>CM022875.1:7246165-7274995 GCA_012654025.1 Pachypsylla venusta
CGGAAAATCGGCCATAAAATCGGCCGTAACTAAAATGGCCGGACAATACCGTGCCTATAACCTTCCCCGGGTAAAAACAAATAAGTGTGCAAAGTTTCGTGCAATTCCCAGCTGTAGTTCGTAAGTTATAAGTGAACAAACAAACAAATAAACAAACAAACAAACAAACAGACATTCACTTTGTCCTTCCCCTGGTAAAAACAAATAAGTGTGCAAAGTTTCGTGCAATTCCGAGCTGTAGTTCGTAAGTTATAAGCGAACAAACAAACAAACAAACAAATAAATAAATAAACAAACAAGCAGACATTCACTTTTATATATATAGATTAATATAAAACTTAGCCAAATATTTATTGAACTAAATTTTAATTTCGAAAACTTGAAAGTTTAAATTTTATAACTATAATTTACTGTTGTATATTTTCGTAAAAAGATAGTGTCTCCGATAAATTTAGAAATCATGCCTTTAGTAAATGCCAGTAATATTGTCATCTTGAAGAACAATCAATCATCAGGTGAAACTGACAGTGGAAATATAAGTCGAATTGATTTAACTGATATTTCCTTATTAATATCAACATTAGAGATCAATCAGAATAGAGAAGATCTGATTCAAATATTGATTCGTTTGAATAATTTGATTGAAAATGATGAATCAGAAGAAATTATTAACAGGGATCAGCAAATAGATTTGATTCAAAAATCGATTAGTCTGTTAGTGAATATGAAGAGTAAGATATATTCCTCAGTTTGGGGGGGGGGGGGAAAAANAATCACTAGTTTTCACCTACGGTGGCAGAGACAATCTCTGAGGAACTTCTGAAAAAAAAAAAATAGAGATTGAAGTAGTATCTATGTTTGTAAATACGGTAAAACTTCCGAATCGTGGCTTTTTTTTCGAAAATGGTCCAAAATGGCCTATTTTCAAGAAACTTTAACGAATTTTTCGAACGCGAGGTGTTTTTTGTTGTAGAAAAAAACCCGATTGTAGTTCTGGTAAATATTGGTAATTGGTGTCCATTCACTCAACAGAACTTTTCCCACTTATGATATATATGATAACGGAGACTTTTATGGACCCATAAAAATCAAAACGTTTCCTAACCTCTCTGGCGGAGGGGGGGGACGTTCATCTTAACGCTTCCCCAGAGAGGTTAGGAAACGGCCATGCCTTGATTTATGGGTCGATAAAAGACTCGTTAAAAAACAACGCAAAACACCTCGCGCCCGAAATATTCGTTAAAGTTTCTTGAAAATAGGACATTTCAAGCCATTTAAAAAAAAAAAAAAGTTAATTTTTTGAAAAAGCCACAATTCGGAAGTTTTACAGTAAATACAATCGAACCTGGATAAACAGGAATTCAAGGGATCGGTAAAATTTTGCTGCTTGTAGAGGTCCATGTGAACAAAAGTTGGAGAGGAAAAGATATCTGTCTCAACAAATTCCTGTTTATAGATGTCCAGCAGAAACAGCCATCCGGCTTAGAGAGGAGGCTTCAGACCGCGGATTGGTGAACCCTAAGCCATTCCCGTTTATAGAGACACGATTTTCCTGTTAAAAGACGTTGTTGTGTCAAAAATGAAGGAACCACGAGTTTGTTCCACCTTATACAAGTGCTGTTTATCCAGGTTCGACTGTATTGCTTTTTAGTGCTAGTAACACTAAAAGATATGCAGTATTGGAGGACATGGAAGGGGCCGGGAGTATCAACATCTAGTCCGGCGTCCTCAAAGTAGCATAATATGCTACTCAACCTTTCCACCACCATCAATTTCAGTGATGAACACGAAAAGTAAGTAGGTAAAGACACTAGGAAATAAACTGATTATGAGCGAAAACGCATAAAAATAAAAGCCGTCCCAAATAGAACGATTTTTTTTTTGTTCAATGAAATGAAAATGGAAACTAAAAGTGCGCGTTCCTCGGGACGACTGCAACGAGTATTAGTGAACGAGGATCGTTGTATGATTCTATTAGAGCACTATTGTAATGGCATTTCAGTGAGAACGTGTTCCTTCCAACGACTGTCAGGTTGATCGTACAAGACGGTCGTTGAGCTGTTGAGAGTCGTTCGGAAATTCTAGAATATAATCGTAGTTGTTACCGACTATTTGATGTGAGTTGATCAATTTTTATAATTCTTTGAGGATATCGTTCTTTATTAATTCCAACACGTAATCCACCTGCTCAACAGAAAGCCGAATAAAATCGCGAAACTTTTGGTTGTCTAGGCGCAGGTGGTACCTTATCAATTTTTGATAAACACCTTCTTCATCTTTGAACAGAAACATAGGGCGTATTGTGGCCCTTTTAATACCAAACAATTGGTAGAATATTTCGTCTTCCTCCAGCTCTTGAATCAAAAGGCAATGGAGAATTGTACTCTTACGTGCAGGTAAACTCATTTTTAACAGAAGTACCCAACACAAGCTTCTAAAACACATTGACTGCAAAACAATCGTATACAACGCGCAGTTAAAATCGTTCCGAGGAACAGTCACCAACAATAGTCGTTCAACGATCATCGCTCACAGAGGGTCGTATCAGTCGTCTCGAGGAACACACACCTTAAGGTTAAAATAAACTGACTAGATTTATAATGTTTCTCAAAATATCAC
Organism: Pachypsylla venusta; assembly: GCA_012654025.1. Lineage (NCBI taxonomy): Eukaryota > Metazoa > Arthropoda > Insecta > Hemiptera > Aphalaridae > Pachypsylla > Pachypsylla venusta. Next base: position 7,248,785 of record CM022875.1, read on the forward strand.
CATTTTTTGGTCACCCTGTATACTATAACTAGCTGATGGATAATTTAATGTTAAAAGATTTTTGGAAAAAAGTTCCATCGTGACACGCTTTTCCTCCCTTGGTTAAGTTTAATCTTTGCGCCTTTTCTTTTTGGGTTCATTGAGTAATAATCTCCTAATGTGGTCTACCAAGCGAAATAATTATGAATCACAGTTTCAATATTTACTTATATTATTGGTCTACAAGTTAGTCCGGGGGCATAGGGAGTTAGATGATACAAAGATGTTAATCTCTTTGTATTGGCTACCATCTTCTGGGTCACCAATCTGGCCCATACAAAGTGCCAAATTAGGGGAACGAGCATCCATCTTGGTTTTCTGGTTCACGTATTAGGGGAACGAGCATCTGAATGGTATTTTTGGAATCTAAGACCTCAACAAGATGGAAATTGACTCCCTGCATATTACTCAGAGCCAGTTATATTTCTTCTTTTAGGCAGTCGTTTTGAATTTGGTTAGTTTCGAGTGTTAAGCGACCTATTTCAATAAAAAAAATCGACCTTTGCGACGTAAAAACATAAATATATTAAGACATCCCACACGTCCCTTTTCAATTAATTAAAGATTTTCAAACCCCGGGTCATCATACTATGCGGGTCTCTCGGATTCTCATTTTCTAGAGATCAATAGGAAGTCACTTCGAAGACACCCCTCCCATACCTGTATCATTAAACTGCACACGGGGATATGGTTTCTTCCCTAAGCCCCCAGACTAAGTTAATGTAATTTAAATGTAAGAAATGAATTTCTGATTTTACTCCTCGCCTGCCGCGCCGCCAAAAACATACTCCTCTCCTCATTTAACAATCTCTGTCAATAAAGTACGCGGACTGGAGCTGTAAAACGGGTTTTGGTAGTCTTTGTGTTCAAAATGTATGACTTAGTCTTCGAAGTGACTTTGTCTCCAAAATTTATGACTACCAAAATTTATGATTTTGTCTTCAAAATTTATGACTTTGTATTCGAAGTGAATTTGTCTTCAAAATTTATGACTTAGTCTTCGAAGTGACTTCGTCTCCAAAATTTATGACTTTTTCTTCGAAGTCCACTCATCGAAAAACTTTTTGAAGGCACGTTCCGCTTTTCAACTCAAATTGACCTGCGATTTTTCTTTTATTGACGTTATTCACCAATTTTCGTTAAATACACTAATTTCCATGAGATCATTGAAGTTAAGCTAGCGAGGTTTAACTTGGTCAGCGCCCTCGTTAAGCTGTCAAATCTTCCTGTGCACATTGAGTCCAACCTAGACTGGATGGGGTCAATCGGCGTAGCTCATTTGTAAAATCAGATGTTAAAGGGATCTTGACGCTATCGCTAGTGACCTATTGACTCAAAATGCTTTCCTCGGATCGGTAATGTCAATTTTATGTTATAATCACTGAGAGCATATTAGAATGCAAAAATTACTCAAATTTTGATATTTACGTTTCAAGGTACGTAGAATCAAAAATTGAATTTATAAAATCCTTTCGCCAAACGCGGCGCTGCCCCGTCCCCCGTTCGCCGTGACCGATTTGGTGTTCACCGATTTTGATGAAATTTGGTATGGTGGTCCCAACTGGGATCTCATTATGTGTCGATATTTTTTTATCATAAATATAGGGTTCCATACTAATATATTAATAGGTATGCTTACAAGGTTTACAGTTCACAGAACAACTGAGTTAATAAACATTTTGTTTTCACAGGCAAATATAATGAAACTATAAACACGTCATCATCTTTATGTATAACAAAATTAATATTAAAATTAATATCAAATTTGATATCAAATGAAAATAATAATAATAATAGTTGTGTCACGATATTATGTAACGACTTTAATTTGATTAATATATTATTAAATATTAAAATTAATATTTACGGTAAGTATAATTGAATGCATATACATATACAGGGTGTGTCAGAGTAACCTGACAAGTTTAACATGTTCACTACCAAGTCATGATTTGTAGATTGTTGATGTTGCAGAGTGAGCATGGCTCCTATTAAAAAAATTCAATATTTTATTCAAGGATATTACTACAAAGATGTTCAATATTTTACTCAAGGATATTAATATAAGAATATTCAATATTTTACTCAAGGATAAAAAAAAAAAAAATCGAAAAAAAATTTCCGTTTAGTATTGATGGGTATGCAGTGTCTCCAGGCATCCAACAAAAATATTGGCACCACTACTTTTGTTTATTGTGCAAATAATATAAATGTTTCTCTTTCTGCTCCCTGCGGAACACTTCATATTAAATTTCAATGGAGTCGTGAACCTCTAAGCATCGTTCATTTTTTGTAGAGTCATTTTTTTTCAAAAGTGTTGATTTTGTGGCCATTACTCTGAGTTCTCACGACCGGATTATTTTACGTGAGAGGGTTCCTACAATACCATTCTGCTATGGATCCAATTTCAAACAGACTGGTCCTACATTGAAAAAGAATAGCAACGCTTAGAACACATGAAGAAGTCGAAGCTGCGCAGTATGGAATACATGCCGATCTGAAAATGTCTTCCACAAATGATTCATATGTTCAATAAATCATACTTCAAAATAAAGGGACATCATCTGCGTGGTACAGTGCGCATCACACTCGGCTTGCACCAAGGATGTTCTGGGTTCGATTCCTGGAAGGGTCGAAAATTTGAAAAAGAGGGGAGTAACTCATCTTCCTGAGGACAATTGAGTAGCTATGGTAATAGCGATAAGTGGTAGCATTATAAGGTTTATAAAAGATGTTAAAGTGTAGTTTGGACTCAGTGATATTGGAGTGAATGTTGAAAGTACCTTGCAATGCTATGATGCCCACAAACATTGTGACATAATAACACAAATAAATATAAATTTACATTACATCAAAATAAATCCCCATTTGACCCATTTCTTTTGTTTCAAATAAAACAAAATTGCATGTGTGTAGCATCATAATTCCAACCCAGTCTGAGCTGTCTGGGAGGTGTGAATTTAGGTATAGCTGATTTGTTACTTTTCAGCGATTGAGTAAAACCCTCGCCTGGAATGATGATAATGAGACTCTTGAGCGATCTTAATTCAGAAAAAAGAAAACAGAAAAGTGATCTTAAGCCAGAAAAAATCAATCATCGATTTTGGGATCAAAATTTCAGTCGTCACGTTCTTCTAAATTGTAGCCGTCTACAGCTATTTAAATTCTTTAGACTGTATCTTCTTTTGAAGAAAACCGACTTGATTCAGGTCGACACGTCCACATTTTGGGTACAGCAAAACTATTTTGGACGTACCTTAATATAACTACGTAAAAATTAAATATTTTTCGATTTCGCTAGGAACATGTTCGACAAATGATGTAACGGAAAACTTGACCAATGTTATAACACTTGGCATGCGAGACTTTGACATTTTATTTGCCGAAGATATCGATATTAAATTACTCGAATTAATTCTATACATACTATCGATACTCTCAAATCATACATTGCATAGTAAATACATATTGAATTTAAATATAATCGATAATCTTTTCGTATTATTCGATTTTTATTTTGATATCGATATTAATTACAATATATTACGAATAATTGAAAATATATTAAGAAATCAAAATATTGAGAATGAAAAAATATCATCGTCTCACATTGGACTCAAGGTATGGAAAGGGTTAATAAAAAAAATAAAAAACAACAACTTTTGAGTGGAAGGTTACCACTAGGCGAGGTTAATGTCTGGGGCATTTTCTGCCACCTAATCCTTAGAGCTCTATTTTTATGTGGTCAAATNAAATTATCAGAACACTAAGTACGGCCGATTTTCCCATTTCTAATAATTTATTTTAAAGTATAGATGATCGCGCGGTACCGTGCGGGAAGGGCATTCCGATGACAACGTATGTACGCGCGGAAGTCTGTCATCAAAATGTCTACTTGGCTAGTTTATTTCGCCTCAAACCGCCCGCATCAACTGAACAAGTCAATACAAATTTGTAGAACTAGTGCCGTGTCGCTCGGATTAACTGAACAAATCGATACAAGTTTATAGACAATTATTATTATGAATACATACCTTATTTATACTGCGAGGATGAGACTGAAAAGTCACTTAACCCCACAGTCCAAATCCAAACAGAGGTCTTATATATTTTATAGGGGCAATATTTACATGAAGATGTCTGCGATTTGTCCCTACTTGGCTTAATGGCTTAATCCAACTCACTTTTAAATTTCTGCACATAAGGTTTGCTCATGTCAACTCAGTCAAATTTCACTGGTATTTTGAATAAAAAAGTTTAAAATGTTGTTTTATATTATTCCTTAAAGTTTAAAATAGAGTTTTATATTATTAAAAATTTAAAGCTGAAAAATTATGCTTTTTGGTTATGAAAAAAAATTGTAAAAATATTTTATGCGAAATTCTAAGAAATCATTAGGTACTTTCCTATCGTATCATATGTAATCTAATAATCTAATTTGATAATCTATAATTTCATATAAAATATTTTCACAATCTAATTTGAATACAGAGTCTTTACTGGCGCCCGAGGCAAATTCTAAAATTAGCGCCCCCACCCCGCTAAAAAAGCTCATATCAATTATTCAACAGCAAAACGTATTAAAAAAATCATGCCTTTATTCTTAATGAAACCTACAAATACAAAATCAAAAATCTTCCATATCGATTTGTTTGAATCTTACAAAGCAATTGTCAAAGTTGTTATTAATGTGATTTTATGGCTGCAAATTCATCAATGATATCGTCAAAATGAATTTCTTCAACATAATTCTAAAAATGTATAATGACAAATCCTCGGAATCATGAAAAAATTGCAACAAAATTATTCAAATTATCTTTCAAAAAGTTTTAGCGCCCCCCTATGGCGGCCCCCGAGGCGAGTGCCTAAGTCACCTCACCCGAGCTACGGCTCTGTTTCAATAGTTCGATAACGAAGAAAATATCTAGTTACTAAAAACTTTCATACCTATATTACCTATTACTAAAAACTGAAAACTGATTTAGCTGATAAATGACAACAGGAAATTTTTAAACCGAAAAAAACTCATTACCAGCACTTCACATTGCACAACTTACAAACCTACTAAGGTACTAAGCAAGGAACCATGATACCCATAAAAAGCGCCTTGCTAGCCACCTATCTATTTTTTCAATTCCTACATTTTCAATGGGAAAAATCGTCATAGGTATTCAATTTTTTTTTTAAATACATCATATTTTGGTACAAACGACACTTTTTTTTAGAAAAATCACTAGATTTCGACTTGAAATAACTAGATCGGAGTAAAAGTCACCAGATTTGGTGGAGAATCACCAACAGTGAAGGCCCTGTATATATGAGGCAAACAGTACAAAGTACATTAAGATCTGCACCATCCGGACGGCGCCTGTGCCGCGCGCTTCGATCATCTGAGATCTGAACATAGCCTAAGACTGAAAAGTAAAGAAATATAAATAAACGTGAGAAGTTAGAAAGGCATGATAAGATATGTAGATACCTATGATAACGTCAATGCACAAAACTAGATGAATTTGTGACGGCAGGATCATGATAGATATGTAGGTACTTTAATTTCCAGGTCCTGCCTTCTCTGTCTGAAACCAATATATTCTCTCAGAAATCAATCAATAAAGTTTACGATACATTTGTTGAAAGTCAAAACATCAAAATGGAAACAACATGCTTAAACATTCTTTATCTTCTATCCATAATTAAGAATGACATTAATAGTAATGAAGGCAAGTTGAACATCAAAGGTTTATTATTAAATATAATGCAATGCAAATTCCTCCTTGTCTTGTGGGTATCACACTGGCAATGCACTTGTGGGACCCGGGTTCAATCCCCGGCGGGGTCGAACATTTTTGGACTTAGTGTTTGTGATTTCGGGGTGCACTCAGCCTCGTGAGGACGATTGAGTAGTTACTTTGATGTGAGTAGCGACCTGTGGCCCCATTACCAGAGTAAAAAAATTAGAAGTGCAGGAGTCTCTTAGTAATGCTGTGATACCCATAATTGTGAAAAGGCCATTGGGCCTTAGAAAGTAATTCTACATTTACATAATGAGTAATGACACGATTAGTCGTGATTCATACTATACTGTCGGTCACGGTTCGGTAAAAACGAATCATATCGTCATATCGTTTAAGATTTAGTATTGAACCGTCTATAATTGAAGTCGAATTTATTCGGCTTTTAATCGTAAAATTAACGTAATCGTATTTAACGTCAAAATTGAAAAATGTGACTACTTCTTTCGATTTAAGAATACCTAATCTATTATCTTAAACCGATTATTACATTATCAGTACCTATTAACAAAAGAAAAGAAATAGTCATAAATTCGTTAAATTGGGATACTATGTCAAGTAAAACCATATTGAAGGTTAAAAGTGCTATATCTTCACTTGACTAAAAAAATTGAAATGTCATGTTCAGGAACATAAACAAATAAAATCATTTTGCCAGGGGCCAGGGATGAAGCTCGGCAGCAGTATAGATAAGAAGGGATCAGATCAGTTTTGGCCTTTTGGGGAAAGAATTGCCGGACCATGTATTACAAGGCTAGCGCCTGTTTCACCACAATTTTAAGATCTGATTTGGGAGGAGGGGCTGCATCCCCCGGAAAATAATGAATGAAAAAAATATAGAAATTATTGTTGTTGATGTTGTTGTTCTTGCTATTGATGTTCTTGATGGTGTTGTTGTTGTTGACGGTGTTGTTGTTGATGGCGTTGTTGGTGTCGATGATGTTGCAGTTGTTGTTCTTGTTGTTGATGTTGATGATGTTGTTTTGGCTATTGTTGTTTTTGATGTTGTTGTTTACTTCATAATGATAATGATATGTATAGAGGTGACCTAATTATATATGAAGTGAAGTAGCCACTAATTTGTTACTTTTGATTTCGGACAGCAAACCCCCGAAGCAAAATCCTAGTTACGGCCTTTTCTGATCGAGTTGTTACATAAAACTCTTCACAAGTAATATATCCAGCAACCAATAGTCGTCCCATTATATTCAAATGGTACAAATATCATTTAAATTGCCGTTCAAAAACTATATTAAAAAAAAAAAAAAAAAAAAAAAAAAAAAAAAAAAAANAAAAAAAAAAAAAAAAAATACATTTTAGCGTGTCCTCCCCTTGGAAAACAGTTTTCGATTTTTTTTTTCCAATAATTATGGAACAAATTGTTTCAAGGTTTTTTTCTTCTTGTGTGTTACATCCCGTAGAAAACAATGTACAAATCAATACTTGTGGCACAACAAACAATAACACAAGAAATTGTCTTAATTGTAATGGCAACAGTGAGAATGATGTCGTCAAAAACAACAATTACTCAAACCCAAATCATATAACTCAGAGGTGCGTAAAACTGAAATAGAAAATTCTTTATTATATGAACGAATAGCTGTTTCGCCCGTGCTTCGCCACCATTCTTATATTGTAATTTTTTTCCACGGACAGTGGAATTTGAGGGGGGGAGAATGGGTTTGTGTCCACCCTGTATAGTGCAACCTTTAAAAAAAACAAGATTTAAACGTTTCGCCAGGGACACGGGCATTCTGACTTATTTCTAAATTTTATTTTGCCCGTTCCCAGTTTTGAATTCGTTACTCTGCAATGGCTGGTCATAATTTTTGAAGAAAATGTCCTTAAATAAGGACTAAACGGCCACCTAAAACTTTCTCGCTTTGATATGTTGTCGATCCGACCGTGACTATCTGATTTTAGTGACTAAATTAGAAATTTGACCGTGACTCGAAAACAGCTTGACATATTTTAGTTCTGATGATTTTCCTGTGATCGTACAACATGATTTTGGGGTAGTCCATTTCCATCAATTTTTTGTTGTCTAGATCCGTATGGGCTGTGGTATTGGAACAACACTACCACATATGTAGGTACACAAAAATTTCTGATTTATATATTTAGATTCTTTATTAGATGTACAATGTATTTTTTGGTTTATTATTTTCAACACTGAACCTTTGGAATCGTCTCAAAAAAGAAAAAAATCACCCCCCTCAAAATTCGATAGCTTACGTTTTTTCCGCCCGCTTCCCGTTGTGTCGAACGCCGTCACTTTTGCCTCCAAACATTGGCGTGCAATCGAAGGTACCGGTGGTGTTTCTTCCCGGTTTTAGCGGTTTTAATTTATCCTATCTAAAAGGAGAATGGTAAAAGCTAGACCCTTAAAATTTGGTATATGTGCCATATTGGGGGTCTCCGTAAGATTTGAAACTTTTGTAATCAAATATACCGCTAGCGGTTTCCATTAAACTAGTACAAAAAGAGAATGGTAACAGACAGAGACTTAAAATTTGGTATCTATGTAAAATTTAGGGTCCACTAAATATGCCTCAGAACTTTTGGGGGGTATTTTTTTTTTTTGAGAAGAACATTTTTCAGCCGGGAAAATAATAAACCAATGTGTCCCATTGGCAGAGTTTTTAACTAGATATGTCCGTGGACAAAAACGGGCGGAGCCATCCGTTTCACCTCGAATTTTCGCGCNTCCGTAGGATTTGAAACTTTTGGTTGTAATCAAATATACCGCTGGCGGTTTCCATTAAACTAGTACAAAAAGAGAATGGTAACAGGCAGAGACTTAAAATTTGGTATGTATGTAAAATTTAGGGTCCACTAAATATGCCTCAGAACTTTTGGGGAGTATTTTTTTTTTTTGAGAAGAACATTTTTCAGCCGGGAAAATAATAAACCAATGTGTCCCATTGGCAGAGTTTTTAACTAGATATGTCCGTGGACAAAAACGGGCGGAGCCATCCGTTTCACCTCGAATTTTCGCGCACCACATAAACTTTAGCATACACCTTTCTTGATTGCATCGTGCCGGTGAGTAGTAGGTTCTATTAAAAGCGCAAAATAATCGGCCGAAAAATCGGAAACGGTTCAAGATATCGTTCTGAAAATAGATATATGCAGAATATGAAGAAAATTGGTATTATTCGGTTGAGTAGTTTCGGAGGAGTAGGGTAACAAAAGTTTGCAGTTTGTAGGGACAATAAGGCTACGCTTCGCTCCGCCCAATTAAATTACACTTTCTACACGCAAAGACGAGTTTCAATCACAAACGAAGAGAATATCTGATGGGATTTGACTATATTCTGTGTTGGTCAACCTTGGAATCATATAGTCCGACAGAGTCTTTATCAGAGAGACTTGAGCAAAAGTATATTTCTGTTGGGTATATCAAAAAGTACACATGTACGAATGGTCGACCGAACGAGGACAGATTTGCAAAAACAACAACATCACTTATATATTTAATATTTATAGTGATCTGAGAGATGTCAATATAAACAAACTGAACAGAACGTCATCCCAATTGTATAATTCACAATCAAATAATTTTAATATTTGTTTTAAAATATTGAACGCCATGTCAAATTTTAAAGATGCTTTAACAGATATAAATGAAAAAAATGGAGTCCATCATATACTTGTATTCTTAAATGTTATTAATAACATCATAAACACCTGTGCAGAAAATTGTACTCATAAGTTTGATACAATAGCATTGAATAAAATTATAAATTTGGTGAGTTTAGAAAATGTAATATTACCTATGTTCTTCAGATAGACACTTTTGGAGAAAGAATTCTATTAGTGCCTAACGAATACAAAAATACTATAATATAAATTAGGTGGGTTTGCCAACTCGCGTCAGTAATTCCTTCGCTTGTGATTGAAACTCTTCTTCACAATTGAAGTGTAGATGCTTGTTTTTTTCTTTTTTTTTAAAAAAAAAAAAGAGAAAAAAATATAAGTTTAAAAACCCCCGGCCCGAAGGACCGTTTATTATGTACATAACGGACTGTATCTCTATAGTCCGCTAAGTTTATTTATAATTGAAATTAGCATTATGTGTCATATTTTTGTTGCTAACCACACACACACACACACAAAATAGTGACATAGAAATTACAAAGTAAAATTTTGAAGGGAAGTATAAAAATGCCATAATGAACTAAATATACAACTGTTTATTATTTTCGGGAGGCTACAAAATATTGCCGCCTCCGGAAAAAATATATTTTACGCTTGAAGGTAAAATCTAAAAATGGATTTGAAAAATTCGCCCGTCTGCCGTAAGTGGCGCTCTCTCCACCTAACGATTTTGCATACTTTTGTTATTTAGTTTTTATTTGGGATCAAAAAAAATCACCGAAAATTTGTTGAATAAAATCATTAATGGTACTCCTATCTTTAAAAACAACAATGAGAGAAAAGTAAGGTCATCCAGACAGGTGCTAATACAGCTGTATAGTTGTATATTTTGGAAGGGGCGCTCAAGGGGCATAAATCTGAATATCACCATCGGAGTCAGTATAATTAATAAAAGGAAAGCATGTATTACGGTAAATGATCATAAATGAAAGTGCTACGGGCCCCGCGGAAGGTTAATCCGTTCCTGTGCAGGCCATCGCCCCCTCTGTATCCGCTACTGCATGCGGGACATTATAATTTATAGTACCCCCACCACTCATATTTTCAATCTACAGGTAAATCTTCATCAAAACATATCATCAATTATCCTCATTTGTCTCAACATCCTTGTCAACGTTGTCAAATATAACTTTCTCCATCAAGAGGATAGTATTTTTCTCGACAACGTCAGAGATACCTTTGTCAATCATATATCATTGGGTGACAACATCAATGAAACTGTATCCACCAAAGCGTGTGAGGGGCTGACGATTCTAAGTAATAAATATGACAATCAGCGGCAAAATATTTCAGAAAATGACGCCAAGATTAATTATATTTTCCAGGTAGATCTAATTTATATCTCAACATATAAATCAGAGCGTAATGTAGTTGTGTATGTGGTTGTCTGTTCCAATACTACAACCCATACGGTAGCAGAAAGCAAAAAATTTGACTCTATTCTCATTCCCCCATAGATCGAGGTCTAGGACACCAGGAAAATTATCAGAACTGAAAAAATGTCAAACTGTGTTCGAGTTACGGCCAAATTTCCAATTTATTAACCAAATTTGGCAAGTAGAGGTCAGATATCTTAAGTTTTGTTGCGACAACAAATTAACTGTACATGAGGAGGTCACGAGGTGCCCGTTTAGTTCTTAAGTTAGGGCATAGGACACCAGGAAAATTATCAGAACTAAAAAATGTCAAACTGTGTTCGAGTTACGGCCAAATTTTCAATTTATTAACCAAATTTGGCAAGTAGAGGTCAGATATCTTAAGTTTTGTTGCGACAACAAATTAACTGTAATTGAGGAGATTACGAGGTTCTCAAGTTAGGGCATAGTTTCCAAAATCATGACCAGCCATTACAATGTTACAATTTCGAAACTGGGATCGGGCAAAATAATATTGAGGAAGGCCAGAGGCCTCTAAGGCCCCTGGCGATACTTATAAACGAGGAATCTATATTCTTTAAACATAGGCTAAAATATATTGGATGGATACGAGCGCATGAGCTTTAATCCTTCCAGAACAAAAATAGCAATATAATATAAGCGAAGTACGGGTGAAACAGCTACTGTTGTCGATGAGGCTTTTTGGAAGAAGAATGTAGATATTAAAAAAACTTTGTTTGTTGCTCGTATACAACCCTAAAAGGCGGGTCTCTGTCTCAGTACAACCATTCGAATATTGTATTTCTATTTAACTTCCAAATACCCTTCAATTTTTTTTTTTTTTATCTTACATCATTCGTTAGATATTTAATGATATCCAAACCTTCAAGACCGTACCCAACCAACAACAACATCATCATCATCAACAACAACATCAACATCACCTTCCATGATCATCATTTTCAAGTGTTAGTCCTGACTGGGCTGTCAATACTTTGAACCCCCCCCCCCAAAAAANCCCCCCCCCCAAAAAAAAATCTTGGTTACGGCCCTGCAAACTTTTCTAAGACCCAGCAAACCAGCATAATAATGGTGTCTTTGTTTGCCTAAACCTAACTCGAGAAGGGGAGGGGGGAAAGTGAAAGTTAAATCGGTTAGCTAAAATTTATAGTTTAAAGTTTGGGGCCCCAATCGTTCCCCTCAGCTTGGGACTTGTATCGGCTCTGAACTCGAGAAGATCAAATTCTATCGAGCTGTTAGGTATGTAATGTTTACTCCTCTACTCACTCTACTGTATGCTGATAACCAGACGTATTGGGCATTATTTTAAGTTTTAACATAATTTTGAAAGTTTTGATCATTTTTTTAAAAACTCATTATTTGATAAAAAAAAAAGTTTGATTGTACCCAAAAGTTTTCGTAAAAAAATGTTCCTTTTGATCTCAGCTACCCACCATATTCAGGGGTCCATTTATAGCCAACCATCCTGTATCTGTCATCAGAGGCGGATCCAAGGTAATTTTTTTTGGGGGGGGGGGACTAAGGAAATAAATTGCATTTATTGGTAATAATGTGTCATTAAAGAATAATGTTTTTATATGCATATAAACAGCAATATTATACATTAAAATCGAAGCGATGACTGCTCATTTTAGAAAATCTTTCCATCTTTTCTTCCAGTGTTACCTTAATATCATAATTTATATTTGGAAGAGACAATCTATTTAATCTTTTCTGCATCAATTTAGTTCTGAGTCAAGTTTTGATTCAGCGCAAAGTAGAGTGGCATTTGAGGAGAGGAACTCTCCTTCAGTTCCCCTCCCCCGTGGATCCGCCCTTGCATATCATAAAATATGAAATGAATAAAATTCACTTATACTGCAGACCCTACTCATAATTGGCACCATGTGGCTCCAGGTTGTTCCGCAACTAATTCTATGAATATAATAAAAAATAGACTCTTGAGCGGAAGGTTACCACTATGTGAGGTTGATTCCTGAGGCATTTCCCACAATCTGACCCTCAGAGCTCTATTTTTATGTGATCAAATACTCAAATAAATAAGGAAAAAATCCTGCCTCTGCTGGGAATTGAACCCACGCCCTCCTGTTTATCAGACCAGCGCTTATCCACTTAGCTACCGAAGTGTGAATATAATAAAAGTCATCAAAATCGGATAAAGCGTTCCAGGGTATATCGTGGTACTAAGGTCTAGTTTTACCACCATGATTTTCCTTTTGGTTGTCTGGGTTAGTGATGGCAGGGCCGTACCCAAGATNTTTGGTTGTCTGGGTTAGTGATGGCAGGGCCGTACCCAAGATTTTCTTTTTTTTGGGGGGGGGGGTCGGACCCCGAGCATTGACAGCCAAACCAGGTGATGTTGTTTTTGTTGTTGTTGCTGTTGTTGTTATTGATGCTGCTGTTGTTGTTGCTGATGTTTTTGTTGCTGCTGTTGTTGTTGCTGATGTTTTTGTTGCTGCTGTTGTTGTTTTTTTGTTGTTCTTATTGTTTTTTTTTAATATTACAGGTCACGTGCGATGTAGAGTATTTTTATTAAAAAAAGCGATTCAAATTTCGCGGGGACCCCCCTGGGTGCGGCCTTAGTTAGTGGTGAGACATCAGCCTTAGTTAGTGGTAAACAGTAGAGCGTGAGATCAAACCCCGTCATCCAATGAAATTTCATCCTCATGAATTTGAGATATTTACCAGTATTGGTGGCCGGGATTACAGCATCTAGTCCGGCGTCTTTTTGTGTGTGTGTGTGTGGGGGGGGGGGGCATANGGGGGGGGGGGGGTAAATATCACAAAAATTGGGTCATCAAAAATCTTTTAATCTTCAAAATAGAGGTTTGAAAAAAATGGGTTCAAAATAAAAGTTAGAACCACTCTGTATATTATGTCACACAAAGTCTTCTTATTGAGTAAAAAAATGGGTTTAACATAGAAGCTGGAACCACTCTGTATTATGTCACACAACGTCTTCTTATTGAAAAAAAAAAATGGGTTTAACATAAAAGCTGGCACCACTCTGTATATTATGTCACACTACGTCTTCTTATTGAAAAAAAAAAATGGGTTTAACATAAAAGCTGGCACCACTCTGTATATTATGTCACACTACGTCTTCTTATTGAAAAAAAAAAATGGGTTTAACATAAAAGCTGGCACCACTCTGTATATTATGTCACACTACGTCTTCTTATTGAGTAAAAAAAATGGGTTTAACATAAAAGCTGGCACCACTCTGTATATTATGTCACACTACATCTTCTTATTGAGTAAAAAAAAATGGGTTCAACATAAAAGCTGGCACCACTCTGTATATTATGTCACACTAAGTCTTCTTATTGAGTAAAAAAAATGGGTTTAACATAAAAGCTGGCACCACTCTGTATATTATGTCACACTACGTCTTCTTATTGAGTGTGGGGATTTTGGGTGTTTGAAGGAGGGGGGGAGGTAATGAGGAGACGTTAAGCTGCGAAATTTGTTGAAAATTTGTTTTTATCAGTTAAACACGTGTGACGAATTTCAGTTAAGATTAAATGATTAATGCATTTTTTTTTTTTGGATTGTCTGTGATGACTTGATGCGATTTTTTTTTACTTTATAAAAAGGAAAGTATTGTTATGTCCGTCCGTCTGTGTAAACAAGATATCTCAAGAACGGTAAGTACTACAGACTTGAAATAGTTGAAATTTTATATGTACGTAAAGTTTTAGTCCGGAACGAGCCACTTTACTTTTGATTACAATCGAAGTTTCTGTTGGCGGTTTTTTGACGTTTTTTCTGCCGGGTTTCCGTCGCTTTTTAGCGGTTCCTGCCTATAAAGAGAACGGTAACTGGTAGAGCTTAAAATTTGGTGCCATGGTGCCTATATTTGTATCAATTTTGTGCATGGAATGCAAAATGACACTTTCCGTTGAAATAGATTGTAGTTTTGTCGGGGTTTTGCCGCTTTTTTGCGGTTTTCACGAGTCTGGCATAAAAATAAAACGGTAAGAGCTTGAGTTTTGATTTTTTTTTAATATGTCAGTTTTACGTATTGTACATGTCTTTAATATTTTATAGTCAAGGAAAGTCGTGTGATGTTCACACCAGATTTTTTTACTCAGTACTGTCGAATATGTACACTCAGGGCCGTACCCAAGATTTTTTCGGGTGGGGGGGGGTCCGAAGGATTGACATTGGCTGATTGACAGCCAAGCAGGACTAACACCTGAAAATGATGATTAGCGAAGGTGAAGTTGATTCTGTTGTTGTTGATATTGTTGTTGTTATTGTCTTTGTTGATGATGTTCCTGTTGTTCTTTTTGTTGCTGAAGATGTTGTTTTTGTTGTTGGTGTTGTTGTTTTTGTTGATGATGATGTTGTGATGTTGTGGTTGTTGATGATGATGTTGTTGTTGTTGATGATGACGATGATGATGTTGTTGCTGTTGATCTTGTTGTTCTCGTTGATGACACACTTGATTCGATGTGCAGGCCCGGTATTTTTCTTTTGGGGGGGGGAGGGTATTTTTTTTACCAGTAAAACAATAAACCTTTGTGTCACAATGGCATTTTTTTTCTTACTTATCAAATGATTAATCAAATTCAGATTATATTGAAGAAAAATATGAATATTAATTTAATTCTAAGTATGCTCAATTTACTGTTAACATTATTGGAAAATAATAAATTTCGACACAAAATGGTTTATTATCAAAAATCGAATACTCTGTCAAGTATGACATTGAACACAAAGTCGAAATCAAAAATATCGAACACAAGTTCTTCTGATTATAAAATAAGCAAAATTGATTTGTTAATTGAAGCATGTTTAGTTAATAATGATCAACATGACGTGCTATATGGTTGTTTGCTGTAAGTGTTTATTAGAGTTGTTCTTTAGCCAACGTCTATGTCGCGTTGAATACACTAGTTCCCGTTATATCATTGAAGTTAAGCAACGTCTGGCGAGGTTGTGCCATGTAGATTTCCACGTTTGTTCGCGCCCTCGTGATTCTGGCTATTTTTCCGGCCCATCCAGCTAGGGCTGGGTGAGTTCAATGTTGCCAGCTGGTTTGTAAGTTTCCAGCGAATGAAGGGTATACCCCCGTTTGGAATGATCAATAAATGTTAAGCCATTTTTTTTCTTTAAAAAAAAAAAAAGTTGTTAACGTTCTCAACGACTCCCACTGTCTCTCCAGGCCAAGGAAGGCGGCCACTCCAACGGGATTTGTACATAATGCTGACGGCCCTACATTGGTTGGGTTTGATGGACAGTTGAATCAATGATTTACATCATGAGCAGCCAGCATACATAAGAGGACAGCGATCAGCTACTTTAGGGTTCAGCAAGGATTTATATATCAGTTCTTTGAAGAAGTGTCTGAAGTAACGGAATCGTCTCTCTGCAATCAATTTATTTTGATTGACATAAATTGTCTGAATATTTCTTCTTCAAAGCGCCACCATTGGCTTTCTCTCAATTTTTAATAATCAATCATTCATTCAATAGTGGCATCATCGTGTCAAATGGTGGCCAAATGTTTGAGAGAGTAGCTCCAGATAAATTTTAGTCTACTGTTAAAGTTTTTAATTGTCATCATACATCTGTTTTTGGAGGCTGATAATTGACATGGGCCCCTCAGGACCATGACAATTACTGTAATAAAATTACGTCTGTAACACAAGTTACAAACATGGTTATAATAATACAGAGATGCTTTCTGTGTTATTTTACACCATCAACTCAGGTGGAGTCGGCCCGTGAGGATGTCACCCTCAAGTAACTTCTTAGAATCTCGAATATGATTTATTTTTTCCCATGGAAAGTTAGCAAGACATAAATAAATTGGAAGAAATTACACCCTCGGTGTTTTAATATACCGTTGTCAATCTATCACTCTTTAATAAGAAAAGGTATATACGAGTATATCCTTAATGTCAAAACAAATTATAATAAAAACATTTTTATAAATGCGTTTTTGGTAGAGGCGGCGGGCGTACCTATATAGAAGCCAGAAAATAAGGGTCCCCGGAAAAAAGTCGAAACCCCTGACGACTTTAGACTACGGTGTTAGCAGAATTTCTCAGAAACATCTAACCCTATAATGGACCCGCAGTAATTTCCTCAAGGAGCCCCTAAACCATGTACCTATATACAGGAGGGCGGGCCAGAAGTCAGCATGGGGTTTAAAAATTTAATAATATTTTCGTTTATATATTTTTTTGATTATTTTTTTGAGATTATATAAATAACACCTGAAGAATAAACTAGTGGAAAATCCCTCATTTTTTCGCTTCAAAAATGAATTTAATGTTGGTCCATTAAGAGTTTATTTGGTATTTTAATTGGATTATTTTACGATTCTTTGGAAATATTTTCATTATTAGATAGATAACATCTGTAACTCATTATTTTCTTCTGGCGAGACTTATAATTCGTTATAAGTCTTTTTCTGTTACTATGAGGGTTGCCGTATCGAAAGAAGAATATCGATATTACCGAAAGCTGACATATAGCTCCGTATAAGTCTTTTTTCTTTTACTCATAGCGTTGCCGTATCGAAAGAAGAATATCGATATTACCGAAAGCTGACTTATAGCTCCGTACAAGTCTTTTTCTTTTACTCATAGCGTTGCCGTATCAAAAGAAGAATATCGATATTACCGAAAGCTGACTTATAGCTCCGTATAAGTCTCTTTCTTTTACTCATAGGGTTGCCGTATCGAAAGAAGAATATCGATATTACCGAAAGCTGCTGACTTATAGCTCCGTATAAGTTTTTTTCTGTTATTCATAGGGTTGCCGTATAGAAAGAAGAATATCGATATTACCGAAAGCTGCTGACTTATAGCTCCGTATAAGTTTTTTTCTGTTATTCATAGGGTTGCCGTATCGAAAGAAGAATATCGATATTACCGACATTGATATTATCGAACGCTTAATATGGATAAACGATATTAAACGATTATAGCAGTTACAACAATTGAATAGAGTACCATCTAATATGATGATGGATGCCTCATCAAATAATTATAATCATTCTATTGTATAGATGTTTGTATAAATTAACATCAAATCCGGGGACAGAGAGTCATCTAATACGATGATGCCTTATCAATAATTATAATCATTCTATTGTATAGATGTTTATATAAATTAACATCAAATCCGGGGACAGAGTACCATCTGATACGATGATGTCTGATCTATAATAATTATTATATTGTTTAGATGTTTATATAAATTAACATTAAATCCGGGGACAGAGAGTCATCTAATACGATGATATCTCATCTAATAATTATAATCATTCTATTGTTTAGATGTTGTTATATAAATTAACATCAATTCCGGGGACAGAGTACCATTTAAAACGGTGATGTCTCATCTAATAATAATAATTATAATTATATTGTTTAGAGTTTAGATGTTTATATAAATTAACATCAAATCCAGGAACATAGTACCATCTAATACGATGATGTCTCATTTAATAATTATAATCATTCTATTGTTTAGTTGTTTACATAAATTAACATCAAATCTAGAAACAAGTTATGATTGTATTAGAGAGAGATTCATTCAAATTATTATAAATCATTTTCAAACAAAATCAGATGATATGGGAAATGATATCGAGATAAAGGATAGAATTTTAGAAATTATATTTGACATAATCACACATTGGTTAGGAAATCAAAAATTTAGACAGAAACTAATCATAAGAAATGTATTGCAAACGATTGATAATGTTATGAAATGTAGATTTAAAATTGTTAACCAGATTGAAAGACCTTTGTGGAAGAATATAAAAGGAAATCTGGTAGATGTAGCAAATGGTGTACAATATAAGGATATGTTAAAAGCAGGAGAAATAAGGTGAGGAAGCAATTTGAATAAAGGCGAAGTAACAATTAATATTATTGATACGTATGAAGGATATGACCCCCCAATTTTAAAACTCACTTGGTTTAAAGGGGGAACAAGTGTTGGAGTGAGGTTTAAAGAAAACGTAGAATGAAGAATGAGGTAGGTAGATAAAATACTTTATCTTTTATCTTCACTGTAAAATTTGTAAAAATGTTCCTTACATACCGAAGGCGTAATTTGTTCCAATCCATTTATGACTTGTTAACTTTCCATGAGGAAAAATAAATCATATTTGAGATTGTAAGAAGTTACTTTAGGGTAAAATCCTCACGGGCCGAGACCATCTGAGCTGATGGTGTAAAATAACACGGAAAGCAACTCTGTATTATCATTATGTTTGTAACTATTGTGTTACTGGCGTAATTATTATATTACAGTGATTGTCATGATTCGGGGGAGGGGGCATGTGATTGTCATGATTCTCGGGGCCCATGTCAATTATCTGCCTCCAAGAACAGATGTACGATGACAATTCAAATCTTTAGCAGTAGACTACAGACTATCTGGAGCTGCTGTCTCATACATCTGGCTACCTACCATAAGATAGACTATTGAAGTGAAGTGAAGAAGTTATTTACAACTGACTAGTTTTCTTACACTCCTGACTACATCATCAGAGCTAAGTAGATCGGAGACACTCGATACATGTCGGGTAGGGCTAAACTGGAGACCCACCCAGACCCGAAGAAATTGAACATCATCGAAACACTTGGTGTTTATAAATACTTCCATGTCGATTATAATTTAGAGCCTCAATCCCCCTCCCCCTCAACTGGAGACCTGTATCCGCCCCTGCTTTCATTATTTATTCTTTCTTTAAGATTGTTGGATTGTATGATATCGAAGGGGACCTTTCAGCTTTCAAGAAAAAAATTTTTGGTAAAAGAAAATCATTAGACTTTTTGGTAGAAGAATCATTAGAATTTTGGTAAAATAGAATCATTAGAATTTTTGGTAAAAGAGAATCATTAGAATTTTGGTGAAAGAGAATCATTAGAATTTTGGTAAAAGAGAATCATTAGAATTTTTGGTAAAAGAGAATCATTAAAATTTTGGTAAAAGAGAATCATTAGAATTTTGGTAAAAGAAAATCATTAGAATTTTGGTAAAAGAAAATCATTAGAATTTTGGTAAAAGAGAATCATTAGAATTTTGGTAAAAGAAAATCATTAGAATTTCCCATTGACTATAGGTATTTTAATAAAAANAGAATTTTGGTAAAAGAGAATCATTAGAATTTTGGTAAAAGAAAATCATTAGAATTTCCCATTGACTATAGGTATTTTAATAAAAAAAAATCTTCCAACATAGAAAGATGTACAGATTTATTTTTCCAGTTTTTACATTCATTCATAAAGATTTTATTTAATTTTCTGGGCAGCTTTCGGATAGCACTTTACTTTTACAACTATTAGGTCATTCTTTGCGTTAAAATTATTTTTAGATCGTTCAAAATCAAACCTCATTCTATCAAAGATCGACAAATTCAAATCAATTCACTTATTCAATATGGACATTTTATTATCAATATAACCAAACATGATGATCTAGCGGATATCATCCGCAGACAGAACTCATTTCAATGGATGAATAAAATCAACATTAACAATCCAGTTTGGAATTTATCAATCAATAGTTTATTGAATATTAATTTAGCATTAAAATTTGCATATGAAAATGAATTAAATTATGAAAATATTTTAAACAAAGATGGATTTTATGTATTTAAAGAATTTCATGATATGAGTTTAAGAAGATTTCCAAGTTTAGATGAAATTATGAATGAAAATAGTGAACATGCCAATCATATTGTGTATGTCTTTATGTTGGAGGAAAATGGGAACTTGGAAGAAAATGGGAACTTGAAAGATAATGATTTGAGTAAGTAGATATACAATAGAGGAGCAGGGGCGGATTCAGAGGAGACATTGGAGGGAGGGGCCAGGATAATGAAATAATTAAATTTATGATAATGTGTTGATGAGGCATGATTTTATTTTCAATGTGCATATATAAAGGACAACTTTAGACATTCTTCCGATGTTACCTCAATGTCTTAATTTATATTGAGAAAAGAATATCTTTTATTTATTTATTTTTTAAGTATATATATTAATATTATTGTGATTTTATAGCTGAAGTTTACTGAAGAACAAACTCTCAGTTTCATTGAAATGTACAGGGACCGACCCCAACTCTGGGATTCTACACATGAAGAATTGACAAAATACGTCCACACAGCAGTGGTATGTGTGAACGGAGCAAATGTCGAATGTGTCGAACGACAGTGTCGATCGACATAATGTGGACGTAGCTTTAGAATGTTCTTTACTGTTGAAGTTCATTGAATGACTCTTTACCTCCTTCAATTTTCCAAAGGTCAAATAATTTAATTTCAGACAAATATATTACTGAAATCATACAACTTATAAACAAAAGCCATAATGAAAATTTGAACAATCATCTCAAAAGTAACGAAGAAAATTTACCAATTTCTGACGACCAGATCAAAATTATAGACACAAAATTGGAACAAATAAAAAATGATATCAAAATTATTGCTCATTATATTGCGAATCAAATGAATGGAAATGACGGTCAAGTTGACAAATATTTACAATCCATTTATTTGCAAGAGATTGTGGAACATCAACAATCAAATGTTATTCCTATTGGACATGTTAAAATGGGATTGGATTTGGAGAGAAGTTTGTTATTTAAATATATATGCGATCAACTTGGATACAATTGTAAAATAACAAGAAATCAATATGTGAAGAAAACATATCCAGAAGTTGCTATTGTTCATATGGAAATAAATAACATCGTAGAACAATCTATTGAAAGTTTGGAAAACATGAATTATTTTAATCGAAATACAGAAACATCTTTGACAAATACGAGGAAATATGTTCAGAATAGTCATGCTATAGCTGCTAGTGAGCTTTTATCCAATGATAGATTTGTTGGAAATGAGAGCTTGACAAATATTGATGATTTAAATTTGAAGAATAATGTATTTCGATATTTTGTTGTGGACTTGTTTATCAATCCTGGACAGTTGATTCCCATTGATGATTTCGTTATTGATGAATATGCCAAGTGAATATTGAAAATACCTTGTAACGCTATGATGCCCACAAACATGTGACATAATAACACAAAAAAACACATTGACTGTGAAGTGAAGAAATCACTCAAATAATGGGCCACCACTCTCCTTCTTGTGTCCCAAAACCAATCCCATAAACATAATCTGTCTACAGGGTGTCCGAAAAACGTTCATGTGTGTCTTTATTAAGGGAAACCTTTTCTGGCAATTTTCTAATTTAGAGGCTTTTTCAGGGGAAACCTCAACTTAGAAATCTAATTTTTTTTGAAATTTAAAAAATATTAAAAAATATGGATATGTGTTTGAGATTTGTACTGAAACTCAAAACAGGTTTAAATTCATTCCTAATTTATGGTAATTTTTTGAATAGTTTTACTTTGGCAACAGCTCTACGAGTATTGCTGAAAGTGTGTGAAAAGCTCTCATCCTCGAAGTAAATATTGCGTGTTCATGATCTTACGTCATAATGTGAGGAAAAACTACTTCGGTATTAATATTGATTTTTGGAATGCGCCCATTAAATCATCTAAACCAGGTGTCGGCAACCGGTCAATCTTCTGGCAATTTTCTGTCGATTGCTAAGCGATTCAGTAGAAGAAAAANGCAGCAATAACATCATCAACAACAAAAACAACAACAGCAGCAATAACATCATCAACAACAAAAACAACAACATCATCAATAACATCATCAATAACAAAAACAACAACAGCAGCAATAACATCATCAACAACAAAAACAACAACAGCAGCAATAACATCATCAACAACAAAAACAACAACAGCAGCAATAACATCATCAACAACAACAGCAGCAATAACATCATCAACAACAAAAACAACAACAGCAGCAATAACATCATCAACAACAACAACAAAAAAACAGCAACAACAGCAAAACATCACCCTTCCATGATAATCATTTTCAGGTCTTGGTCCTTCCTTGGCTGTCAATGCTCCTCCCTCCCCCCCCCCCCNAGTCCGCGTCGTATGTTTTTTTCGTCTTTAGGTAAATATTTAGCACGAAGAAAGCAAAGTCCTACCACTTTAATTCTGACTGGGAGTTGGAATTTTTCTTCACTGGGTAAATGAGTGTGTCCTTTATGTGTGAACAGCATTAGAGCACATGCTTTAAAAAGAAGACAATTTAAACAGCTTGCTGAAGAGCTGGAAAGACAATAATATGGTGATTTAATACCTATTACATGCTGAAATACGTTGGTTGAGCAATTACTACGAAGATTCAAGGACTTGATTCCTGTTATCTTTTCAAGTATTGACCGTTCCGGGTTAGAATCATGCGCGGATATAGCCCTCTTGTTTTGGGGGGGGGGGCANTATTCAAAAGGGGGGGGGGCACAATATACCTATTAGAAAATTTGGAGGGGGAGGGACTCGTAACCAATTATTATATAAAAGACCAGCAATATTTATCGAGGTACCACAAATACCTTTCATAAGGGTGATAAGTGGTTGTATAAGCGTGATGACGAAAAAATGTGCTAAGGCGGATGATAGAATTTTTGACGATTTTATATTTACGTATTTCTATTTAGTCTCAAGATTGGGAATTATTATTTCCCCCCCCCCCTCTCAATGGGATAAAAGACAGCGGATCACCATTCATTTTATTTATTTTTTATTTTTTAATTTTACGTGATTAAGTATATAATGAAATTTGAGAAATACCGCCTGCTTAAAAAAACTGAGGGGGCACGTGCCCTCCCCCATATCCGCGCATGCTAGCTGTTTCACCCGTGCTTCGCTAGGATTCTTATATTGCTATTTTATAAGGAATTTGGAGGGGGGGGGAGTATGGGTTTGAGATTACCCTGTATATTGTAACCTTTAAAAAACCAAGATTTAAACGTTTCGCCAGGCGCCTTAGAGGCACGGCCATTCTGACTTTTTGGAATTCGACCCTGTAACTCTGGAATGGCTGGCCATACCTTTGCAGAAAATGTTCTAAAATAAGGACTAAATGGGTACCAAAAACTTTCTCGCTTTGAGTTGATACGTTGTCGCGACAAAATTTAAGATATCGGACCATGACTGTCCGATTTTTGTGAATAAATTATAAATTTTGGCCGTATAAGTCGTTTAGGAGACTACCCCGTATTTAGGGGGGGGGGGGGGGGGGGCTATCTCTGTCCGTCTGTTTAGACTTGATTGTATTTATTTCAATCAAACTTTAATGTCAAACAAGTTTGTAGAGAACTCAAGAAGAAATATTTTGCCAAGTTCGTTAAAAAAAATTATCTGATTAAAAAAAAAAAATATCATGAATTTTTAATTCTTAAATTTCCAAATTTAGAACTTTTCACATTCATTAAATTAAAAGATTAATAATAAATATTTTTTTTTTTTTAGAAAATTAATCAGGTCGGGTTTTAAGGAGGTGAGTTGGGACAGCTGCCCAAGGGAGGTGAGTTAGGACAGGTGTTCAGGGGAGGTGAGTTAGGACAGCTGCTCAGGGGAGGTGAGTTAGGACAGCTGCTCAGGGGAAGTGAGTTAGGACAGCTGCTCAGAGGAGGTGAGTTGGGACAGCTGCTCAGGGGAGGTGAGTTAGGACAGCTGCTCAGGGGGGGGTGAGTTAGGACAGCTGCTCAGGGGAGGTGAGTTGGGACAGCTGCCCAGGTGAGGTGAGTTGGGACAGCTGCTCAGGGGAAGTGAGTTAGAACAGGTGTTCAGGGGAGGTGAGTTAGGACAGCTGCTCAGAGGAGGTGAGTTGGGACAGCTGCTCAGAGGAGGTGAGTTGGACAGCTGCCCAGGTGAGGTGAGTTAGGACAGCTGAATACGAACACCTTGTTCTTACTGCCACAGACCTTTTTTTCGTGACGTTCCCCCCCCCCCCCACGTNGACGTTCCCCCCCCCCCGTCACGTTTTTTCGCCGTATGTCACAAACATCTAAAATAGACTGTTCCCAATACGGACGTATTTCTGTCGACGGTGAAAAATCGCCACGTTTATGTTTGACATTGAAAACGTGACGGAAAAAATACGGATGTTTTTATCACTGAATACGTGAAGGAAAATATGCGGATATTTTTGTCACTGTATATACGTGACGAAAAAAAATACGGATGTTTTTGTCACTGAAAACGTGACGGTTTCTTTTTTTTTATAACGAAAAATGTACGAGAATGGACACCCCCATAAAAGTATATAGGGACCCCATGGAAAATATAAAAATTGAAATTTTCTGGCTTCTGCCCGGTTCACATATTCTGCCCGATGTTTATTACCGAAAAATCGGAATTGAAAATTACCACTTCGGGATGAGCGAGAAAGTTGAAATTCGATACAAAAGTGTTCTGCAGTAAAAAAAAAGTTATATTCTTGAGCAATAGTATTTTCTAAATAGGAGCCGTAAACCCATGTGTAGGGTTGTTGCGATATTGGTCTTTATGCGATATCCGATATCGATATATTTTCCGGTATCGATATCGCGATATTATCGCAAAGGAGATATCGATATCAGCAATATCGAAAGATATCGGTTCGGATTCCAATTTAAAAAGAAGCTTAATTTAAACTTTACTAGCTTAGTTTACGGATTATGATTATTTAAAAAACAGCAAATGGAATGCAAAATAATAAAAACCGTTCTCAATATGAATATAATCTCTGCAGCTAAAAGAGAAGCTAATAGAATAATTTGCACAATCCTCTGATAAGAAGAACTCCAATAAAAAGAAGAAAATAGAGGAGGAAGTGTCAATCCACTTTATACAACGCGAAGGATCTGATATGCTCTAGGACCCTTCCTATGACTTTCCGATTCGATATTGACATTTTTCTTCCGATATCCGATATTATCGAATCCTTTATATCGATATAAATATCGCAACATCCCTAATAAGCAGAGGTTTTATCATTATTTGAGTGATATCACCCTTAATGTTTCTTTTCGAAATGTTATAATGGGTGCAAACTGCACAATGCAAGATTGGCACGAGAAATAATATTTGGAAATTGAAAAATTGTATGCATGTGTGCTGTGATGTCTTTTATACAGGCTGCTCCGTACTAGGCAGTCGAAATATCTCCGAATAAAAAGAAAATCAAATTCAGACCAAATTGTCACAATATCAAGGGGGACATATTGTGTTGACCTTGATAGCATAGGCGTAGCTACAGGGGGGCATGGGGGGCACGTGCCCCCCCAATAATTCTGGACCTTACACTAGATATTTCGAGTTTTTTATTTCCTACCGTTTTTTTCTTACTGTCCATTAATTTAAGTAGATTTTCATTTGGATTGAACGCCGCCCCAATCCCAAATGTTTAAAAAAAATATATAAAATAA
>CM022875.1:7289551-7302713 GCA_012654025.1 Pachypsylla venusta
TTATTACAGTAATTGATATGGTTATAAATTGGCATGGTTATTGCAGTAATTGGCATCGTTATTACAGTAATTGATATGGTTACAAATTGGCATGGTGATTACAGTAATTGGAATCGTTATTACAGTAATTGATATGGTTATAAATTGGCATGGTTATTGCAGTAATTGGCATCGTTATTACAGTAAATGATATGGTTACAAATTGGCATGGTTATTGCAGTAATTGGAATCGTTATTACAGTAATTGATACGGTTATAAATTGGCATGGTTATTGCAGTAATTGGCATCGTTATTACAGTAAGTGATATGGTTATAAATTGGCATGGTGATTACAGTAATTGATATGGTTATAAATTGGCATGGTTATTGCAGTAATTGGCATCGGTATTACAGTAATTGATATGGTTATATATTGACATGTTTATTGCAGTAATTGGCATTGTTATTACAGTAATTGATATGGTTATAAATTGGCATGGTTATTGCAGTAATTGGCATCGTTATTACAGTAATTAATATGGTTATAAATTGGCATGGTTATTGCAGTAATTGGTATCGTTATTGTAGTAATTGGCATAATTATTGCAATAATTGACATGGTTATTGCAAATAATGGCAACGCCACGCCTAAAAATTATAGCACTCTTTGTACCGACATAATATAAAAAGTATACAAACAATACAATTANGAGCCGGGACTGGGGAATTCATAAAATACTATTAGCATAGGAACGGCTATGCCTCCAAGGCGCCAAGCCTTAGAGGCTGTAGCGAAACACGGGCAAACAGTTAGTAGGTAATAAATTATAAAAAAATAAAGATTGATTGAATTGGTTATTCTCAGCTGCTGCAACAACGACAAAGTGGTAAAGTCCATGGCTGAGCACACAATTTAATTATGGTGACAGAATTTTTCATCCGACTTTCATCGAACGGGGGGTTTCACACTCCATTCGCAGGAAACTTGGAAATCAGCTACCCACATTGACCTCGCCCAGCCTGGGTTGGGCCGGAAAAGAGGGCGTGCGCCCACGTAGACACTCACATGGTACAAACTCGCTAGATGTTGCTTAACTTCAGTGATCCAACGGGAACTGGCGCTTTGAACGTGCCATAGAGTCCATAGACGGCTATGTTGACATTTAAACATTTTTCAAATATTTCTATTGTCTTCTAAATCAGTGCTTCGCAAACCTTTTTATAATGCTAGCCCCCTTTCACAGTTTTTAAGATGTAAAATTACTCCCAACGCCTCCTCCTTTCAGTAACGAAATTTGAATGACTTTAGCGATAAAAAAAAAATATAAAATAAATATTAAGAATATCTATCTACTATCTCACAAAAAAATTATCATTGAAAAAAGACCCACTCCTCCGCATATGAAAGTAATGATATCTATTATTGGGGCCAAGTTTATTGTTGCTGCTGTGTATTTTCTAAGGAGAATCGTAAAATACAATCTACCTTTTTACAAACTGGCCAAATGTAAAGTCTGGCATGGACTTGGGTGCCCAAGGAAGTATTCCTTTTGATGCAGGTAAAAGTGGAACAATCGATTAAGCGTGGGATTCAGCAAGAATGACTTTGCCACTAGAAAACATATCACAAATTTCACGAACGTTTTTTTTGGAATAGTGTTTGGAATATGGCCTTTTTTTAATGATATTTTCTGTGATTTAATATTTTTGACGAATATTGACGAAACGCACATTATAACCTACCTGTTGACCGAAATAATAAATAATATCGCCCACGTATAGCCCCCCAGATGCAAATCGCCACCCTTGCTGCTCTCTTCTCTTTACCACCCCGCTCGAAATCTTACACCGCCCCCTCCCCGGGAAGACGATTGCCCACAGGTTGGGAATCGCTGTTCTAAATAAATCGCCGTTCTATGACACGCGCTCTTAAACCTTTGTAAAGGAAACCTAAGAAAATTTCCAAGAAAAAAAAGGTTTATTTTTTACTTTCCTTATCCTATAAAAAGGAAAGTATTGTAATGTGCTGAAATTGTCGGTGTCGAGTTTATAAGGGTCCTACACCGGGAAAATGTGGAGAGGTAATTTTTTTTTAAAAAAACTGCCTTTTTCATTGGCCGTCATGGATCCATGTTGGACGTTTGAACATACACAATAGAAGCATGGCCGTATAAACGTTTCCTAAACGCTCTAATAATTGGGTTAAAGTTGGTTAAACAATTTTTGGATTGCCTCTCCCCATCTTCCCGGTGTCAGACTCAGTTTTTAATGCTAAAACACGTTTTGAGGTGCCCCAAAGATCTTTCTTTCTTTCTCTCTCTCTCTGTTCTCTGTTGAGTCTGTAGTGTTTAGTAGAAAGGAAAAATGGATGTTTCGATTTCAATCAGATTGTGATTCATGAGTCAATGACTCAGCAAACTGATTAGCTTATTTGAGTTAATCAGTCACTCATGACACATCTCTAACTACTTCCTCTTATTCTTTTTTTACTAAGGTAGCTACAGGGCCAAATTATCCATATGGCCGACGATCCATTTGATGTACTTTTTTTTCTCTTTTAAAAAATGTAAAAAATGCCACGAACCTCGCTGGAAGTTAATCCGGTCTTGAGTAGCTAGGTATTGCATTCGTGAAAAATATAAAGATAATCTGAAGAACAAGGTGAGTAATTAGCAAAAGCTATCTACATCCTAGATCTATACATCTCATTAGCGAAAGATAACAATTAGGAGAATTTCCTTCATTAGTCCTGACAAGCTAATAGCAGAACTTAGGACCGGGGGCTGTATTTTATATTTACACTTACATCCGTATACTTTAAGACCGGGGGGCTGTATTTTATATTTACACTTACATCCGTATACTACTTTCATCTTTAATTTATTGCATGACAAATAAAACAAGTGAAGTGTTAATTAGATATAGGTACCTAGTAAATTAAACTTGGATTAGATGATTTTGTTTAAGGAAAGATTTTAAATATTTTATTTTTTGTACGATCGACTTTTCTTCTGGCAAATACTAGATACTTATGCTGATTAAGTGGCAAAAGTGCCCATCACGGCGTACGGCGGACAAACGAATTTTTTTTCATTTGATTTTTGGATTCTACGTACCTTGAAACGTATAATATCAAATTTTGAGGGGGGGCAATTTTTTTTTTCGTGACGATTCCAAAGGTTCATTATTGAAAATAATAAACCAAAAGAATATATCGCCATCAAAGAACTAAAGAACAACTCAAATATAATGATTTTACCAGCAGATAAAGGATCGATTATTGTAATAATGAATACAAGTGATTACATAGAAGAAATAGAAAACCAACAAATACTTATTGTACACTGAACTCCAATCCTACCCAGCAATATATAAGTGATATTGAAAATATCAGTGAATTCAACAAAGACAGTGACACCTGAGTGATACATATAGTCATAAATAGAATAGAATAATTTTGGAGAATACAAAGACAACTCAATTTTACATTTTACCAAAAATTCATAAAAAGTACAATAAAAAATGTTTCGGAGGAGTAGGGTAACAAAAGTTGGCAGTTTGTAGGGAGTATAAGGCTACGCTTCGCTCCGCCCAATTAAAGAGATTCCAAAAGCACCTCAATATTACATTTTACCAAAAATTCATGAAAAGTACGATAAAAATAGTCATAAATAAGTAAAGAAAATCCAAAAACCTCAATATTACATTTTACCAAAAATTCATAAAAAGTACGGTAAAAAATAGTCATAAATAGTCATTAAAAAGAATCCAAAAACCTCAATATTACATTTCTATTTATGACTATAAATAGAAATGTATTAAAAAAAGTCATTAAAAAAAAGTCATCCTCAATATTAAAAATAGTCATTAAAAAGAATCCAAAAACCTCAATATTACATTTTACCAAAAATTCATAAAAAGTACGATAAAAAATAGTCATAAATAGAATAATTAAAGAGAATCCAAAAACACCTCAATATTACATTTTACCAAAAATTTACAAAAAGTACGATAAAAATAGTTATAAATAAAATAGAATAATTAAAGAGAATCGAAAAACACCTCAATATTANATGTGTTTGATAGCCTCCCCCCCCCTCCTTGCCTTTGGTGTTCCTGAATGCTATCTCATTTAAAATGCTAATCTGTTGCTGAATGCTATCTCATTCAAAACGCTAATGTGTTGCTGAATGCCATCTCATTCAAATTTTCTAAACATCGTGTTCAATAAAATTATCTTTGTAAAAAAATTGTGTACATAAATTTTAACTAAATTATAATAATTGATCTTTTTATTTTTCAACTAGTCTCGCGCCCCCTTGGCTTACCTCCACGCTCCCCAGTTTGGAACCTCTGCCATAGGAACTACACACAGAAACAATACAAAACATGTTTATTGAGCGAAAGAAGTAGGTTCTAGTTTTTAAGCCACGATTTTTATTTAATCTTATGTTCGTTTCACGATAACTCTCGAACGTTTAGTCTGAGTTTATTGAGATTTGGTATGCATATATTTATAGAATTTGCGAATTAGTCTCGATCATATACCTACAAATAGTCCACTGTTCACAGAATACTAGTGGGTACTTACCAAGCAGTAGTCATGCATATTTTAAAACTTATATCTCACTTAGACGGACAGTTATTATTGCAAAAGAGTTTAAAAAGTTCAATTTCAAATTGGAAAAACTCCGGCCTTGATTTGAGAACCGATCTCAAAATACTTTCATTTTCTTTTACTTTTCAAGACTCTATCACCTACTGAAGGTATAGGTAGTTCTATTTAATATTTCAAATTTGGGTACTTTCGGGGTGGCACTGGGACTTCCCCTGAAAGTGCCCAAAGAAAGAAATATGTTTTTCAGCGTCTTCGAAATTCTGATTTATTATCGATATATCCTGTGTATATAATAGAGAACCTTTTGAATCGACAACGATTATTAATTCAATGATCTGAAGCGAACTAACGTTTTCAAGTTTCGGCTACTAGACTGGTGGGGGTCAGTCTATTTCAAGTCCGCCTACTATCTTATAAGATACCTAGTAACCGCGCAAAACTTCTCTGGGTCCTGGAACCGGGGTGGAATGTCTGGCAAACCTTTGAAATTTTTTGACCAATTTTAACCCAAAAAAAGGAGTTAGGAAACGTTTATACGGCCATACATTTATTACTTATGTACAACCGTCCAATATGGACCCATAACGGCTAATAAAAAAGCAGAGTTTAAAAAAAATATATTTTGAGTTTTTGTTGCCAGACACTTCTCCCCGGTTCCAGACCACTTCTCTCTGTTATTAATCGACTACTCTGTGGTTACGAGTGAAGACGATATTCAGCGATAATACACGAAATAAAAATATTTTTTGATTTTACAAAAGGAAATTTCGAGAAGTTGATAATTTTTGCGGTTCAAAATCCGATTTTTTTTTCTTTTTCTAGAAATTTTGGTTAACTTTTACATTTTCTTTCGTTTAATTAATATTTTATTGTTAAAGTGTTCTAATTTTTACTCGATATAATATGGTGTAATAGTATTCTGGCCATCTAACTTTATTATAAAATGGTACGATAGTCTAAATACTTACATTGATTTTGTTTTAGGTGTCAGAATTAAAAGATAAAGGAAATGCTGCTTTGCAAGCAAATAATTTCAAGGAAGCTGTAGAAGCTTACACGGAAGCTATACAACTAGATGGAACCAATCATATTTTGTTCAGTAACCGATCAGCGGCGTATGCCAAAGATGGCAATTATGTTAAAGCTTTAGAAGATGCAGAGAAAACAGTCGCTCTTAAACCTGACTGGGCAAAGGTAGTTATTAATCTAGTGTAAAAAAGAATCAATCCATTTGAAATTTGTACAAATGTTAGTTTTTCCATTGCCCACTTCAAATTATAAAAATAATTTTAACTACACCCTTATCATTTTATTTTTTTTTTTTAGAAAAATTAAAAACTATTTTTTTTATATATTTGACTTAACGGCTCTTTAACATCTATTGGTCATTCGAGATGGGGGATTTAACCTCCATTTGCTGGAAACTTACAAACCAGATACACACCTTTGTGCTGGAAAAGCCAGCATCGCGAGGTTCAAACCTAACCTGGTCATCCACTAAGTAAAAACCAGCTGGGCGCAGATTAACTACAGGGATCTTACGGGAATTGGTGTGCTTAATGTGCCATAGGCATTTGAGTACATGTGTCTATGTACCCTTGGCTAAAATATTGTCCTAATTGACATATTTCTGGCGGCTAATTTGTATTATTAGCCTCCAATGATAGATGTACGTTAATAATTGAAAACTTCGGAAGCAGATCCTTATTTGGAACTGTAGAGTTTTATCTTAGAATCATTTTATCAGAGCAATAGAAGGTAATGACATGACGTGACTTTATTTATGTTAAGCCAATATACTTGCCACTATGAACTTCTCCCTGTTCTTCTCAATTTTTTATTTTCATGTATACGAACCAACAGCCTCCAGGTTACAGATCTACGTACTGAGCTACTCAGGTTGTTTTTTTTTTTAGTAAATATACAGTAGGAACTCAATCTCTAAAACGTTCAATTGTATTAATTTTAATTTTTTACAGTACTGTGGTCTTATTAGGTATCTTGTTAAAAAAACTATTTTTCTTTAAAAATATATATTTTTAGTGTCACACTAAACCTGACCTATTTGTCCTCCTTCCTTCCAGGGATATTCACGTAAAGGTAGTGCGCTTGCATATTTAAAAAGGTACGATGAGTCCATAAGAACTTATGAAGAAGGACTCAAAATTGATCCAAACAATGTACAAATCAAGGGAGCGCTTCGAGAAGTAGAAAATCAACAACTGAGTGAAATGAATGGCGGAGAAGACCCGTTCGCTCGATTGAACTTATTTTCGGATCCTAATGTATTTGCAACGCTTGCATTAGATCCGAGGACAAAACCTTTCCTCAACGATCCTTCCTATGTCCAGTTGATTAAAGATATTCAAAGTAACCCTAAGCTTATGTCGTAAGTACACTTTCCTACATTACTCATTTTAGATACAAGTTTGAAGGAAATAAGTAATATCGAACTATGATATTGATTAAAAAAAATACTTACACCATTCTTGAGATATCTTGTTCATAGATAGACATTCGCACAGACAAATGACTGGAACTCCAGATTTGTGCCCTGAGGACCTCAAATTGTGTTTTGGCTTTGAAACTTGACATCGAAAATTTCAACCCATTGCAATAGGTTTTTTTTTGTGATAAGAAAAGTAAAAATCACAACCGGTCTTCCATCACTGCAAATGTTTGATTTGAAATGTCTTATGATACTGGTTTTTCTATTTCTTTCAGACAAAAACTTCAAGATCCTCGTCTAATGACAACTCTTAGTGTACTCTTAGGTTTAAATTTGTCTGGCCCTGGCGATGCAGAAGAAATGGATGTTGATCCACCATCTCCAAAGAAAGCACCCACACCAACACCTCCTCCACCAAAAAAGGAAGAACCAGAAGTTGACAAAAATTTAACAGATGAACAAAGGAGTGTAAGTTGACTGAATAAATACGGGACGAATCATAGGGGCAATATTCTACTAAGAATTCTATTATTTTAACTAAATACTTAATGTAAAAATCAATTGAAAGGTCTGCTACGGAGCCCCACCGAAATACATTTCTGCTCTTGAACTTCATTGTTCTATTACCCTTCGGAGAGGAAACGAATTGTTGATTTCAGGTACCACAAAAATTACTGCTACGGGCTCCACCGAATTCCTGTCCCTGAACTTAATATTGTTCTATTCATTACCCTTCGAAGAGCGAACGGACTTGTGTTCGTTTTTTGGATTCTATGTACCCTAAAAAGGATTTTGACAGAATCATTTTTTTCGTGGTCTATTCTGTAGGTTTCATTATTTCATTTGTGGCATCGTCGTGTGCGATGGTAAATATATGTGACTATTGTTCTAATTATTTTGTTGTCTTCTTTCTAATTGCCATTATACACAGGGCCACCGAGAGAAAACCCGGGCCCGGGACTAGAAAAATCAGGGGCCCTTTTATTAAAATTAACAAATTCTTATAGACCCCTCCAAAAGCCCGGGCCCGGGGGGATTACCCCTTACCCCGTCACCCCCCTCTCGGTGACCCTGATAATACATCTATTCTGGAAGGCTGATCATTGACGTGTACCCAGAACCATTTTAATCTCTGCAATATTATTACATTAGTGTAAAATATAAGCAAAATTAGTTCTGTGTTATTTTACATCATCAGCCCGTGAGGATATCGCCCCCAAGTAACTTCTCACAATCTCAAATATGATTTACTTTTTTCGTTAACAGTTGGTAAGATTCTAAAGGTTAAATTATTGAAAATAATATGTCCAAAAATTACGTCGATCCGTATTGCATCAAGAAGAAAGAGCAAACCAACCAATAATTCATATTTTTGAATGTACAATATAAGTCAGATTAAAAGTGTCTTGAGTGTTCTCGAGGTACTTTTAGCCAATCTTTACCAACAAATTCGAATCGATGATTTCCTGAACAGTAACATCCTATGAGTAATCGTAACTTATCTTAAAATTTTCAGGCTAAAAAAGAGAAAGAATTGGGAAACGAAGCTTACAAGAAGAAAAACTTCGACGAAGCACTTAGACATTATAATAAAGCCATTGAGTTTGATCCTACCGACATAACATTCCGTAACAATGTAGCCGCAGTTTATTTTGAAAGAAAAGAATACGACAAATGTATAGAAGAATGTAAAACAGCAGTTGATATTGGACGAGAAAATCGAGCTGACTTTAAACTAATAGCAAAAGCGCTTGCTCGCATTGGAAATGCATACAAAAAATTAGAAGATTGGAAAAATGCTAAAACATATTTTGAGAAATCAATGTCAGAACATCGAACGCCAGAAATTAGAACACAAATTTCTGAAATGGAAAAGAAAATTAAAGAAGAAGAAAGAAAAGCTTATATTGATCCTAACAAAGCTGAGGAAGCAAAAGAAAGAGGCAATGAATTGTTTAAGAATGGTAAATATGCTGAAGCGGTGAAAGAATATACAGAAGCCATCAATAGAAATCCAGATGATCCCAAATATTATAGTAACAGAGCTGCGTGTTATACGAAATTAGCGGCTTTTGATTTAGGATTAAAAGATTGTGAAACTTGTCTCAAATTAGATCCGAAATTTCTTAAAGGTTGGATTCGAAAAGGTAAAATTCTTCAGGGAATGCAACAACAAAGCAAAGCGATTACTGCCTATGAGAAAGCATTGGAATTGGATGCGTCCAATGCAGAAGCATTAGATGGGTTTAGACAATGTAATATTGCCGTCAATTCCAATCCAGAAGAAGTGAGAAATAGAGCGATGGGGGATCCTGAAGTTCAACAAATATTGAGAGATCCCGCGATGAGACTTATTTTGGAACAAATGCAAAATGATCCACGAGCATTATCGGATCATTTGAAGAATCCAGAAATTGCAACCAAAATTCAAAAGCTTGTCAATTCCGGATTGATTGCTATTCGCTAAACATCCAATTGTTGCTTTTATTATTTTCGAAATGAAATATTGCCACTAAAAGGCTCTTCGATGCGTAAGAAACACACGAATGGTAATTATGTAGAGTGAAGTTCCCACGGTTACAGAACGGAATGAAATAAACACCCTGAATGGAGTTTTGTTTCTGAAGATATTTGGATATATATTTGAGAATCGGTGAGTTATATTAAAACCATAAGGGTGGTCCCTCGACAACTTGGAGTGACCATTATATCAAATGTTCACCTCCTTTGTCGATTTTTCTTGAAAGAGGAGCGTCTCTCAATCATTTTGCCAAGGATTGAAAAAATACAATGTAACCCAACAATCTTAAAATGTGTGGCTCAGTCGTACCGTAGTGACTGGAGATGTTGCATTGATGCATCCACATAATACCTATGGGTTGATATTGAAGGAGCATCCACACTTAAACAATTAAGGTATCAGTGACAGTGATTTCAATAACACCCGTCAGTGTTTTCTCCGTGCTCAGTCAGTAATTTGTCATGTCAAATCACTGTAATGATAACGGCACGGCGTCGGAGAGTACTGTCACTGTGTGGTGTGAATGCTCCTTAAATCGACCTCAAATCCTCTCCTATCTGTTTTCTTGTCTTGCTCTGGAAGCCAGCAAAGATCTTTGTCGAGGAGAATTAGGATCATGGTCCAATGGCTAAATATGTTGACATTTGCAAATAACAATTTTTGAAAAAAATTATTACAACAGATGACTTTGGCAATTCCGATACTTTTTCTGAGACGAATTGCCAAAAACGAGGATAAATTCAACTAAAGATAGAGGTTCATTAGAAATGTTAAGTGGATTTTTTAAATTCTCAAGTGAAATTTTGAATTATTGTTATTAGACAGTAATTTCTCAGCCTTCGGTAAAAATATTGAATCTCGTGGGGACGGTCCTCTAAATAAATACCATTTTGTTACTTACTCGTAATAATCAGCATAAACTTTAAGTTTTGTATTTGATTTAAATTTATAAATACATTTATTTTAACAACATGATAACATAGTGTTTCTTAATTTTGAATTGTAGTTATAAAATTAAGTAGAATCCACAGGTTTTTATTGAAAATAGTACACCAAATCTGAATTAGTAAATGTCCCAAAGAAAAGCTTGTATATCAGCAGTCCCTTTACAGATTGAAGTCCATATTTGACGGCCGGGAAGAGAGGGGAGGGTGGATTTAGTTATTAGTCAGTCGATGGGGTTTCAGCCAGGAAGAGAGGGGAGTGTGGATTTAGTTATCAGTCAATCGATGGGGTTTCAACCCCACAGATTGGAGTCCAACATAAACTCCACGTCACTAGACTGGGATCTTTGGCTGGATATACAAGCTTTTCTTTATGACATTTACTAATTCAGATTTGGTGTACTATTTTCAATAAAAACCTGTGGATTCTACTTACCTGGAAACGTAAAATACATCAATTTTCTTTAGGGGGATTCAGATACATTAAGCCTTTCACACGAAGAGACACGTCACCGCGCTGATAACAAAATCAAATAGACACTACACGAAGAGATGTGGGTGTCCACTGTCCACGTGGGTTCGCGCCCCCGTGATGCTGGCTATTTTTCCGGTCCAACCTAGGTCAATGTGGGTAGCTGGTTTGATTCCGGCAAATGGAAAGTAAAACCCCCGTCTCAAATGACCAATAGATGTTAAAGGAACGTTAAGCCAAAAAAAAAGACAATGACACAGTGAAAGCTAAAGCTGCTCTCCCTCCGGTAAGGATTTAGAACTGGGGGATAGACAGGAATTTCTGCGTTTTTTTTTATTCTTATTATTATTATTTATTTATTTTTTTGCTGAAAGTTCTTTTTCTACTTTGTGTTCGACCAAAACTTGGCTCAGAAGAGTACAATGCAACAGAATGACTCAATGGGTTGGCTGTTCTCAATGTAAATTGTGACATCGAGGTAACGTCCGAAGAAGTGTTGGAAAAAATCTCTAAATTGGGAAAACATCGCATTGATTTTAATGTCTAAATATTGCCGTTTATATTCGCCATTGAAAATAAAATTATTCACCATCGACACATTATCATAAATTTAAGTATTGCATTTTTCTGACCTCTCCCCAATTTCTCCTCTGCATTCGCACCTGGTAAGGACTAAACAAAATCTGCGATCGGGGAAGTTCCTGATGATGTGGTAAGAAAAAAAGTCAATTTTTGAAAGGAAATTTATGAATAATGTGCGTTTTTTATTGTCTAAGAAATGATTACATCATGCAAATTAGTAAAATTAAAGCATAGACATTTTTTTGTTTGTTGATTTAATATTATAGATGCGGCTTATTGTGGGCCTATTTGATGTCTGCTTCATTTATCTTCGAGATTTTTGATGGCCTGAAAATGAGATCAACGTTGACACACGTTCTGCAATACAGCTGACTGTAATACTTCCTCCAAACTAGCAGTCCTTCTGGTCTAGTGGGTATTCCATATAACTTTCTCGTGTGGGTAACCATATAACTTTCTCATTTTTAGTTGATGAATAATGTTACAAATATGACATTATCTGGCCAGTTGCTGAAAAATATCCAACTCAAAAACGGTTAATTTTGATATTTATTCTGGTGTCTCAGCTTATGGTTATGAGGTCTCGGTATGGATTTGGTGCTCACAGTTTGATACCTTAACCGAAAATCTCAACACAAATGAAACAGACTATAGAAAACTAGTAACACATTACAGGGTGTAACAGAAAGTAGAGCGCTCCTTGAAAATGTGTAAATAAAAAATGTGAGAAAACAATTTTTAACAGAAGGACATGCACCCAAATTGATCTCTAAAGTACGAGGCTCCAAGGAACGCACTTTTTTGTTACGCTCTGTATAAGGACAATGCAAGAAATATAATGAAAATTCATAAAAGTATACTTCTTAGTCGACGATTTGCAAGAGTATAATTTTATTTTTATACAGGGTGAGTCCGAACTAAGGGAAAATGCTGAGGACATAACTTTGAGACTAAAATAAGGAGAAAATGTTCTTTGAATATAGGTCCAAAAATACTTTCCCTCCGCGCTAGGATTGAAAGCTCCTCGAGGAAAAAAAGTCCCTCCTCGTTCTGTTGTGCGATCTTGGTTTCCAATAGTTCGGACATACCCAGTATTTATATTCTAATAAAGAGTTCTAATCGATTTCAAACAAGAAACAAAGTACTTGACTAGAATGGTTAGAAATATTCAAAAAAATAGACTGTGCCAGTTAAAAGCTATAGAAGTGTATAAAAAACAAAAGAAAACAGAATTTATTAATCTTTTTCGAATATTCTTTGTCTGAAAAAAAAAACACAGACTGGGGTTTTTTTCTCATTTATTTGGTTCTCAAATATATATATATATATTTTTTTTTTTTGTGTCAGCCCGAAAATAAATGGGATTTTTCTTTTGATTGCCCAAAAGTTTGCCGAAATCAATTGATGATTTGCATATATGTCAAAAGAATAGACCCCCTTCTTGTTTCCGTGGACTCATAAATTATAAATACTTATAGTTTATCTACTGTTTGGAGTAGAGGTGATTTTTGTTTACCTCGAATCAGCCTAAGTAGCTCAGTTGGTTGAGACGATGGATACGTAACCAGAAGGCTGTTGGTTCGAATCCAACTCCAT
>CM022875.1:7303583-7316145 GCA_012654025.1 Pachypsylla venusta
TTTTTTTTTTTTGCGGTCGATTTCGACAGGCCCTTATCCGGTATTTTATTTCGAGGAGGGGGTCATCTAAAGATTTTATTTCGGGGGGTTATGTAAAGGGAGTTTTACCATATAAGGATCCGGGATTTTATTTCGGGGAGGGGGGTCATCTAAAGATTTTATTTCGGGGGTCATGTAAAGAGAGAGTTTTACCATATAGGGATCCGGAATTTTATTTCGGGGAGTGGGGTCTTCTAAAGATTTTATTTCGGAGGGGGAGGTCATGTAAAGGGAGTTTTACCATAAGGGATTATAGGAAAAATCGAACCTTTTCAAAAACTTCGGTAGGGGGGGGGGTTGAACCCTTAAAACCCTGCCCTGGATACGGACCTGGATTTCGAAGATTTTTCATTCATAAACCAAAATTTAAATTGATTTTTTGAAATCGAGTAAGGTAGAATTAATTAATTAAATTCAATAAGGCACTTGTGTGATTAAATTTTCCTTGGATGCCTTATCAAAGTACTTAAAAATTACTTTACTTCTGGTTCATCCATAGACACGTATCAGAGACTTACCTGATTACGTAAATCATTGGTTTGTACTAATTTAATAATATTCTGTACTACATCAATACTGGTTGCAGTTCCACCTAAATCCGGTGTATGAATCTGATCTTCATTAATAGTTTTATCAATTGCTAAACGAATAATTTCTGCGTGTCTAAAATGTTCTAAATGTTCTAGCATATCAACGGATGCATTTAACATTGCAATAGGATTTGCTATATTTTTTCCTGCAATTGCTGTACCTGTATTACGAGTACCAGGTTCAAATACAGCATAATGATCACCATAATTTTTACCAGAAATGAGACCAGCTCCTCCAATAAGTCCACAAATAACATTGGAAGTTATAGCTCCATATAGATTAGGCATAACCATTACATCAAATTGTTTAGGATTTGATACAAGTTGCATGCAAGTATTATCAATAATCATATCATTATGTTCAATCTCCGGATATTNAGGTTCAAATACAGCATAATGATCACCATAATTTTTACCAGAAATGAGACCAGCTCCTCCAATAAGTCCACAAATAACATTGGAAGTTATAGCTCCATATAGATTAGGCATAACCATTACATCAAATTGTTTAGGATTTGATACAAGTTGCATGCAAGTATTGTCAATAATCATATCGTTATGTTCAATCTCCGGATATTTTTTGGCAACTTTTCGACTTGTTTCTAAAAATAATCCATCCGATATTTTCATTATGTTTGCTTTATGTACAGTTGTTACTTTTTTACGGCCATATTTTTTAGCATATTCGAAAGCATATGTTGCAAGACGATATGAATTTGCTTTAGTAATGATTTTCATTGATTCAACAACACCATCAACGCTCTCATGTTCTAACATAGCATATTCTCCTTCCGTATTTTGACGTATAATGACAATATCAATTCCTTGTTGGCGAGATCGAACGCCAGGATAAGATTTACAATTGATAACATTAACGTAAAGATCTAATTCATTACGTATAGCAACATTACGAGAAAGAACTTCGGTATCCAAACTTCCAGTTTCAATGTTACCTTTCAAAAAGAGAGAAAAATAAAAAGAATCGTAAAATATTAAAAATATAATAAAAATGGACACTGTTTTGAACAGAGATTTAGTTCAATTGAAATTAATAATTAAAGTCGGTGAGCTTACAAAAGTGCTGAGAATGTCAAACATGGTTTGGTGATTTAGTGGTAAGATGTTCTGTCTCGTAAATAGTAAGGAGTGGTTTCAAACACAGCCAACCTTATGAATTTGAAATATTTATCACATAATAATAGCACTCAAGATAGCTACTGGTGTAAAGGGACTCTTCAGTCCTATTAAAGGACATGTAAGGGGCCAGGATTATCAACGTTGAGTCCTCAGACTCAAAGTAGCATAATATGCTACTCAAACTTCCACCACCATCATTTCCTGATGGTGTAACGGAAAGTAAGTGCTGTCATCATCAGATTAGAAACACTAAGTGGTGATACGAGTTCACATCGTTTTATCATAGCTTTTTCTTATGCAGTCTTGAGTACTGCTGAAAGCTCACCAACTTAAAATTTTAATTTAATTAAAACTCTGATATAAAGGTGACTCAGAAAAATCTCCGCGAATGTGGTCCAGTATAACCAGACAAGCTCCTGGCAGTGTGCATCATCCTCGGCTAACACCAAGGAGGTTCCGGGTTCGATTCCTGGACGGGTTGAAGATTTGAAAAAGTTTTTTCTCGAATTTGCCACTTGGTCTTGTTGTATTTGGGGGTAACTCAGCCTCTTGAGGACAATTAATTAGCTACGAGTAATAGTGCCAAATGGTAGAATTACAAGGTAAAAAATCTTAAAGTGTGACTTAGGCTTAGTGATATAGGAGTCAATGTTGAAAATACCTTGTAATGCTAAATGCTATGATACCCACAAAAATTGTGACATACAAAGAAATATACATTTCAATATTTTGCATAACCAGACGAGCACCTTTTGGTTTGCTGCAACCCACTACTTATAGACATATTAAAACTAGTTTAATGAAAAT
Organism: Pachypsylla venusta; assembly: GCA_012654025.1. Lineage (NCBI taxonomy): Eukaryota > Metazoa > Arthropoda > Insecta > Hemiptera > Aphalaridae > Pachypsylla > Pachypsylla venusta. Next base: position 7,306,157 of record CM022875.1, read on the forward strand.
CACACTAAAATTTGCAATCTAACATAACGACTTCGGCCCGGGGAATATTAAATTAAATACTCTTGATAGCAATGTAGCCACCGAGGGGACCAATCCAGCTTCATTACAGACCTAAGCCCGTGTAAATACAGAAGGCTTGGAGTTGGGAAGAGCATCAAGCCATTAAAAAACTCTGCTGCAAAACAATGATGGGAGATCTTCAGCAAAAAGCGAGATTCTACGCAGTTTCTATGGATACTGTGAGAAGCAAGCTAGGGTCACCGTGCCAGGAAAGAGTTACAGCTAAATACAGTAGGCACTGAAAAAAAGGTTGTAGCATGGTAGAATTAAGGAAAGCAGTGCCGACCCCAAATAGAATTGGGAAAAGATTAATTTAAAAAAAATTACCTTTAATTGCAACACCATTTCTTCTAATTGATGTTATAGCATACTCAAGATCATCATTACTATCACTTTTAGGATCAATTTGAACTGTTTCAAAATCAACAGGAACTCCTGCATATCGAAACACTTCTTTAACATAACTCATAAGTTCTGGACCAATGCCACCTCCTGGTAACATTGTAACAGCATTTCTTCCACCATATTTAGCTTGTGAATATACAATTTTCTTTCGAGGCGCTTGAAATGTACCCAAACACATTGTACGTAACGTTTGAATTTCATATCCTTTAGATGCAGATAAAAAATTAGTACAAATTCGACTAACCATTTTGTGCGTGTTAATTCAAATTAAATCAGAGATTTGTTTGCCTTTTAAAAAAATATAAACAGGCCTCTTTCAGGTTCTACTTCATAAATTAAATGATCAATTGTAACCACACAATAAAACTTTCGACTGATATCCAGATTTATAGAAAAGTATTTGACCTATTTAAATTAAAATCAATACGAATGGAAAAATGGAGATTTTTTTTTTTAAATATCAAAAGCTCGACAAAAGCTTTTTCTTTCGCCCTTTCGTTGACAAAAAAAAATAAACATTTTGAAAATTGTGAATCAGCTGATGATTACACAGAGCTATCTTCATATCAATAAAGGCGTATTTTATTCTTTATCAGTAAAAACGTATTTTATTCTTTTGAAATGTGATTCACCAAAACGTTTTTTTTTAAAGAAAAATTAAACTGTGTTTAATAAGACGTTTTATGTTTAGACATTTAAAATTATTTTTTCTTGTGTTATAATTAAAACCAGGCATCTATATCACGTTGAATACACCAGTTCCCGTTTCATCACTGTTAAGCAACGTTCCCCGAGATTTTACTAAAACCTACAAGAATAATGTCAAATCAATTGCAATTTTGATTCGTATCNTCGGGGGGGGGGGGGCATATCGACTTTTTATATTTAGTTCTAAATAATTTGTTCAACAGAGGTGAAATAGTGAGGAAGCTATTTTGACGTATATACCCGCTAACCGAGCAAAAGGTAATATTGGGTTCGATCACTGTATTTATTATTCATAGAATGATATACTTACAAGAAGGCGCGGGAGGTATGACCATTCTGTGTTGGTATAATCCTATAAATGTATAAATTTGATTTTTTAGAGCAGCTGTGGGAACACACCTTTTTTCACTTTTGGTTTATTAGTTTCAGTAAAGAACTTTTGAAATCGTCACGAAAAAATTAAAAATATACTCCCCTCAAAATTTGATATTTTACGTTTCAAAGTACGTAGAATCCAAAAATCGAATTAAAAAAATCTGTTTTCCGCTGTCCGCCGTGATGGGCACTTTTGCCACTTAGCGTTGACCGATTTGGATGAAACTTTGTGAATAAGTCCCGTTCGCAGTCTGATTGTGCACCGAGAGTACCGTTGGCGTTTTTCCGCTTTTTAGCGGCTTTCATTGATTTTATCTAAAAAGAGAAGAGTAAGAGCCAGAGACTTGACTTGGAGTCTCATGTCATACAAACTTTAGGTACAATCGAATATACTGTTGGCGGTTTTTTCGTTTCTCTGTAATCGACAGCAGCTACTCACTTGATCTCACAAAGCTGAATGCCTCCTGATGAAGCCAACGACACGCAGTGTCCCCGCTCGGGCTCTTATCTTTATATATAAAAGACAATGTCCTGAGTGACTGATCAACGTAGAGCCAAAACTATTAATGCTCCTGACTTGAAATTTGGCAGGGACCTTCGTTGCACCATGTAAGTGTGCAAAAGATTTTGCAAAATTTTAATTTTAAGGGGTAGAAATCGCGAAAAGTAAACAATCCCCATGAGAAATACATTGGAGCGAGAGAGATAGCATGCCAATCTATAGGCCGTAACGAAGCACGGGCGAAAAAACTAATTTCGTATATAATACATACACACACTCAGGGTCGTAAGGCTAAAATCATAGTGTGTTTACACCAGTGCACCCGGCCCTCGAAATAACAGGAGTTCCAGGGGCAGTCCTCCTTTCCCCTCTCCCTCCCATTAGGCGTGTACATACTCGTATCTCTGTACTATTAGCTCAGGAATTTTAAGAAATGAAAAATATTAAATGATATACATTCTAAATTTGGCTGATTCCGCAACTTTCTCGACTCTTCACAATGTTAAAAGCGAGGTCTAATCTAATATTTTCAACAAAATTTATAACTTTATCGTTAAATTTTTTTAACCCATTTCTAAATCTACAATTCCTAGACTATTATTCCCATATCTCGAAAACGGCGAAAGATACGACAAAAACTTATTTATATAATTTTGACAGAAATTTAATTGTCATTCGTCAAAGTCCTATAAATTGTTTCGATAAAGTTAACCGTTCTCGAGATATATGCAAAAAATAATAAAAAAATAGCCTAAAATTGTAGATGGCGGTTGAGAAAAATAAAAATGGCGGAAGGTTCCCTTCCACCTCGGAATAATATTGATGACGGAGGTCTAAGCTGACATTTTCAGCAAAATTTAGAACTAGGTATATCATTTAATGTTTTTTTTAACCCATTTGTTTGATCTAAAACTCCTGGGCTATAAATATACCTACTCTATGTATGTACAAATAGGTATCTTCATTCTATTTGATTTCATGAATTTTGTCTCATTGTTTGATAACAATGCATAATCATTATCAAACAAAATGACGCACGTACTGAATAGATATAAATGTCGTAGGATGAGGGACGAGTGCATTTTCAATAGGTGACCCACCCCTCCTGCAGATACACTCCTCTTCCGCCCTAACCTATTCAAAAATGAAATAAAAGAATTTGTTTATTTTTAAGGTTCTCAGCTCAGCTAGTGCGAGGTCAAAAGGTGGAGACGACGTGACGCGGTGAGGGAGCTTTGCTTTAGGAGGAAAGTGCAAGGTCAAAAGATGGAGATGACGTGACGCGGTGAGATAGCTTTGCTTTAGGAGGTAAGAGCAGGGTCAAAAGATGGAGATGACGTGACGCGGTGAGAGAGCTTTGCTTTAGGAGGGAAGTTTAAGGTCAAAAGATGGAGATGACGTGACGCGGTGAGGGGGTTTTGCTTTAGGAATCAAATTTTGGAATCATGACACATGCGTGATACGACCTTAAAACGATTCCATGAAATTATCAAACGAACCCCGCAGGCCCGTATCCAGAATTTTTTATATGGGGGGTCAACTTTTTCAAAAAATTTGGGGTGGGTGGGTTGAATCCTTAAAACCCTGCCCTAGATACGGCCATGGACTCTCGCATATTGAAATTACAGAAATTCGTGTAATGGCAAATGATACAATATGGACACTTCAATGCTTGGTGCTAAGGGCGAGAATCTATGTTTGGTGCTTCGTTGTGAACAAATACTAGATAAATGATAATAATAAACAAGAAGTATATATTTTTATATATAAAAAAAGGTATAATATATATTAAGTAAATAAAAACAACCACACGATACGAAATAGTATACGATAAAATACACAAAGCATACTGTCAAGATACCCATTAGGTAGATAGGTACCACCGAGGTTATTCCGAGCACTACGCCAGAAATGTCAATCGAGCTAGATCCCACCACCACATGTAACTCAGTAGAGATACCAAAATTTAAAGAAATATCAGAACAAATAGACCAGAATGTGAAGATCATTTAAATTTAACCCATCCGGTGGAGGGATGGTCAATCCTTCCACAGAATCTGTTTCTACAATTTTAATTAATCATGCATCTATAAATGGGAAGAACAGTTGGTTTTGTGAGAAAAACCGCCGCTACTATAAAAACAACACTGTCGTGACTCATTAATCATCACATTATTTTTACAATGTGATTTGTTCGGAGAAAATTAGGTAAAATAAAAGATGAACCATCCTTCTTTATGATTGTGTATACGAAAAAAGGTAGTTTAAAAAAATACAGTAATAATAAAATTTATTGTTTTGTATTGCTAGGCCTACTGTTCACAATTTAGGGAAAATAATAATTCTAAAAGGTACTTACTAGAATTTAATATACCTACGGGTTGTATCAAAAATTTCATCGGATTTTCTAAGAGCTATAACTCAGCAGAGACCGAGGCGCTATCTACCGATGTGTAGGAGATGTTGGTAGCTTGCGCCTGTCTTCTAAAAAAGCGGAGATATGGCGTTGTCATTGATAGTTACATTTACAAAGAGCTATGACAGTATTTGCAGAGAGCAAGTGATAATAATATTTATTACTGCCGAAATGCCCCTCCACTTCGATTATTGATTGAGTGCGGTCATACTCAATCACACAAAATGATTTACGTAGATTTGTTGTTATAGCTCTCTGTAAACGTAACTAACAATGAATACGTAATATCTCCGCCTTGTTAAGAGATATCGCAACCTACCACCTACCCATATAAAACTAGATAGCGTCCCCTACATACTGGTTTTCCGTGTGGATAGGGTGACTTAAAAAGAATACTTCCAAGGCACCCAAGCCCATGCCGGTCATAAAAGGCGACTAAGGGCAANAAGGAGAAGCTTCTGCATTATGCATAATGATTCTCTAGTATCAACAGCTCATGGCGAGTTATTGCAAACCAGCCCCATGGCAGTTGCCGATCTATGTGACCGAGTTGTTAAGTCCGTTGATTCTTGGTCCGAATCCCGCTCGGAGCGAAAATTTACTGATCGAATTTTCACTTTTCGAAATGACTTGGCTGTAAAAAGAGTGACTTGAAGTAATGCGAAATCGGTTCCCAGGCATAACTTTTAAAAAGAAAAAAATCCCCCGCTGTTAACTTATGATGATGACACACTGGTAGAGAGCGCCTTTGGCCACCGATGTACAACCACCAAGCCGCAGCTCTCAGAAACTTCGATATTCTTTTTAATACACCCTGTAAATTCTATAATTAAATTTTGTCTTAATACTAGAGACGTGTACATGTAGAGTTATCACCGACCAAACACCAAACTGCGGAAGTCAATAACTGCTTTCATATAAAATATAAAGGATACTGACGAGCCATGAGACTCCACGTGGTATCTCGAGAATTGTTTGGTATATTTTAAGATAAATTGGAAGACTCCGGTGTTTGAGAAAACATTGCCAAATTAGGGACAGGGGTTCATATTACTCGTATTTCTATGAACTGTAGATCATACTCATCAGTTCCCCATGTGGACCAAAAACTAATTGTATGAACATAATAAAATATCCAGACAAAGTTTCACCCAAAACAGGACACTGTGTTCCAACGTTATTGTGAAAAGAATAAACAAATTTTTTAAACAAAATTCGTTGAGTTAAAGATTGATCTCATTTCGTCCGACGAATAATATTTTTGACTAGGACATCTACATCCCTGGTGCTACATCGCTTTTCGCTAGAACTACGCAATGCTATACGTCTAAGAGTTACCACTTAGCAAGAACTAGATTATCTAACAACATGACTTCCGTTAATTCTCTTCTGCAACTGTTCACAGCATAATTTGGAAGGGGAAAAAAATTATTGTGTAAACCTAATGTGCTTGTCACAATGTAGTTAGATATACTTAGATTCGATCCAACAGCCTCGTGGTTTCCAATATACCCTCTCTACCAATTGAGCTACTGAGGCTGTTTGAATGACTTGAAAATTTAAATATGGGTATTGGGTACCCACTCCCTTGAAATATTTCAATGTATTTTATCGTGAACGTTAGTGAACTCCATTTTTGAGCCCGGTATACATCCCGAAACGCACAATATTGTGTTTTTTGAAGTCTTTCTCAGTAGCTCAATTGGTAGAGAGGTATATTCGAAACCAGGAGGCTGTTGGTTCAACACAGGGACGTAACTAGGCTAGTCAGCACCCGAAGCAACTACCAATTTCGGCACCCCCTTCCAAAATGGGCGTAGTTCGAAACCTCGCGCCCGGGACAGCCGCCCCATTTGCCCCCCCACTACTTACGTCCCTGTTTAGCATTGCAATCCAAGCTTACGTAAATTATTTCAATGTACCTACATGGAGTTTGTCCGGCAGTTATGCTGTTCATAGTGTAAAAAAATAAAGGGTAAAAAAAATAAAAACCATATACAGGGTGTCTCAAAAAATGAGAACGGAGCTCANAAAAAAAAAAAAAAAAAAAAAAAAAAAAAAAAAAAAAAAAAAAAAAAAAAAAAAATAGGAAACATCCAGTGCTTTGATCACTTTCAAGGGAGGTCCCAGGGGGGAGGGCTCAATTTGGAAATCTTGTATGGAACTACTTACATCTTTTGTAATTCATTTTTGGAACGTACGAGTACAATAATATAAAGATACTTTAAGATTTATTTGAGATCTGTATTCAAAAACAGGGCTGAGCATCCAAGATGAATTGGATCTGTTTAAACATTTTTGCAACCATAACTCTGCGCCTGTTTAAGATGAAAGTCACAAGTTGGGTATTTTTTTTTTCATATGATGTTTATCAAGTTAAAAAAAATAATTAGACTGAAGCACATTTGAAGATTCTTTGGAAAAGGTTATTTGGTTAAATTAGGGCTGAGTTCAAAGGGGTCTTGTATCGAAATTTTGGGAACCACTTCAAGGGATAAAATGTTTGAAAGCTATTAATAAGAGAAAAAGATAACAAAAAACAACACAACTCTATGACTTACCATTCCAGAGATGAACAATTTTGAAAATTCAAAATTTTAACAGACCGCCATTTTGTTTTGATAAGAGATAGAGATTTCTAGTTTACTTTAAAATACTTCGTAAATTAAGGTGAATTTAATGGGTTCATAAAAAAATGGGTAGTGTCATTTAAAATTTTCAAGACCCCTGGGGTCGTCGTTGAGTTCGTCTCTCAAACTTAAAATAAATTACCTTAACATGGGACGACACCCCAAATTTCATCTTTCTAGGTCTAATCTATTAAAAGATAGAACGCTGTCGCTGGACTTTTCGAACACACTGTATATTTTGCTCAATTTTTTTTTTCAATAATGTTCCTTTGGAATAATTGTAAATACCGCTACTACCATGTTTATAAAGCCAAGCGTAAATTAGTTAAAATATATTCAGGGTTCCCACCGAGTTTTGGGAATGAAATTACCTGACCTCTCAGATAGTGATAATTGATAGCAATCCAGGTACTTAGTGTTGGAGCAACAAACCCTGCATTTTTTAATATATTTAAGATTACCAGTTATTGTAGAAAAGTTGCACATAAGGTTTCACTAACAAAGAGAAAGGATAACACGTTTCGTTCTTTGTTTGGCCTTCTCCATCCCCTAATAATTCCCTAACTTTTTTTATAATTAAATTCCCTGAAATTTCCTTGACTCCCTGATTTTTCCCTGACGGTGGGAACTCTGTATATTAATATAGTTATCCATACTGCAAGTAATATGCGATATGGGCGAGGTAAGTATTTTGACTTCAAGCAGAAAATGAGGGTTAGCAAAAAAATATGAAATCTCCCCTATTTTTTTTTTTTTTTNATAGCCTAAACTAACAATCAAGAATTTCTTCCAGCTAATAAAGTTAAATTATGTTTTTACAACGAAAACTACGAGATGGCATCAAAAACTGGGCTCACCTAGGACGGGGACGGGCATGAAAAATTACTTTTCGACCACGAGCCAATTTTTTTTCTTTCTGGTTTTGAAAGATGCCAATTCATTTAATATCAGTTGAAATGAAAATTGCATGTATGTACTTGAGGAATTCATGGACGGGTCCATTCCCGTACATTTTTGGATATCTCTTACCGTTCTGCTACGGTAAGAGATATCCAAAAATGTATGGGTGTTTCTCCGGATTTTTGAGAAACACACATTCATCCAACATATTTCATTTTTATATACGGTGGGACATATCGTCACATATGTATAAAAGGGAAATCAATTTCATTTTTGGACTAACCTTATTTTTTGTCTAAAGTCTCATATCCATGAGGTAATCAGTGCATAATTCGAAAATTCAATACCAATCTGATTTTCTTTCAATAGAAAATTGCCATAATCCAAATGTTCGTAAATCTTTTACGAAGGAGATTGATTTTTTCTTCTTTTATTAAGTAAAGGATTTTTCGAGTTGATCAATGACTTGATATGGATCTGATCATAATCCACTCTCATGGTGGCCAACGATCGAGTCATTTCATCTTGAACTTCTGGCCATGTTTCTTCTCCTTCCTTCAACATCTTACCCGTACACAATGGTGTTTGAGGTACTTGATTAAATTGTGAAATCCATTTATTTTCCATAACTTGTTCAATGTTAAGTCGTTCTGAAGGTTCTACACATAACATATTTTTAATTAATGTTTTAGCGTCTTGAGATACATTTTGCCATTCGGGATTAGGAAAATCAAATTGACCTGTACGAATTCTATTTTTCATACCAGGAGATATAGCTTGACCATGATTACTAAAAAATGGTGGAAAACCACATAATAAGATATACATAATCACACCTAGAGACCATATATCACAACTTTTATCATATTTATCTGGGCCCAAAACTTCTGGCGCCACATAGTAAGGTGTATAACATGGAGTTTGTAATGAAGCTTTGTTTGATACAATTCTTTTTGCAAAACCAAAATCTGTTAATTTTAATATTCCAGAATCACCTGGTTTTGTATACAATAAATTTTCTGGTTTTAAATCGCGATGTGCTATGTTTTGATCATGTAAGAATTTTACTGCAGAACATATTTCATTCATTATGATTGCTGCCTCACGTTCAGTAAAGGCACCATCATCTTTATCTTGTATTCTTTGAAACAATTCACCTCCATGCATACATTCCATAACAACTAGCAAACACCGACTTCCATTATACATATTTTCGTAGACATCTTTAATATTTACTATATGTTTATGACATCCTACAGCCAATTGGAGTTCAACTTCACGTCTAGCTTTAACGGTATCATGTAATACTTTTAAAGCATATATTTCTGAAGTTTTTTTCTCAACTATTTGTAATACTTTTCCATTTATTCCTAATCCTAGTACATCAGATGATATTTCAAAATCATCTTGTATAGGAGTTGATTTAAATGATTTATAAGAAGGTGTCATTTCTAATGATAAATTAAATTTATTCATTTTCGATGCCAGGGTGAACGAGCTGGTATAATACAACTAATAAAAACACACACAATCGAATTATGACATAAATATATAAAAAAGAAATTATACTGGAGTTTGATTAAGTCCTATTTAAGAACTAACCTGTCTGAAAGATAATACTGTCAACTTTAGATAAAAAAATACACTATTTGTCAACATAAATAAAATTATAATTTCAACAAATATATATGGAATAATTATTATCTTTAATATTCTTGATACATAAAACACACACAATGAAAAATAATTAATTAATATTCAAGGTTTTAATTATTGCAAAATAATTAAAGAAAAAAATATTCGAGTTGAAATTTCAAGAATTTCAACTCTCCAAATGAAATCAGATATCTAATCAGTAGTTGGTGAGTAATGTTTTGTTTACATTTTTCTTTATCACAACGTTGCCAAGTTTTTTTTTAGTAATCAANTTGCCAAGTTTTTTTTTAATAATCAATTTGAAAAAGATTATTTTGTACGAGGCTCTTTATTATAC
>CM022875.1:7324602-7338477 GCA_012654025.1 Pachypsylla venusta
GGCCTCAACAAACAATCTCCAACGGACACGGTTTTGCGCCAGATTTTTCACCTCACTCCAGCTTTTTCCTTCTATTTTGATTTCATTTTCCACTGTTCTGCGCCAGGTGGTACGGGGTATTTCAATTTTTCTACTTCCTTGCGGATTGCAATCCAATGCTTGGCGGCTGATATCTTCATTTGATTTTCCCAGTGTATGACCGATCCAACCAAACTTTCTCTTTTTAATTGATATCGCCACAGGTTTGATTTTTTCCAGAGTTCTAGATTAGATATTATTTCCGGCCAGAATATTTTACGGATTCTTCGCAGGCAGTAGTTGATGAAGGTTTGCAGTTTTTGTATAATGGGTGAGGTGATCTTCCATGTCTGACATCCATAGAGAAGTAACGATTTTACATTCGATTCAAATATTCGAAGTTTAGTTTTCAGGCGCAGTTGTTTGCAAATCCAAATGGGCATTAGTTGAGCAAATGCTCCTTGGGCTTTTTTGATTCTTTGAACCACGTCTTCATCAGTTCTTCCTTGTTTCGTTACAAGACTTCCCAAGTACTGAAACTGGTCCACCTTTTCTATGGGTTCGTCATCAATAGTTAGTGTGGCGGTATTATTACTGTTCACTCTTATTTCCTTTGTTTTCCCTATGTTGATTTTAAGTCCAACTTGTTGCCCTTCCAAACTCAGGTCTTGCAATTTCCCTTTCATGTCATTGAAATTATGACTTAAGAAATAGATGTCATCAGCAAAGTCCAGGTCTTCGATTCTTTGTGTCAGTCTCCACTGTATGCCTCTTGGCGCAGATGTAACTTTCCTCATAACTCCATCTAGGACCATGGGAAAGAGGATCGGAGACAGCAAACATCCTTGTCTAACTCCTTTCTGTACTTCAAAAGGTTCGCTGAGTTTACCTTCGTGTATAACTTGGCATTTGTAGTTATTGTAAATGGATTTGACAACGTTGATGACTTTTTTTGGAATTTAAAATAAAGTGAGTCAAACGCCTTCTCAAAGTCCACAAAAGATAGATAAAGGGGGATTGATATTCGGCATTTTGTTCTATTATGATTCTGAGGGTGTTTATCATATCTACGCAGGATCGATTTTTTCTGAAACCAGCTTGTTCTCTTCTCAGGTTTTGATCAACAACATCTTGGATTCTGTTCAAAATTACTCTTTTTAAGATTTTGCTAGGGATGGACAATAAGGTAATTCCCCGCCAGTTACCACAAGAGGTTAAATTTCCTTTTTTGGGGATTTTTACTAGCAAACCAACTAGCCAATCTTCAGGCAAATCTTTAGGTCCTCAGAGTAGCATATCCAAAATTTTCATCACCATCACTTTCCGTGATTGACAAGCAAAGTAAAGTGCCAATCATCGTTTCTGATTGTAACCAAATGTATAAGTCTGTAGATCTAAATAAGTTGTAGTTTGCGACTAAAGTTTTTAATTATCATACATCGAATCTTGGAGGCTCATACTTGACATAAATCCCCAGTACCATGTCATTCATGGCAATATAATTACATCAGTAAGGCAAACATAATAATATATTGCAGAGTTGCTTTCTGTGTTAATTTTACACCATCAACTCAGGTGGATGTCAATCTCAAGTAACTTCTCACAATCTCAAATATGACCTATTTTTACTATGGAAGAGTGTCATTAATGAATTGGGAGAAATTACGTTTTCAGAAAGAAAAAAAATATCCAGAGAAAATAACTGACTAGTAGACCTGTATACTGTCTCCATTATCAAAAATGACGCAAGCGATAAAAATTAAATTTTACGCAACAGATTTGTCGAAACACCAAAAAATTTTCTTTTTCAAGGGCAAAATTGGCGCACGGTCTTTTATCTGATCGCTATTCAAAACCGCCCGCAGATGGCGCCTCAGAATCTACTAGCGGTATTCATCCATTTATGTTTAAAAATATTATTGGCAAGGGACATCCGGATTTTTCAACCAAAAAACAACAAGACGCTCAGGAATTTTTTCTTCATCTTCTCACGCTAGTACAGGTATGTTCATAGTTTTCTATCATAATAAATGTTCATCTACAGCCTCTGTAGTTCAGTTGGTTGAGGATTCGTAACCAGGAGGCGTTTGGTTCGAATCTAACTCCATCACTGCCGGTTCTACGCACCAGGAAGACCTGGAACGCATACCATTATATTTCCAACCAAGGGCAATCAAAATCTTCTTGGTAATCTCATATCAATCTGTTTCTACCATTTTAATTGATTATGCATCTATTAATGGGAAGAACGGTTGATTTTGTAAGAAAATCCGCTACTATAACAACAACAGTAGATTTAAATGAAGGTCGCAGTGATAATAACCGTCTCAATAGAGACGTGCAACCAATTTATTAAATGTTCATACGGCGTCTATGTGGCAGAGTGCGCATCACACTCTGCTTGCACCAGGGAGGTTCCGGGTTCGATTCCTGGACGGGTATAAAATTTGATAAAGGTTTTTTCAAATTTTCTACTTGGTCTGGTTGTGATTGGGGGTAACTCAGCCTCCGGTAGCGATGGTAATAGCGACAAGTGGTAGCATTATAAGGAAATTGTTTAGGTGTGGCTTAAACTTAGTGATATTGGAGTGATTGTTGAGAATACCTAGTAATGCTATGATGCCCACAAAAATGTGACATAATAACACAAAGAAATATACATTTACAAAAATTTTTACGAATAAATGTTCATACCAAGTTTCATCAGAAGTAGACCAAGAAATTTATTGTGAGGCAACATGTGTTTAAAAAAATCGTTAAAACTAGACACGTAATTGCATGGCCCCCAAGATGGTTGGTTCTTCGTACCGGGGCTACCCGTGCCCTCGGGCATGGCCAAAGACCATCAACACCGTTCCGACGACAACTCGCTGTGTTTTTCCTCCGTTGGACTCAGCCGTGCTGCTCCAGATACTTCCTCAAAGAGTTTGTATATAAACTCTTGCTAAAACCTGAAGTATCTGATCGTTGTCGTCTATGTATGCTGGTTGCTCATGATGTAAATCATGAGCAGCCAGCAACTATCCATCAAACCCAACTAATCTAGAACTGCCAGCATTATGTACAGATCCTGTTGGAGAGGTTGCCTTTCTTGTCCTGGAGACACAGTGAGAGTCGTTGAGAACGTTAACAACAACAACAACAACAACAACGTAATTGCATGAGGTATTCGTTATGTTTGTATCTTCGAGAATCCTTCCCAAGTCGGAGATAACCTTTTTTTTTGTTGGCAGCATTTGTTCTTTATGAGGATACCATCGATAGCATTACATGAAAGGTACAAGTATCCTCTTCACGAGGCTGACTGAATGCACCCCGAAAAAAATCAACGATATTTAGTGTTCTCGAAAGGGCTCCTCTTGGAGTACAAACTACTTCCAACGTTGCTTAACTTCATTGATCTGATATATCAAAAGCGGTAAATCGTTGACTGGTTTTGTGATACGTAATTTTTATTTTCAGAGATCAAGCCGAAACAGTGTCGATCCTACGGAATGTTTCAAAATGAAAATTGAAGAAAAATATCAGTGTACGAGTTCGAAAAAAGTTCGATATAATCATCGAACCGAATATTGTTTACCATTGAGTATACCGATGAATATGGCCACCAACAAAGCTCAAGTGGAGGAGTATGAAAGAAAAAAGACCGAAGCAGAAGCCAAAGGCACAAGATTGTAAGTTTTATAATTTGTGAAAAGTGGTAATTTGATCGGGATAGTGTAAATCCCAGATTGAAAAAAATAAATTATTGACAAGGCATGTCCTTAATAAAAATCTGATATAACCTCTCTGGTTAGGGAAAAAAACTGTAAAATTCAATAGCGGATAAAGAGGGCGATGGTTCTCTCCCCCACATTTGAAGAACACAAAATCTGGAATAGTGGAGCTAATTTAAGTCCTCAAGTGTATTCTGAGTTTATGTCTTGCTCGTCCCCTAAATTGGAGATCTGTATCCGTTCCTGGTAAAGTTATACTTGTAAAACTGATATTGAATTTGGATTTTTTATTTGGCTTAACGTCTCTTTAACATCTATTGGTCATTCGAGACAGGGGTTTTACCCTCCATTTGCTGGAAACTTGCAAACTAGCTACCCACGTCATTCGAGACAGGGGTTTTACCCTCCATTTGCTGGAAACTTGCAAACTAGCTACCCACATTGACCTCACCCAGCCTGAGTTGGACCGGAAAAAAACAGCATCACGAGGGCGCGGTTTTACCACGTGGACAACCACATGGTACAACCCCGCTGGACGTTGCTTAACTTCAATGATCTAACGGGAACTGGTGTATTCAACGTGCCATAGATTACTCAATTTACTAAATTGGCAGTGTTTTATTTTCTTCCAGGGATTCGAAGGAGTTGGTGAGAGCGCATATCAAATTTTCATCTTGTATTGACTATTTGGCGGGGGCGGAAACCATAGATCAATTCTTTAGTTCCGCTATCAACGACAAAACAACAGCAAACAAGTGAGTTCTACATTCCATGCAGGGTATTCACGAACTATAGATGGATTTTTTTAAAAAATAAAAATATAGTGATTGTCTTTTACTGGCTCCACCGAGGAGAGCAAGTGCTAAGCCCGTCGAAATATATTAGGTTTTGGTGTTAGGAAGAACATCCAGCTTTTAAAAAAACTCTGCTTATAACCAATTTAATAAAAGATCATTAGCAAAATGTGAGTTTCTATGCATGCTGCGAAAATCAAGCGAGGGATGCCGTGCCAGGAAAGAAGAACATGGAAAGGGCTGGAATTATCAACATCTAGTCCGGTGTCCTCAGAGAAACGTCAAGTGCTACCTAACTCTTCCACCACCATCACGGAAAGTGATGGACACGGACAGTAAGTAAATCTAAATCTTTGAATAACATGTTTTAATTATAAGTGTTAAAAAATATTAACTTTAAATAAATTAGAACAAAACAATTACCAAAAACACTATTTATAATTATTTATAAAGAAACTAGTTTCAGTCAACTTCCATCTTTAGACTCGACTAGACTGATGATGAATCGAATGATTCGAAACTAGTTTCTTCATAAATGATTATAAATAGTGTTTTTGGTAAGTGTTTTGTTTTAATTTATTTAAAAGTTAATAGTAAGTAAATCAGCCATCAATTTGCTTGTTTTTAGAACGACTCGACTGGCTACGTTTCCTGACTATCTTATGTTTCATCTAAAAAAGTTCACCATTCGAGAAGATTGGACTCTCGCCAAGTTAGATGTAGAAGTTGACATGCCCGACATTATTGATTTGTCTTCCCTTAAAGGACATGGTCTGCAGCCGGATGAGGAACTTCTTCCTGAAATTGTTGGTAAGTGCAGAAGATTTATTATATCTTTATGGATCTGTTGTTAGTACTAGCATAACGAATAGAACAGAAAGTGCAGAAACTCTGTGAATTTAAACCATGATGCGGTGTGGCTGTGTGTAGGAAGTAGAATAAAGAACTTTTTTTACTCCCCATTATTCCTGGCCGGTACCAAATCCTTCAGGGTTTGTTATTTGCAAATCAGCTGATTGATTTATCAGTGGTCGCGAATTTAATTTTTACCTTATAAATAGGTACTTACTTATTTTTTAAAAATTAATTCTTCAAATAAAATTATATTTTTAAATTAAATTCATTTAAACCTTGAACATAGATGAAATTTTCATTAAGATTTTTTTATGTCCCTCTTCAGGAACATTGGCTAATGTGTATAATTCTTTATTCTACTGCTAAACGTCCTCTAGCTACTTACATGTAACTGCATGAGTTTCCCCACTTTCTGTTCTATTCGTTATGGTACTAGTATCAGCTAGATGTCACTCATCATCCACTATCTCCTCCCTATCCAGTCATTAAAGACCGCCTTCTGCATTGGTCCGGTCTGGAGATCAAAAGGGGTACTGCCATGTGGAGAACCTGAACAGAAAAGACATTTATTTCCAAGAAAATGAACTAACCAGAGCGCAATTGGGATAGTTTTGATGTTGCCACCCTTACGAGTCACCCTATAACAAGTCCTTACCCAGTTGCTACGTAACACTTTAAAATAACAGAAGAAGAAGAAGTTCTCCGCACTTGCATTGCACTTGGGGGACCCGGGTTCAATCCCCGGCGGGGTCGGAAATTTTTTCGAATTCGTGCTTGTGATTTCGGGGTGCAATCGGCCTAGTAAGGACAATTGAGAAGGTACTTTAATGAGTAGCTACCAGTGACGGCATTGCCAGAGTAAAAAGAGTTGTTTTGGTAAAAGATTTAATAGATTATTAGTACATTTAATATATTATTATTAGGTTCTTAGTAATGCTGTGATTTTCACAAAAATTGTGAAAAGACCGTTGTGTCTTACCACAAAGAAGGTCTACATTTACACATATACACACTTTGTATCATGCTCCGTCATGGCATTTTTTCTCTTCTTTCTAATTTCAGGCAGTGTTCCAGAAGTCAAGTTAGATGAACAAATTATTAGTTACTTGTCAGATATGGGCTTTCCTCTAGAAGCTTGTAAAAAGGCTACTTATTTTACACAAAATGCAGGCCCGGAACCAGCAACCAATTGGATTATGCAACATATGACAGATGCAGATTTTAGTGATCCTTTTGTAATACCTGGAGCCGCCCCTGTTTCCAATACACCAGGTAAAGAAACCTGCCTCGGTAGCTCAGTGGTTAAGCGCTCGCCTGGTAAAAAGGAGGGTGTGGGTTCAATCCCCAGCAGAATCACGATTTTTTCCTCATTAATTTGAGTATTTGACCACATAAAAATAGAGCTCTAAGGGTTAGGTGGTAGAAAATGCCTCAGGCATTAACCCCGCCTAGTGGTAGCATTCCACTCAAAAGTCTATTTTTTTAAGAAGGGTGTGTGTTTTTTTACTTCCTCTTCGATGCTATAACATATAGAAGATAAAAGTATTGTATTGATAGGCACATGATTTTTATATAGTGTTCGAAAGGTCACGTAAGTGCTAGAGACTTGAAATTTGGTATGTCTGTCAGTTTTATGCCATGAACGGCAAAATAAGCTTTCGTTGGAAATCGAATATACCGTTGGCGATTTTATGCCGTTTTTTTAGCGGTTTTCGCATATCCTGCTTAAAATGAGAACGATAATAGCTAGACTTTAAACTTGGTGCCTATTCATATCAATTTCATAAAGAAAACAACTTAGGGTGAAGTGTAATATATTGTTGGCCGCTAATTAGCTGTTGAAGACCGCTTTCTGGCGATTCCGTTAAAACCAGAATGGAAGAACTAGAACTTGAAATTTGGTGTCAATTCATATCAATTTCATATAGGAAATTGAAAAATACAACTGAACTTGAAGTTTAATATATCAAGAAGTGTAATATATAATTGTATTTCCGCTCTGGGGACTACAAAACGTGTTTTAGCATTGAAAACCGACATCGAAAATTTCAGTCCGTTACAATAATTTCTTCTTTTTTTATAGATAAGGAAAGTCGTGTGATGTTCACACCAGATTTTTTATTTAATATTCGAAATTTAAGTCAAATTGTACATACTATCGATCTATCACTCAATATTTTGATCAAACGGATCTTTGATCAACCCTCAAAATCATGGATTTTTCTGCGATATAAAACCAAGAGTGTGGATACATACATCAGTGTAGTTTTTCATACTTAATCACGTGGTACCGTTGGTTTTCGATTTTTCACGTTTTTGTATACCCACGGTTTTTAACATACGAGATTCTGGGAGGACAACAGTTGGAACACTTGCTGTAGGACCGAACGTGTGAAAAATGGAATAAATTGATGCTACCACGAAAACTACTCTGATTTGTTGTATCACACTCTTGGTTTTATCTAAGAGAAAAATTCATGATTCCGCGGAGTTTGAGCGAAGTATCGAGTGATGTGGTGATTGTGTGAAGAACTTAAATTTAGAATATCAAATTTAGAAAAATAGGGGATTCTATTTAAAAATCGAATGTTGGTGCCTATTTCACCACTTTTGGGACACCCTGTAAAAATTTTGATTACGCCAAAAAATGGATCAACTTATATTGCCCCCAAAATTTCAAGTCTCTATCTTTAGATGGTAAAAAGATAAAAATCCGTTCCGGGACTTTTTGAACCCTGTATAATATCCCAATGTCCCTTGGTTGGAACTATAATGGGATGCGTTCCAGATCGTCCCGCTAGGTAGAATCCGGCCATCGTGAGGACGTCTAACCAAAGATTTAAATCTTTTATTTATCAGTAATCAACATCTTTGTTGGAGTTAGATTAAATGGGTCGATATTTTTGAAAGAAAGAAAACTTGGTTAATTTAACCCATGCGGTGGGGGGAGACGTTGACACTCAGGCGCTAGTGTACAAATCGGGAGGTTTGGAGTCGGGAAGTATTGCTATCGGCATATCAGCTGATTGAGTGTGTACACCATTTCTACAGAAACATATAGAGATGGCAGTGGACGTAAGTATAAATAGGTATATTAAAGAATGGACAGAGTGTTACCCCTAGCCCTAGTCAATCTTCTACAGAAACATATAGACATGGCAGTGAGCGTGAGTATAAATATTATAAAGAATGGACAGAGTGTCCCCCTAGCCCTAGTCAATCTTCTACAGAAACGTTCAGTATTTTGGTGGCAAAAAAATGCCCCCCCCCCAAAAAAACCTGGAAACGTAAAATATCAAATTTTGAGGGGTGTATTATTTTCGTGGTTTATACCAAAGGTTCATTATTGAAAATAATAAACCAAAAATAAATATATTTCTTTTTTATCCCCAGATTATAAATTGGTAGCATTCATTTCACATATGGGCACATCTGCTTCCGTGGGTCACTATGTGTGTCATATTCTAAGAGACAATCGATGGGTACTCTACAATGATGAAAAAGTTGCCCTTTCAGAAAATCCACCTAAAGGATTAGGTTACCTCTATTTATATGAAAGAATATCTGCCTGAGGGAACTCACTCAATAAGAAGAGCCGATGTAAAATTACTCTCATGGAATACTAAATCAGTTTTCTATCGGAATTGATAGAATCCAGGTCTATAATAAGCTTGTTCTAAATAAATCATGTTAATTGATGTGCTTTTTAGGCGATTTTTGTTTACAAAATTTTATTTAAAACTGTTCAAAAAAGTTGACTCGGGCAGCGAGTATGAAGCACTCGCGCCAGAGAGAAACGGAATTTATTTTGTATAGCATTGGAGTGGTTATATTGTTGTGAACTACTTATTCGATACGATTGTTCGCACTAATTGAATGCTGTACAAGTACATACTTGAATTAACCAAAATTGCTGTACAAAGTACATACTTCCCCGAGAAGTAACCTCTTTGAATTAACTCTTTTTTTTTTTCTCTCTTTTCTTTCTTTCCTTTTTTTTCGCTCACTCTATCTAACCTCTTCTTTCTATGTTTNTGACAGACACACACACACTGACAGACAAACACACACACACACACACACACACACACACTGACGGATGTTATTAAAATCCCTGGACAGCACTGTCACTAACACTTTGTGTAGTGTGGATGCTCCTTTAACCTCTTAACCAAAGAAAAAAATCTATTGAAATGCCTAAACTTGTTAACGGTTTCAATGACATTCACACTATTTTCTGACCAAGGAAGGTCACAGTTCCAAAAGTATCACTCCAGAATATTATATTATGTTGCCTCAACTTGTTAATGTTTTCAATGACATTCACACTATTTTCTGACCAAGGAAGGTCACAGTTCCAAAAGTATCACTCCAGAATATTATATTATGTTGCCTTAACTTGTTAACGTTTTCAATGACATTCATACTTTTCTGACCAAGGAAGGTCACAGTTCCAAAAGTATCACTCCAGAATATTATATCATGTTGCCTAAACTTGTTAACGGTTTCAATGACATTCACACTATTTTCTGATCAAAGAAGGTCACAGTTCCAAAAGTATCACTCCAGAATGTTATATTATGTTTTCTGACCAAAGAAGGTCACAGTTCCAAAAGTATCACTCCAGAATATTATATTATGTTCTAAGTTGGTAATGTCAAATATATGGTTTTACTATGATCTGCATTTAAGGCAATTGTTTTATTGTTCTTATGTAGGTACACAGCTCTAATTTTACTAAAGATGAGATTCAATAAGCGTGTTTTTTTATTGAACTTAATCCTCTCAATTTTTCTACTTTTTTCTCAACAAGACCCCCACCACTTTTTAATTAATATTTTTTAAAAATAATTAAAAAAAATGATATAAAAAAGTTAAATCTCTTCTTGAATTCGGTTTGACCTTGAAAATTTTTAAGTGAATTTCCCATCTTTTTTCTTGAAGAGTTGATTTTTTCCCCTTTTTTTATAAAAAAACAGGCCTAATGTCATCTGAAATTTTCATCGGTTTGTTGGTAGCTGACCATACTTCTACACTCGATCCTGAAACAGAAATGAGAAAATGACGTTTATAATCCGACTAGAAGGCTCCAGGTGCTTCGCTTGGTGCCTTAGAGTTAGAGAGATAAAATTCGCAGTCATTTATGAGGATCAATGCACGGCCGTCGAGAGAAAATCCGGGCCAGGGACAAAAAATACGAGACACTTTATTAAAATCAACAAATTCTTAAGGGCTCCTTCAAAAGCCCGGGCACGGAGGGAATTACCCCCATCACCACCCGGTGGCCCTAGCTCAATGTATATGTTTCTGGAACATACTATACAGTGTATACGTTTACTAAACACAGCGTGATTATTATCAAAGGAGTTGCATCAAGGAATCATAAGAAACATATTTTTTCATTTTTCAAAAATTAAGATTATTTTTTTTTTTCTTTCTCAGCGCCCAACAACCTGCTTGCTACACTTTCAAATATTTTTTTTTTTTAAAAAAAATCTTCAAATTTGAGCATGAAACAATCTGATCTATTAACATAATGGGTGTTTTTTTATAGAGTTATACAATTTTAAATTATAATAAAACAATGAATATATTTTTAACAAACGGGTTTTATTGGATAGAAAAAATTATGACATTAATGTTTACATATGATTTCGGCCATGTGTCCGCCACGGCTGGCGCGTACAAGGCGCAATCTGGAACACCAATTTTCACAAACTTTTCGCAGCATTTGCGGCCGTATTTTGCCAAAAATCTTCGAATGTTGATTTCCAGGTGTTCAATTGTCTCTGGTTTATCGACGTAGACAAGTGAATTAGCTGGCATAGATCCTGTTGACATGTGGTTCCAACAGGACGGAGCCACATGGTACACTGCCNAAAAATTATTATAATTTAAACTTGTGTAACTCTATAAAAACACCCATTACTATTTTCAATCTTTCACTCTGTATAAGGCAAAAACTGTTAATCGACCTTGGGTTCATTAACACTTGATCTACACAAAAATCATGAAAAAAAAACACCAAAATTTCAGCCAATTTGATCGAAAGCCCAATTTTTTTGGGGGTACTTTCAAACTTCGAATGAAATTAACCGTTACTCTAGACTTTTGATCACTGAAGTTGAGAAAAGTCCAAAGGGGTTTTACTTGATGGGTGGCACAACCCAGGTTGAGTGATGTCAATATGGACAGCTGGTTTGTGAGTTTCCAGCAATTGGAGGGTAAATACCCGTCTTGAATGATCTTTAGGCGTTGAAATATAAAAATATCGTTAACCAAAAAAAAAAAAAAAAAAAAAAAAAAAAAANAAAAAAAAAAAAAAAAAAGCGTAAAATAATATGGCAACTACTTTTTCGCACCCTGTTTAACGTGGTCATTCAGTTTTACCAGACTAAGGTGGTATCACACTATTTGTCATGACCCCAAAATTTGGACAAATTTATTTGTGCGAAAATTTGGTATACAATTTGTTGATTTTGTGTTTAGTATATATTTGCGCCCCTGTCACACTATTTGATTTTCAGATAAAAGTATTTGCTTTCAAATTTTGTTGTGTATTATACCATAGCAACCAGATATTTATCTGTAATAAATATAATTTTGATATTTTCTATATTTCCAATATGATTTCTGATTGAAAGTTATCGAAAATGCACTTATGTATTTTCGATAATTGAAGACTTGAGCGTCCACAGACGATTCAGAAATATTTTTTAAAGGTAAGATTAATGAAATAGTTTTCAAAAACGATCAAACATGACAAACGTATTTGTCATGCGTTTAACCCTATCAAACTTTTTAGTCAAATTTTGGTCACTTTTGTGTTTCATATCAAAGCAATCAAACAGCGAATTTAATCAAATATATTTGGAGATAACAGTGTTTGAAATCGAAAAAATGCCAAAATTTGGCATCATGACAAATAGTGTGGTACCACTTTTATCAATCCGCAATCATAATTGGGCTTAATAGAATTCCGTTGTGACCAACTTTAAAAAAAAACTGATAATTTTTACTTACCGGATGCAGACACCAAATATTTTCCACAAGGTGAAAACGACGCAATGCATTGTATGAGTTTCATTGGAGACTCTAAATGAAGAATTTTTTCACCACTTGCTGAAAACAAATCCACACCTCGAGTCTCATGCATAGCCTCAGGATATCGACCGACAGCTATAATGTCTGCAAAAGGATGCCACGTAGCCTGAAAACATAAAAACTAATTAATATGTTTCTTAGTCGCCTGTAGATAGGGGGACTTAAAAAGAATACTTCCAAGACACCCAAGTCCATGCCAGTCGTAAAAGGCGACTAGGGGCAGGGTGAGAACGATATCCTTTCCGTCACCCATGCAAAAAGCAAGGAAGCTACTGCATTATATAATTCCTATGTCCTTGTGGATAGGGGGACTTGAATACTTCCAAGGCACCCAAGTCCATGCTAGTCGTAAAAGGCGACTAAAGGAAGAGTCGGAAACGATATCCTTTCCGTCACCCATGCAAAAAGCAAAGAGAAGCTACTGCATTATTGTGAACGTTAGTGAACTACACTTTTGACTCCCATATACATCCCGAAATCCACTTGTATGTGTGTATAATGTGTATATGTGTATGTATGTATGTTACGCGATACAAGCCACAATTTTCATCCGATTTTGACGAAATTGGTATACATGTTTAGGGTATGAGGGAAATTTGCTGTATAGTTTTTGGGGGCCCAGGGCCCCAATATTGTGTTTTTTGAGAATGAATTTATCTCTTTAGCGGTTTGTTGCAGAAACGTAAAATTTTGATATGTGATGGCTGGTGTTAAGGGCTTTTCGATTTTGAACGTTTTGGGGGCCCCCTCCCCCCTTGGGGGTAGGGCCTCCAATACGCCAATATTTTGTTTTTTGAAAATTATTTTTCTCTTTTTAGTGGTTTGTTATAGAAACATAAATTTTTATATGTGATGACTGGTGTTAAAGGCTTTTCGATTTTGAAAAAATTGGGGCCCTCCCCCCGTATTTTTTCTTTAAATTTGATTAAGATATTTTTTTCTATTAATGACTAGGTACAACACTAACGTGAACACCTGATCATATTGATCCACTAGTATAATTCCTATGTCCCCTGTGGATAGCGGGACTTGAAAAAAATACTTCCAAGGCACCCAAGTCCATGCCAGTCGTAAAAGGTGACTAGGGGCAGGGTCGGAAATGATATCCTTTCCATCAGCAGTAAGAAGAAGCTACTGTGCCAATATCAAACTTAATTGAGCAACTCAGTCAACTTGAAGAAGAATTCAACAGGAATTCCTGATGTTTCATATGCCACCTGACATTCGGAGTTCTGTAGATCGCCACTATTGATGTTAATGCTGTGTCGGACGGGATTCAAGAGGAGCTAATAGAATGTTTTTTGGCTGAAGTATTTGAACATTTATCCATATGTAAAAAAAAATGTAAATGTACATTTCTTTGTGTTATTATGTCACAATGTTTGTGG
>CM022875.1:7347856-7360209 GCA_012654025.1 Pachypsylla venusta
GCCAACGATACGTGGTGTTCCCAAGCGGTTACCCATCCAAGTACTGACCACGCCCCACGTTGCTTAACTTCAGTGATCTGACGGGAACTGGTGTATTCAACGTAGTATGATCGTTGGCTAGCAAATAGTCTAATCATCTAGTAGAAAACATTTGGTAAATATTTTTCTGTGTTTACACCAATAAATGTTTGTCATTAAGGTTCCAGGTGTAATACCCCTATAATACAATCGCAAACTTTTCTTTACGATATGAGTAAACTTTTTTGTTCCGTTTTCACATATATTTTCGGAGACAATATTTGCTTTAAAATGCCTTCAGTGTAATACCCCTACAGACAAACATTTATTTTGTCATTTTTACAAATAAATTTAAAGTAAATATTTGCTCACATTGTAAAACGTGTAAACCTAGCTATCGAGACTCGACTTAATCAGAGACTCCAAACTATGTTTAATCGATTTTTATCGCCCTTTTGGGGATAACAAAATGTCTTTATTTCTACAGCATTATGAAACTACACTTATTTAACCATTAGTGAGACGCTCATATGAGTACGTATTGTTATGCTAGTACTTTTTGATGCTCGCCACTTTCTTTGCGTCTTAAAAAGCAAGTTTTCTACTACTTTTATTAGAATATTAATAACCAATCAAAATTTCAGTATGAAAATAAAATAAGTAAAAAGGTAGTATCTTAATTAAAATTTTATAGATGTAAACCTACTAGAAATCATGCGGTCATTTCTTCTCTATATTTACCATACTTAATTCTACATTGGTATTATTTCATCATCAATACAGCAGGTAAAAATTTACATTAACGTCCCATAGGGAAAATACATATTTACTTTGGACACGGTTGAAGTCTAAATAGATGAGGTTTATTAACAGCGAGATAATGGCGTATAAACATAACCTAACCATATTACACATGTTGTGTTTTACGAAGGAAAGATTTTTTTAAGTTTAAATATTCGTCGATTGACTTTTTCACATTTCGGCGGTGCATGGTCCTGAAAAAGGATCGTACCCTTGAAGAAAAAAATAATGTGTTTCATTTTCATGGCCATATCTCTAAATGAACACTCTAAATATGTGTGATATGTTCAGATAACGTTTCAACAGCCATGCCTCGATAATATGATCTCCTATCTCTATAAAAGTGTCTAAGGTAAGTAAATTCAACCTGGAACGCTAATGTTGATTTTTACCATGAAGTGTCACTATGACTAATAAAAGTACTACATAAGAACTGTGTTAAAAATTACCAGGATTTAGTTCTTTCAAATTCCCAGATAGTTTTTTTGGTAAACATGACTAAAAAGAATTTGTTACACATCTGTATTACTACCCATATATATGTTAGCAGTTCAGTCTGACGTCAGATGGTAATAAGGTTACAGCATGTATTATCGTGTAATCGGTAATTATATAATTTTTTTGAGTAAACATATGTACTTATTATTTTTTAACAAAAAGAACTTTTACAATTTATTAAATTTTTATAATTACAAAATTGCTTGCAGGTCTCATTGCTTGTTTAGATCTATTGTGACAAACACAAAAATATTCAATTCTTATAGCAAAACTTAATACAGATATTCGCTGGTCATTTTTGATGTTCTTAGAAAATGATGATGTCCTCAATCAAATATACCGCTGGCGGTTTTTACCGCTTTAAAGCGGTTTTAATTAATCCTGTCTAGAAAGAGAATGGTAAGAGGCAGAGATTTCAAATTTGGTAGGTATGTCAAATTTAGGGTCTAATTACGCCCCAGATTTGGAATCATCACGATAATCCCCCTCAGTTTTTTTGCCAGAAAAATAATAAACCCAGGTGTCACGTTGGCAGAGTTTATAAAGATCTTAAATATTCAAATAATTTTATCTACCTTTTTATCTGATCAATTTTACATGTAAGCTTTCGAAAGCTGACGACAGACTACACATTCAATATTGCCAATAATGTATAGGTAATTTTGAATCATATTTACCACTAAAAAAAAGGTACTACGGTTAGAAAGTGTTTTCATCAAATCTTTATTTTTGAAGCTAGAAATATCGTTTTTTTTTTTAATGTTCCTTGGATCAAAATTGAGATAAGACTATGGTTGGATTAAGTTCATGCGGCCATGCCTCGCCGACAAGAATACTGATCCATGTATTTGTAAACATATTATACATAGAAAAGTATTCTTGTGAGCGAGACATGGCCATAACCTAATGTCAGTGCTCCAGTCACCAAGGCATGACCGTAATATAACCATATTATACATGGATATGGTATTCTCGTAAGCTCGGCTAAAAAAAAAAATCACATTTTTTTGGACTTAATTCGATTTTAAATGATTCAAGGAACAAATGCCAGGTTTCTAACTTCAGAAATAAAGATTTTTTTAAAAACACCTCCTTCCTTCTATCATTATAAAGTGGATTTGTTATATACACAACACTTCCTTCCGATTAAATTACTAATCGGACAAAATACAACCATGAAAATTACAAAATTTGCGTTATTTTTTGTGGACACAACCTGATATTTGAATCAATAAATGTTACACTTGTGTGCCTGTCATAATATTTCAAATTTCAATCGAAATGTTGTCAATCTCTCGCATCTTTGACGCGTTCATTTCAAGTTGAAACAATATCTTTAAAAGAATTCAAATAAGCTTCATGTAACTTATTAATAAAATCTGCATCATTTTTAAGCAGATAAGAAACAGCTTGCACAATTTGATTTTTAGTCAAAGGTTCAATTATTTTCGATGTGGAACTTGATGTTGTAACTTCATTTGCTGCTGCTGTTGCTGCTCCACTTAAAATACCATTTAATAATATTTCTCCTGAATCTTTATTTGCTGAAGATGTAAACATAGTTGGTGGCATAAGTGCAGATTTACCTCCTTCAATAAGTTCAATTCCATTATGAATTGATTCTATTGGTTGAGATGATATTAAGTTTGAATTGAAAAATTGCTGACTTGGGATTATATTATTTGTTGTTGGTGAATCAGATATTCTCATAAATAACATGCTGTTATCAAGATCAGCTGCATCATTCACTTTGGAACCAGTTGAGGTACCAGGTGTTGTCGATCGTTGTTGTTTTTCAATATGTTCAACTGAGTGAACTGGATTTGACATTATTTTCTGTATAATTGGATGATTTACTTCAGGAACTGTAGATGGTATAACATATGCAGGACCAACAACAGGCCTTTGTAAAATAGGTATGACAGGATTAACGTAACCAGTAGGTGTTGTTTGTGATACACTATTATCAGTTCCACTTTGTGTAACTCCTACTCCTGCTTTAGCAAAAAAATCCATTACACTTTGAGGAGCTGATTCTAATTCTTTTGTTTTTTCGTTTCTCATGGGAGATTTCGTTGAATTATATTCCTCTTGTGCTTTAGATAACATATTTAATATTAAACGATTATCTGAAGATTTTTCTTCTTTAATATTAATTTTGTTAACACGAGGTTGTACTGGTTGTTTTACCAATTTCATTATCAATTCAGAAATTCGTTGACAATCTTCTTTACTATAAAACCAAATACCATAGATCATTCCTTTTTTAGTTTTATAAAGAAGAAATGGATATTGTGATTGTAAGTCAAGATCTTTTACAATAGGTTCCAAAAGATTTTCTGGTGTATTTCGATTAAGAATACACATACTGTAAAATGGTTCTTCTAGTCGACTATAAACGAATAAAGCTCCTTCTATATTACTTTTTTCCCATTCATTTTTAGGTGTATTAAATGTATAAAAAGCTGCATGAGTAGCACTATCAACTAAATCTTTAACCAAAGGATCAACTCGTCGAATTGCGCTTACATTGACTTCCGAGTCAGTCAACTTTGCCATATTGGAAAATTAATTTTCAATTATATTAAAAGAAAAACACAGTTAATTTAATATAATCATAAAAGAAAGGAAAACACTTCACATAAAGTAAACTGTTAATGTCATTTAAACTGATTATTATTAAATAAAAAATTAAAAGCAAAAATGTCGCAATTAGATAATTTTGAGTACAAAAAGGCTTTCTTGTAATTTGAACTTTGTTTTGTTGTTTACTTTCAAACAGAGTACCCTTAGAGTCAGCCTGGAGTTCTATAAGGCCGGCCATACACGTAACGATAAGTCTGTGCAGACTTATCTGCGCAGACAAGTCTGTCGTGTATGGCAGGATCTGCACAGATTTTGTCTCCGATTTTCAGATCTGTGCAGATATCGAAATCTATTGATCCTGCCATACACGACAGACTTGTCTGCACAGGCTTATCGTTACGTGTATGGCCGGCCTAATGGATGAGTCACAATTTTAAAACTAGCCCTTTCAAAATAGGTGAAGCAAAAATAAGAGGGCAAGAAATAAATATAAAAACTATTATTTTCAAAACGATGATTCCGGAATCGCTCATGATTTTAAGCGAACAAACATTATTACTTTATTTAGTCAGCGTCTACGGCACGTTGAATACACACGCCAGTTCCCAGTACCGGATTACCCATATGGCAGATTTGGCAGCTGCCAAGGGCCCCGCGCTTTGGGCAACTTACACTAGGTATTATGAGTTTTTGACCAAGCTAACACTAGGTATTCCTGGATTTAGAAAAAAAATTAAAANGAATTAGCAAATTAAAAAAAAAAAAAAAAAAAACTTCAATGGACAGTTCTGAGGCCACAGCGTGCTCCGAAAAGATTTCAGGATTACCAGGCACCGCGGCCGCGCCACAGTTATAATTTTTTTAAAGTAGTTTATACTCTAGTGAAATTATCATATAACTATAACCAATAAACCATTTTCAAATATTTTTAACATGGTTAGCATAATATGTAATGATTAGATTAAGTGGTAAGTAAATCTATTATGTAGACTTTTGTAAAATTTAGCATGCTATATGTATTTTTTATTCAAAACATTTATTTGAGGGGCCTCGCGCCCAAATATGCCAGGGCCCCGTGCATGCTTGATCCGGTCCTGCCAGTTCCCGTTCGACCACTAAAGTAAAGCATCGACCAGCAAGTTTTACCTAGTGGCTGTCCACGTTGGAACAGTGTTCCAGCGTCTATGGCACGTTGAATACACCAGTTCCTGTTAGATGATCACTGAAATTAAGCAACGTCCAGCGAGGTTATTTCATGTGGGTGTCCACGTGGGTTCACGCTCTCGTGATGCTGGCTATGTTTCCGGCCCAATGTAGGTAGGTGGTTTGTAAGTTTCCAGCGAATGAAAGTTAAACCCCCTTCCCGAATCACCAATAGATGTTAAAGAGACGTTAACCCAAGAAATTAACTTTTATTAGCCCAAATTTTTTTTCAAGGATTAGTTTATCCTGGGACAAATTGAGTGAATTTCATGACGCAGATATAGAAGTTTCCTTACTAAAAGTTTTTAAGGCGAGGCATGACCGTAAAAACGTTTCCCAAACTCTATGTTTGGAGGGGGTAGTACAATCGTAAGGAATAGTACCTACAAAATGATATAACAGTAAAGGTACCATTCCGTTCCTTGCGACCGCGACATCACTGCTTTCTATTTAAATGAGGGACACCGAACTAGGCGACTGGGTCGCGCGACCCTGTCGCTTCGAGAGCAGTACGGTCGCTCCAGTCAGGCGACTTATTCCTTGTTTACCTGTGTTTGCGGTTCGTAATTTTTACTATTTTTCTTATTAATTTCGCTAGAAAATTGAAAATGTCATTTTGTTCTGATGAAGATGAGATGTTGGACTGGACTCCTATAAAGATAATATTGTGAGAATGGTTGAATGTCTTTTTCAATTAAACTAAGTACAAATTTAGATTGTTCTGAATTCAATCTACAATATCTTATGAATTTTTCTTCTTCCAAACTTAGATGTTTTGTTATTAGTATTTGAAAACAGCCCTCTTCTTGTCGGGACGTGTAAATCCTTTCGTCCGTTTTTCCCAAAGAAAACAGGATATGATAAGAACGTCTTCGTCTTCCTCCAATAATCTCACTATCAATCTTTTTTTAGCCGCACTTAAAACGTCGGACATATACTCTTTGCACTGTTCAAACGATCAAAACAAACTGTCGCGCGGGACGGTCGCTAGTTGAATGCTATCTCAGTAATAGATAATAGCACATTGTAATGAACATTTTAAAATATTATTTAAATTTAAAAATTCACAAATAAATTCTTATGGGAAATCGTGTGTCAAATTTCTTATCAATTTTTTTGTTTATAACCACCGCCATTTTGGCTACGTCAGACTTTAGTCTCTCATACATTACGGGAAGGTAGAGTAGGAATCTAGTGTTTGATATCTGTGACAACAGCTGATTGATGATTTAGACACTGGGCAGTAATAAAGTTATGAAAATAGGTTCTGGAACCGAGGAGGAGTGTCTGGCAACCCTTTGAATTTTTTAACCAACTTTAACCCAATTAGAGAGGCTAGAAAACGTTTATACGACCATGCCTCTATTGTGTATGTACAACCGTCCAACATGGACCTATGACGGCCGATCAAAAAAAATTTATTATTTTTTTTGAAAAACACAAGTAAAAAACAGCTAAACCATAAGGAATAGAACAGAAAGTTAAGAATCTCGCTTAATTAAACTATGCCGCATGACGCCGAGGAACGTAAAACTGTAACACTGCGGCTGGTGTATACACAGGTCCGTTCAGAGGGGGGACAAAGGGGACAAAAAATGACGGGCCNTCTATGTTAACTATTAGTTTAAATAATTAAATAGGTTAACAATTTCTTGGAAAAGTCACTAGTCAGCCTTTTTTAAAACAGCACATTGATACCTGCGATTTTTCTAAACTTGAAAAATTATTCAAAACCTTTTGCACGTGAAGATAACTGGTTCAATTCTCGTGTGGGTTTTTTCAGTAGCGTTAGGAAAAATTTGGGGGCTCCCCTTCAATTTTTTTCGGTGCCCTCCGAAAAGTGTGCAAAATATAATGTATGGAAGTTAGAGGATAGGAGGCCTTCAAAGGGGTTCCGCGGGGATCGTGGTGGGGTCTTTACAGCAGTCTTAGGTATTTTTTCCTATTCTTTTACCATTCGTTACATTCTAGAATATTTTCTACACATAAGATAATACTTTTTATGTCTAGGAAAAATTTTAACCGAAATTGGGTCCATGCACCGGTAAGCATGCAGGCTCTTTTATTTGCGTTAGGAGGATCCACCTCTCTTCAAACGTTCTGGCCTAATCCACTGTAGCTGGAAAGGTTGACTATTAATAATTTCTAAATAAATCTTTAATTTCTATTAATTAACATTGTGATTGATAAATAATTATTTAGAAGCAATTTTAAAATAATAAACAATTTAATAGTTTTGACACCTATAAGCAGTTATACCGTAGAAAAGTCTATTTAACCTTTAATAATAATAATTAAACAGTGAGGTTAATTTTTGCTTAACCCAAGCCCTTTGAAACACGCAGTTTTTTGATTTATTGTGTTGATTTCATAATAATATTCTTGACGTACCTAAATAGTTTTAGTTTATAATTGATTGATTATTATCGCAAAGGAAATATCGATATCGGGAATATCTAAAGATATTATCGATATCGGGAATATCGAAAGATATCGATTCGGATTCCAGTTTAAAATGTTATTATATGAGAATTGAAGCTAAATTTAAACTTTGCTAGCTTTTAGCTACCTTTACTCTACGGATTATGATTACTTAAAAACCAGCAAATGGAATACAAAATAATAATAACAATAAAATAAAAACCCTTCTCAATATGAATATAATTTCTGCAGCTAACAGAGAAGCTAATAGAATAATTTCTACAATCCTCTGATAAGAAGTACTCCAATAAAAATCATCCACAAAGAGCTGCTAGGGATGACCATTGAATAAAATAGGGGAGGAAGTGTCAATCCACTTTATACAACACAAAGGATCTGATATGCTCTAGGACCCTTCCTATGACATTCTGATTCGATATCGACATGTTTCTTCCGATATCCGATATTAACGAATCCCTGATATCGTTATAAATATCGGAAATATCGAAAGAAAAATATCGATATTTATCGATAATATCGCAACCTACCTCGATAACGGCGGCGACACAAAAAATCTTGCTTGTTATACATAGGGGAATCGAACTTCCGAGCTCGACTTCAAGAGGCAAGTGTCCTTACTTGACTAGCACGCAAGACTGTTTCGATTTACTTTGATTAAACAAGATTTTATCAAACGAAAAACAGAAGATATAGTATTCACTAAAGAAATCCATGCATTTTGATGACTCGAACCCACGCCTTTTGTATTACTCCGTATGTATGTATTAGGTAACACTATAATGTAACACAGTTTCCGATAATTGAGGAAATTACAATTTAAAAATCCTATGGGACAACTAGAAAGTGCAAACCCTGTATCCTGTATATGGTATGTGCACAATCACTAGAGTGCGCCGCCACTAGGTAATTATTTTTTTTTCTTCAATAAGTTGCCTGGAAGTGGCAAAAAAGTGAATCTTCATACCTACAAACTCTGTTTCGTGTTAATATAGTCGGTATCTTTGCTTATCTTGACGTGCGCGCGTCTACCGACTCGCTTGATAAATACCCCTGTTTACATTACAATACGATATACCGAGTACGATTTATGTTTTGCCGTTATCGTAATCGTAGAACGATAACGATGTTAACGTTCCACGATAACGTCGTAAGAACAAAGATGGCCAGCATATTGGAAGATGATTTCTGACCCTTCCGATTTTCAGGTGAACTTTTATGATAATTTTTTTGTTCAGTCAAAAAACCCGATGAAACCTCCCGTTGGAACTTTATGTCGTACCTTCGTAGATCTCTAATCTAATTACTAAGTGACATGAAAAAAACATCTAAATAATTACCCACACCATATTTTCTATCACGGCTGGTTTTTCAATTTTTACTTTCTCTTCCTATAGAAGATAAAGTATTGTAATCGTGCAGAAAATTTGGACATTTTTAAAATCAAGACCACATCAAATCATTTCTAAAATCAAAACCAAAAAACAAATTTTGATGAAATGTAAAATGGGTTAAAAAAACAAAGAATTTGTCCGATTTTGGTAAAATTTGGAATGCACAGTCAGTCACCCAAGTATTTGATATTATATTTCATAATTTTTGGTGTTTTGTAGAATTTTTGCTTTTGGGGCTCCAACAGGGGCCCATAAATGAAAAAAACATAAAATTTGTATGATTTTGATAAAATTTGGTATGCACAGTCACCCAAGTATTATATTTGGTAGTTTTTGGTATTTTGTAGAAATTTTGATTTTGGGGCCCTGGCAGGGGCCATCAAATGTAAAAATATAAAAGTGATNAAAAAAAAAAAAAAAAAAAAAAAAAAAAAAAAAAATGTTTTAGGGGCCGAAATATGAAGAAACATAAAATTTGTATGATTTTGATAAAATTTGGTAGGATTTTGATAATATTATATTTGACAATTTTTAATTGGTATTTTCTAGGAGTTTTGCTTCTGGGGCCCAAAAATTAAAAAAACATAAAATTTATGTGATTTAGTTAAAATTTGATAGCACAGTTACCCAAGTATTATATTTGACGATTTTTAGTATTTTGTAGGAATAATGGTTTTGGGGACTCGGTAGGGGTTCAAAAAAAAAAAAAAAAACAGAATAGTTGTCTGAAATTTGGTATGCACAGTCACCAAAGTATTTAATTGACACTTTTTGGTATTCTGTAGAAATTTTGGCTCCTGAAATTTGAAAATAAAAAAATTCCGCTAATGTGACACACGGGATAATTAAAAAAAAAAAAAAAAAANATGGCTGCAATATCTTTCAAAATAATACTATCACTAAAGAGCAAAGTCCACAGCCGAAGGCTGCAAAATCTTTCAAAATAAAGGTCAACGGCAGCAGAAAAAATTATAAAAATAATATCACTAATAGACTTCAAACTTTAGAAGAACAACATCTACATTCGATGGTAGTCTGATGGAATGATTAAGGAAGAGAAAGTCTAGTACGGTTTTCTGTACTATTTACTTTTAACATAATAGGTAGGTATTATCGATATTTTTCAGTGAATTCTACAACGTGTCCCAGATAATCGCACTGTTCTTCTCTAAAAGTACTTACGCCAGTTGAAATCCGTTTTTTTTTTCGCTTATAGTTTTTTTTAATCAAAATTACTTTTTTCATTAGTACCTTGACAAGTTGACATATCTTACCATTTTAGGTAACATCGTGATATTTTGATGAAAACTTATTTTTTTGTATTGCCAAAAGATTCGGAGCATTAAACCTTTAAAGAACAACTATTAGCCAGCATCTATGGCACGTTGAATACCTACACCAGTTCCCGTTAGATCACTGAAGTTAAGCAATTTCCAGAGAGGGTGTGCCACGTGGAACAATTTTTGAGAGATAGAGGTGCCCGTAAATTTTCCCCCCGCCCCGTATTTTCTCAGTGCAACCTCCCCGGATTATAAGTTGAACATTCGCACCAGCATTTGAGAAAAAAACATTTAATATTTTTTTTTTTACATGAAGTTATGCCAAAGAAAGGCTACAAGTTTACAGTGAATATTCCAATTCAACCAAAAACTCACTACATCATAAAAAGAGGTAAGGTGGCGCCAATACACCTAACTCCCCTACCGTTGTCGGGTTTCTCCGCTTTTCAACGGTTTTCATTAATCGTGTCTAATTTCTAACCGAACTCATTAAACAATTTCTAATCGATCTTATTAAACAATTTTTAACCGACCTAATTAAACAATTTCTAATCGATCTTATTAAACAATTTTTAACCGACCTCATTAAACAATTTCTAATCGATCTTATTAAACAATTTTTAACCGACCTCGTTAAACAATTTCTAATCGATCTCATTAAACAATTTTTAACCGACCTAATTTAACAATTTTTAACCGACCTCATTATACAATTTCTAATCGATCTCATTAAAAAATTTCTAACCGACCTCATTAAACAATTCCTAACCGACCTCATTAAACAATTTCTAACCGAACTCATTAAACAATTTCTAACCGACCTCATTAAACAATTTCTAACCGAACTCATTAAAAAATTTCTAATCAATCTTATTAAACAATTTTTAACCGACCTCAATAAACAATTTCTAACCGAACTCATTAAAAAAATTCTAACTGACCTCATTAAACAATTTCTAACCGAACTCATTAAAAAATGTCTAACTGACCTCATTAAACAATTTCTAGTTGAACTCATCAATTTTTTTTTTTTTTAAATTTGTCTTAACGCCTCTTTAACATCTATTGGTCATTCAAGACGGGGGTTTTACCCTCCATTCGCTGGAAACTTGCAAACCAGCTACCCACATTGACCTCACCCAGCCTGGGTTGGGCCGGAAAAAAGAGCCAACGATACGTGGTGTTCCCAAACGGTCACCCATCCAAGTACTGACCACGTCCCACGTTGCTTAACTTCAGTGATCTGACGGGAACTGGTGTATTCAACGTGGTATGATTCTAACCAACCTCATTAAACAATTTTTAACCGACCTCATTAAACAATTCTTTAGAAACAAAAACAATTTCTGATGCCCTCAATTATGTTTTACCTTTGAATACATACGCGTAAGGGTACTATCAATATGAGTATAACAGTGTTTTTTCTGGCAATATGCACAGTTTCATTGTTTGAAATGCATGGTAAGTTGTCATCAGTGTTTTTTGTAGCAATATGCACAGTTTCATTGTTTGAAATGCATGGTAAGTTGTCATCGGTGTTTTTTCTAGCAATATGCACAGTTTCATTGTTTGAAATGCATGGTAAGTTGTCATCAGTGTTTTTTCTAGCAATATTCACCATTTCTTTGTTTGAAATGCATGGTAAGTTGTCATCAGTGCTTTTTGTAGCAATATTCACAGTTTCACTGTTTGAGATACTCCTGAATTTGTATCTGATTTTATTTCGCTTATTGATTGTACTCCTGAATTTCAATGTGATTTTATTTCTTTTATAATTTGTCCTTCTGAATTTGGATGAGATTTAATTTTTTTCACAGATGGACTCCTGAATTTGCATGTGATTTTATGTCTTTTACTGATTCTGCTCCTGAATTTGGATTATTATTGCTATTTTTTAAACAAATGTTGTAACAATACAGATATATTTTATATTCTAAATTAGCTGTTTTCCCGTGCTTCGCTACGGTTACAAAAATCAACAAAAATTTCGAGATCGCAGAATTAAATCTCCTCAATTTTAGATTTTTGGTGGAACCGACCCCCAGAGTGAACACGGCTCCTATTTAGAAAATTCAATATTTTACTCAAAGATATTACTTTTTGCACTGCGGAACACCTTCGTATAAAATTTCAG
>CM022875.1:7403060-7415604 GCA_012654025.1 Pachypsylla venusta
TATCGACTTTTTATCTTTAGCAGTAAGATGTGCGCTAACCGTCAGGGCAACAGCCAGGATGCATCCCATTTTTCCAATATTCGAGGTAAAATGCTGCTCACCATTTTCCGTTTTGACATTTCCGTGATTTTGTGAATTTAAATATATTTTTGGATTCGGGAGGGAGGGTGAGCACCTCCCCCCCTAATGTGTGTTCCACTGCCCAAGACACAACCACCCTGTACACACTGAATATAAGCATTCCACGGTCTATGTAAGATAAGAGAGGACCACTGGGCCTCCTAATGTATGCAAAGGCACGTTCAAATTGATATTTTCAAATGTTAAGGGGGTTGGTAGAACCCTTTTTTATAATCCTAAAGTCATATTTACCTTGGCCACAAAGAAGGAAAGTTTATATTTGCTTAACTAATACTCTTTTTGATATGTGATATTATTCAGGGACAGGAAAAATAATGCGAAACTGGTGAGGAAATCTCTTAAAGATAACAATTGTACAATCGGGGGTAAAATTCAGGATTCAAGCTTATGTGTTGTTGATATTTGAGTGCTACCAACCTACGAAACTGGTGAGGAAATCTCTTAAAGATAACAATTGTACATTCAGGGGTGAAATTCAGGATTCAAGCTTATGTGTTGTTGATATTTGAGTGCTACCAGCCTACGAAACTGGTGAGGAAATCTCTTAAAGATAACAATTGTACATTCAGGGGTGAAATTCAGGATTCAAGCTTATGTGTTGTTGATATTTGAGTGCTACCAGCCTACGAAACTGGTGAGGAAATCTCTTAAAGATAACAATTGTACATTCAGGGGTGAAATTCAGGATTCAAGCTTATGTGTTGTTGATATTTGAGTGCTACCAGCCTACGAAACTGGTGAGGAAATCTCTTAAAGATAACAATTGTACATTCAGGGGTGAAATTCAGGATTCAAGCTTATGTGTTGTTGATATTTGAGTGCTACCAGCCTACGAAACTGGTGAGGAAATCTCTTAAAGATAACAATTGTACATTCAGGGGTGAAATTCAGGATTCAAGCTTATGTGTTGTTGATATTTGAGTGCTACCAGCCTACGAAATTGGTGAGGAAATCTCTTAAAGATAACAATTGTACATTCAGGGGTGAAATTCAAGATTCAAGCTTATGTGTTGTTGATATTTGAGTGCTACCAGCCTACGAAACTGGTGAGGAAATCTCTTAAAGATAACAATTGTACATTCGGGGGTGAAATTCAAGATTCAAGCTTATGTGTCGTTGATATTTGAGTGCTACCAGCCTACGAAATTGGTGAGGAAATCTCTTAAAGATAACAATTGTACATTCGGGGGTGAAATTCAAGATTCAAGCTTATGTGTTGTTGAATTAAAATAGCCCTTTTCGAACGCGAGCCTGCTAGTTAATTAATGAAGGTACATTGACAGTAAGCAGTGACAGTGCCGTGACCGACAAGTGAGTCGACCGGCAAAACTAAAATCCAGGCAGTTCCAGGAACATGTTCATACTATACAGGAAGGTGATAGTGACAATGAATCACTGTGAGCTCACGATCGAGGGAATCACTTGTTAGCAAAGTCACTTCTCTTTGAAGCGATATTTAGGCGTCTACCTGGTTTTAACTAACGCATTTAATCTTCTGCTTGTTTGTTTCAAGATAAGTCTCCAATGCCTTGTTTGAAATTGATAAAACACCCGAATGGACATTAAACAGATCTTTGTCCATTGGGTACGAAAGCGGCATATCACAGGGACTCCTGGACAAGGGACGAGGGATTTTCAGACACGCGGGATCTTTCCCATTTGCGGCTTGCAATTTACAATATCTTTACGGCCACCTCTTTTCTCTTATTTTGTTTTTAACTTTTTATGTTTACTTGTTAGCTTTTTTGACTCCCATACAACGCAATATTTATTAGAAGTATTACAGTCCACCTGGGGGGAGCAAATCAGCTTCATTAGGTGACAGCCCTAACGCCGT
Source organism: Pachypsylla venusta (assembly GCA_012654025.1). Classification (NCBI taxonomy): domain Eukaryota; kingdom Metazoa; phylum Arthropoda; class Insecta; order Hemiptera; family Aphalaridae; genus Pachypsylla; species Pachypsylla venusta. The sequence continues at coordinate 7,405,039 of CM022875.1, forward strand.
GTAAATAGAGAAGCTTTGGTGTTAGGATGGGTGTCAAGTATTTAAATTTAAATAAATATTTTTATTTGATGGGGAAATTCATTGCAAAAGTTGATAAAGTTAGTGTAAAAAAGAAAAGACGTGGAATGTAGCCACCGAGGGGAGCAAACCAGTTTCATTAGGTGACAGTCCTAAGCCCGTGTAAATACAGAAGTTTTGGTGTTAGGAAGGCCATCCAGTCTTTAAAAAACTTTGCTTCAAACCAATGACGAGAGATCATCAGCATGAAGCTAGTTTCTACGCAGTTTCAATTGATACTGTGAGAGGCACAGGATTACCTTGCCAGGAAAGGGTTACAGCTAAAGAGAGAGTCGGCACCGAACAAAAGGTTGTGGCATGGAAGAATTTAGGAAAGCAACGCCAACCCCAAATAGAATTAGGAAAGGATGAAGTTAAAGAAGAAGTCTTTTAGTTCAAACCAGAACCGTACAGAAGATTTGTTTTCGGAGGAAGGGGAAGGATTGACAGCTAAGCCGAGACTGATAACTGAAAATGATGATCATTGGAAGGTGATGTTATTGTTGTTCATGTGGTTGTTGTTCTTGTTGTTTTTTTTGTGTTTTGATTGTTGTACTGGTTGTTGTTGTTGTTGTTGTTGTTGTTACTGCTGTTCTTCTTGTTGTTGCTATTGTTGTTTTTTTTTGTTTTTATTGTGCTGCTGCTGTTGTTGTTGTTGGTAGTGGTGATGATGAGTTACACTTTACAATATTACATAAGTCATGCATAAAAAAAAAAAATGAAATTTCGGGGGGTCTAGACCCCATGGACCACCCCCTGGGTACGGCCTTGGTTCAAACTAATACTTCTAAATAAACCATCCTGAACAATATTCTAACCAATTTTTAAAGCAATTCCTTGTTCCATATTTAGCTATGAAAGGAAAAAATAAATATAAAAATAAAACTACGAAATAAGTACTTCTGAGTTGGAAGTATAAAAAATAAAAACGCCAAAGACGAAATGTAAAAGAGAAATGATAAAAATAAAGATAGAACAGAATTGAAATAAAATATAAGAAAAGTATAAAGTGAGATAGTAAGAGAGATGACGATAGAGGTAAAGTTAAGGGGAGATGGGAGAGAGAGAGAGAGAGAGAGAGCAGGACAGCAGGAGAGAAATTCAAATACAATCGTCTTTTGCAAGTGTCGCAGGTTTTTTCCCCTCTTAGAAAAGAAGGAAGAGGAGTCCAAAACTCATTTCTTATTCTGAAATTTCCCTTTAACTTGTACCCGGGGTATTTTTGAAATCGATTTTGCCGTACCCTTCCATCTTCTGTACCCGCAGAAACAGAAATTCTCTCTCTTTCATTTGCTTTCTTTTTGTTTGATTCTCTCTCTCTCTCTCTCTCTCTTTCTCTACGTCTTCAAATTGTTCAGAAGTAGAAATTTTTGTAAAATTGAGTTTTGTTTTTGTTCCAAAATGTTGATTTATTCTTTAAAGTTTGCTTCTATTTCAAGAGAAGAGATAATGGGTTTACTGAAAAGTTTAAACAAATAAATTCTTGTAAACCTAGTCGTTTTTCGAACCTTAGACCTCGCTCACTTAAAATGGGCACCATTTGGGCGGTCACAATGGTGCCCATAAACAATCTTGTTTCATATTTAGGTATATTGTTTCCAATCATATCTCTTGTCCTGGTTTTGTAAATAGGATTAGCATTAAAATTCCCAACTTAACTTTAAGACACAGACCCAATTCTGTTTTTTTTCTTTAGATCCAGAAATGATTGTTGTCCAGCCAGTTTAAATGCTCCTCTAATTTCATCTCAATTACTCTACAATTTGTTAAACTCTCAGCTACCAAGAAAGATGATTTCAAATCTCAATGTAAATTAGCATTGGGTTTGTAAAATTTATAAACCATCTAATTTCTTATGAAAATGTTGTACTGTTCACCGTAAAGGATCTATCAACTAATCTAATTCTATTAATTTGATGAATGTCCCTACCGAATGTCATCAAAGTCATATAAGGCGTTCGAAGGTTATGGTACAAACAGAGTTGTCATTTTTTGAATTTCTTGAGTTTTTTGTTTCAAGGATTATTTTAAATATTTTAATTTTCGTCTTCTGAGTCTTTCAAAATATATTTTGAATAAGTCAGAAGACGAAAATTACAATATTTAAAATAATCTTTGAAACAAAAAACTTTATAAAGTCATCAAAGACATGAAACAAAACATGCGAGTATTATCTAATTTGTATTTCTTGAAAAAGGCATTTACAGTTCTCTTATTAGTAAGATTTGTGAAAAACACTAGAAAGCTTCACTGACACGTTGAATACACCAATTCCCATAAGATCACTCAAGAGAAGCAATGTCCAACGAGGTTTTATTTGTCCACGTAGGTTTAGGACCAGTTTGGTTGAAGCCCTCATTATGTTGAATAATGTGGGTTGCGTGCGGGTGGCTAGTTTCTAAGTTTCAAGCGATTTTGGAGGGTAAAAAGTCTTTAGATTTTGTGTTCTCAATTAGACTTGTTTTGATTATTCATCATCATAGGTTAACTTCCGTGGGGCTGGTTTGCAACAACTCGCCATGAGTTGTTGGTACTATAGAATACTCACGAATAATGCAATAAATACTCCTTGCTTTCTGCATGGGTAATTAATATTGTTTCCGACCCTGCCCTTTGTCGATCTTTTACAACCGGCATGGACTTGGGTGTCTTGGAAGTATTATTTTTAAGTTCCCCTATCCAGAGGGGACTTTGAAATGATTGTGGACATAACAGCAGCATGGGAACGGCCAATCCTCCAAGACAAAAAGTGAAGCAGACAGAACCTGATGATAGATAAATAGAACAGCAAGTCAATTTATCCCCCCAAAAAATCCAATTTTGAGGGGGGTATTTTTCGTGTCGATTCTAAAGGTTCATTATTGAAAATAATTAACCAATATGAGTTTCTGCCTATTTCGCTTTGTCGTCTTAGAAGCATGACTGTTTCCATGCTGCTGTCATATCGACAATCGTTTGAAAAAATGTATACCTAATATTCTAGTAAGATCAGAATCTCTCTTAAAAAATATAACTAATCGATAATCTTATGTCCTTCTCCAATCTCATATAGGTTTGGTACTGATTGATAAGCTAGTTTTTTTTCAGTTAGCCTGGACAGGAAAACACGATTCGTACTTATTTAATGCAAAGATTATACCAAATTTAGGTACCATAATGAAGAAGACCCCGAAAATATAGCACAATATTAAAAAACGCCACAACCAAAAAATATATAAATACCTATATGACGTTAGGAAATACATGAAATATGTAACAATAAAAAGCAAATAAGAAAGAGAATCAAAAAGAGAATTCAAATAAAGAGAGAGAGAAGAAAATCAATAGAATACACACAAGGAGAGAAAGAACGGGAAGCGAAAGCGAAAGCAAATAAAAATAATACAAACATTCGGCAATAACAATACGAAGTCGAAACTTAGAGTCGACGCAAAAGCGAATTGAAATAATACGAATGTACATTTGTATTTCAATTTGAAATGAATTTTGTCATTTCATTGGTTGAGAGAGAAATATCTTTTGCAAGGGAGGCATTTCGGGGGGGAAAAAGGGAGGTTTAAGAATAAAATTGGTAGGTCGTTTAGCCACAATTGAAATGAATTTGAAATGGGGAAATAGAAGAAAAAAGGGAATTTTATTTGAAAACCTCCGCCTTCTGTAAAAGGGGGATTATTTTTTTACATTTGAATTCGGATTTGAACATTTGAAATGAAAATGTATTTTGTACCCTCCTATTTTCATTTAAGTGGGATTTTATTTTTGTTTGTGGATTTCATTTGTGGAATTTTAAAAGTGGAAATGTTTTTTGTTTGGTAAAAACACATCCTTTTTATTTCATTTTGGGGAGGACGACTGGGGTGAACATTTGAATTAGGCCGGGACCAACCTAACATAATTTTAGTCCCGGGGGTGATGAAATTCTAAGGCGCTTATAGAAGCAAATAGAGTTTACTCTTTTTTTGGCTTAAAGTCTCTTTATCATCTTCTGGTCATTCGAGACAGGAGTTTTACTCTGCTGGAAACTTACGAACCGGGTACCTACATTGACCTCAAGTACGTCAACCAGCTTGGGTTGGACCGGAAATAGCCAGCCCAAGTGGACACCCACTTGGTAAAACCTCGTTGGACGTTGCTTGACTTCAGTGATATGACAGGAACTGTTGTATTCAACGCTGTCTATAATCGTACTTACTTATGAAGTACAGAGGTCCATTTATATGCTGAATCACACAGACAGCTCAGTTTAGACGGATAATATTGTTCGTTGGTTTGTCCTTTTTTCATGGAGCGACGTAATTTTGAGCATAAAATAACGAGAATATAGCCTCCCCAACCCAGATTGGATAAGAAAGTAAAGTCTACAAGCGGACTCCTCAACTTAGGTTCGAGTCCCCGTGATGCTATTCGCATCCTATGACGCTCTGTCAATTGTGCGTTCAATGCTAGAATCACTGAGCTGAAGTAACGATCTGCTTTCAGAGAAGTTGTATTCCGTGGTTGAATACGTAGATTCGAGTCCGCGTGATGGGATTCATAGCCCAATCCAGGCTGGATAAGAAAGCACTGTCTCCACGCGGACTCCCTCCAAGTAGTCAACACACCTGGCATTATTTAACCTCAGTAATCTGACGAAAACTGTTATATTCAACGTGGTACAATCGTTCCTTAGAAATATGAGGCTCTGTCAATGATACGTTGAATACCAGAATCTCTGAGCTGAAGTAACGTCCAGGTTCCAAAGAAGTTGTCTTCAGTGGTTGAATACGTAGATTCGAGTCCGCGTGATGGGATTCATAGTTCAATCTAGGCTGCGTGAGAATGAAGTGTAAAATCCTCGTCCCGAATAACTTCTTATTTAACTTCATCATTTCCCAATTCTATTTGGGGTTGGCGTTGCTTTTCTTAATTTAACATGCCAAAACCTTTTGTTCGCTGCCTACTTTCTTTAGCTGTAACCCTTTCCTGGCACGATAACACTAGATTGCTTCTCACACTATCAATAGCAAATGCGTAGAAACTAGCTTTTTGCTGATGATCTCTCATCATTGAGAGTGGCTACATTTCCACAGAGTTTTTTAAAAACTGAAAGCCCTTCCTAACACCAAATCTTCTGTATTTACACGGGCTTAGAACTGTCACCTAATTGAACTGGTTCGCTTCCCTCGGTGGCTACATTTCCCAACACCAAACCTTCTGTATTTACCCGGGCTTAGAACTGTTACCTAATGAAACTGGTTCACTCCCCTCGGTGGCTACATTTCTCAACACCAAATCTTTTGTATTTACACGGGCTTAGAACTGTCACCTAATGAAACTGGTTCGCTCCCCTCATTCCACGTCTCGTATAACGTTAGATGTTAAAGAGATAACGAAAAGAAAAAAATCATTTCTTTTTTCAGAATTTATTCAAGCTCCCACTAACTTCATCAACTTTTGCAATGAATTTCCAATTCTGACAACATCAATTTTTCTTCCCATCAAATAAAATTATTAAAAACCATCAATGCCAAGATATCTACCTACCTTATTTTTTGTGCTTTCCATTTCCACGAAGTGAAATATTTTCTCTCTGTTTTTTTGTCCCCTTTCTGTTTGTCCCCCTTTTTCCCTTCATTGTACCTTATTTTATGTTGGTATTGATCTTTCTCAAAATATAAAATTTCCCCTACAATATTTCCCCAACTACTGGTTTGTTAGACGTAGGTTGAATGCATAATACTGGGTTTGTTTAAAGTTTTAAGCAAAATTTTTGGTAACCAGCGTCTATGGTACCTTGAATATACCGATTCTTGTTCGATCGCAGAATTTAAGCAACGTTCAGCGAGATTTTACCAAGTGGCTGTCCAAGTAAATTCGCGTCCTCGCCCCATCCTGGGAAATAAGGTTTAGTGTCCTCACGATGGCCGCGCGGTTCTACGCACCAGGATGACCTGGAACGCATATAATCTTAGTTCCAGCTGAGGGCCATCAAAAACTTTTCGGTGACCTCATATATCAATCAGTTGAATTTTATAGAACTTTGGGCTGAAATTTTCGATGCCAAAACACGTTTTCAACCATTGTTCGGTGTGCGTGTGTGTCTGTCTGTGAACAAGATATCTCAAAAACGGCAAGAGCTTAAGACTTGACATTTGGTAGGTTTATGCCATGAACGGCAAAATATGCTTTTGGTGGAAATCGAATATACCTTTGGCGGTTTTATGTCGCCTTTTAGCAGTTTTCGCATATCCTGTTTAAAATGAGAACGGTAATAGCTAGAACTTTATACTTTGTACCTATTCATATCAATTTCTTACAAGAAATTGGAAAATACAACTTAGGTTGAAGTGTAAAATATTTTTGGCAGCTAATGAGAGGTTGAAGGCCGCTTTTTGACGGTTCTGCCAAAAACCAGATTGGAAAGAGTTAGAACTTGAAATTAGGTGTCTAGTTCCCCCCCCCCAGTGATTTCGCCCTTGGTTTCAATTACCTACTTTCGTTTATTTTAATTAATTCTTGTTCCCTTTCATAAAAATCAGCAATTAGTGATTATGGATCGAGGTATGGCCGTATNAGGAGAGGGCGATGCAAAAACTACGCTGACATTGTTGTGCGCTTATGGGGAAAAAATCGAGATAAACCTGTGCGCTTGTAAATAGGTACTATTTTGTGTGCTCATGGATATTTTTTTCATGTTTTTTGGGTGAAGAGCGCTTATATCTTGTGTAAGATTTTATGGTAACCCGGTAATTATATTTTCCCTCTTTTTCTTTCTATCTTATTCTATATAATATTTTTCCCCTACTTCTATCTAGAAATGGGGATTTTTACCCCTCTTTTATACTTACATTATACCATTTTAGAAGTGTTTTCACCTTCTTTCCCTCTCAAATTTCCCTCGGTTTTTCTCTCCATTTCCTTTTATTTCATTTTATTATAATAACGATTCTGTCTTTTATTTATTTTATATAATGCTCTTTTTCCCGTCTCTTGCTTTCTTCTGTCTTTTGAAAAAGACACTGTGAAGTATACATACCTATCTTCAATAATTTTATATATCGCTTCTGTTTTTATCCCTGTTTCCAAATTGGTATCTATAGTAAAGACCCAAGGTTCAATTTGATATTCATGCACATAAAAATAGAGCTCTAGAGGTTAGGTAGTAGAAAATACCTCAGATATTAACCTCGCCTAATCTACTACTCTACTATCTACTAGACATAGTTCTAGTTCTACAAATCTACTAGACATAGTTCTGAGGGCCAATACTAATTATTAGCCTCCCAGACTAGATTTGTATGATGAATAAATGGGCTGTGTTTCGGGCTTTCTGAGATTGGCTTGTAGTTTCCCAGACACATATATAATGCTCTATATACTCGTACATTTGTACGAGTATATAGTGTACGACAACGGAAGAAAAGCATAAGACACTTAGCCACTACTACACTATACAAGAAATGACAATGATAAAAAAAAAAACACTTGACTTTATGTTCTACAATTTTAATATATTGATCTATACCCGTATTTCGGATTTTACTCCATTATCATTCTCATTGCTTGTATTTGATAGTTCTACCAAGTATCCTAAAGGTTTTCTTTCTTTGACTACAATATACTTACATCTCATTTAGCTACAGAAGGGAGCAAACCAATTTCATTATGTGACGTCCTAAGCCTGTATAATTACAGAAGGTTTGGTGTTAAAAAGGCATCCAGCATTTAAAAGAATTTGCTTCATATCATTGATGAGAGATCATGAGCAAAAAGTGAGAAGCAAGTTTCAATTGGTTCTGTGAGAAGCAAGCTAGGGTTACAGTGTCAGGAAGGGGTTACAGCTAAACAGAGAGACAAAAAAGAAAATGTCATGGTATGGTAGGATTAAGGAAAGCAGCGGAAACCCCAAATAAAACTGGGAAAGGGTGAAGTTAAAGAAGAAGGAGACAATATACTTACATCTAGGAACGATTAAAAAGCAAACGAGAATTTCTTTAGATCTGAAATCTCATTATATAATAATAATAGTATAATATAATAACATTATTATATAATAACATCATTGGAGCACTAGGAGTAGTCCCCAATAGTCTCAACTACAACTTGAAATTAATACCTGGCAAAATGAAGATAGCAGATGTCCAATCTTGTGCCTTACTCCGTACGGTGCACATCTTAATCCTAAGAAAATTTGGTGTCTAGGATGCTACATATTGCAAATATGTAAGAAATAAGGTTTATCTAACATATTTGCAATCACAATCACGGAGCATGCTCCAGTAAACTGCTGACATAATAGTCCTTATTTGTACGGCCCGAATAGGACTAAAGAGTCCCTATACACCGGCAGTTTTAATAATAATTATAATCCTTATTTATACTGCCCGAACAGGACTGAAGAGAGTGAAGAGTCCCTTGACACCAACATTTTTTTGGGTGCTATTATTATGTGGTAAATATCTCAAATTCATGAAGACAAAATTCCATGGGTTGGCTGGGTTTGAACCCACGCTCTACTGATTACCAGTACGTTTCTTCTTCTTTAACTTTACCCTTTCCCAATATATGTTTACCATCGGAAGCGGAGATGCCACTAATGGTTGATTGGGCCTGGTTTTTTATTTAACTTATTCCAAAAATGAAAAAAATCAACTTCTGGGAAAAAAAGAGGGGAAATTCACTTAAAATATATTCAAACATTTTCAAGGTCGGAAAATTTCTCTCTTCCCAAAGATTATACTAATTCTATATCAGTTTTTGGCGTTTTTGGGTCGGGTTCTTGTTTCTCTTTGACTTGAGAAAAAGCAAAGAGAAATGAGAAAAAAAGAAAGGAATAAGTTCAATAAAAAGACACGCTTATTGACTAGATTGTTTCAAACATTGCATAATGATAAACACAAGGGGTATACTAAAACATACGAACTCTACCAATAAACAGTTTGCAGCTACTGACCACTCACCTCCACCAGACCCAGCCTAAACTCTATTTATACTGCCCGAACAGGACTGAAGAGAGTGAAGAGTCCCTTGACAGCAACAACATGACGATGGAACTAGTGGATCAAGATGATCAGATGGCAGGTACAGCAGCTACTGACCATTCATCTTCACCATCAATGGACCATCATGATGGAACTAGTGGATCAAGATGATCAGATGGCAGGTACAGCAGCTATTGGCCACTCATCTCCACCATCAATGGACCATCACGATAGAACTAGTGGATCAATATGATCAGATGGCAGGTACAGTAACTACTGGCCACTCATCTCCACCATCAATGGACCATCAGGATAGAACTGGTGGATCAATATGATCAGATGGCAGGTACATCAGCAACTGGCCACTCATCTCCACCATCAATGCACCATCACGATAGAACTAGTGGATCAATATGATCAGATGGCAGGTACAGCAGCTACTGGCCACTCATCTCCACCATCAATGGACCATCAGGATGAAACTAGTGGATCAAGATGATCAGTTGTTCACGTTAGTGTTGTAGTCATTTATAGAAAAAAATATCTTAATCAAATTTTACAAAATAATTTTCAAAAAACAAAATATTGAGCCCCCTGACTCCCCCCGGGGGGGCACGAAATTTTTAGATTGAAAAGCCCTAACGTATCCAAATTTTACGTTTCTGCAACAAAAAGCTAAAAAAATAAAAATCATTTTTAAAAAACAGAATACAAGGCCCCCAAAAACTATACAGCAAAGAGACGTTAAACCATTTTTTTTTAAAGTGGAGTTCACTAACGTTCACAATTATTGTTGATGCTTCTGAATAGCTTCCACATTTCGTCATCCCAGCTAACTTCTTGCTCATTCAATTCGAAGTTCTTCACATGGTAGAAACTGTTTGAGAGAAAAAAAAAAAAAAAACTTTCACAAATAAAAACCATATAAATTTAGGCAGTCACATAAATATGACTTTTTTTTAGAAAACGAAAAACAAAACGTCACCTTATTTCAGAAGGGGTCTAACTCGAAATTTTTCAAAATCGTTTTTCTTGTCCCATATAATGTAAAATAGATCTCTACAGTATTGATTAAAACGGTTCCTTATAGGTACAAAAACGAAGGCCTTTTTTGGAAAGGTTTTCACAAGTGGAATAAAAGAGATTACAGATTTTTTTAGAGGAAATAAAATGTCCCACCTTATGTCTTATTTTAAATGAAATTTAGAATGAAACCTTTAAATCAAGCCGTCAGCAAGATATAAAAGAAAACGTAAAATATTTCTTTAAAAAAAAACGGTTTTTTTTTTTACTCTCCTGTATTTTTTTTTTTTTACTTAGACCCCTTCTGAATTAAGGTGACGAAAAGTTATTGAGAAAAAACGACATTTCCCTTCCATATTTCAGGCTATGAAAGCTTTTTAAAGTAAAATCATATTATTTTAGTCTCAAGAATATTTGGTTAACGGATGGACATCGAATTAAGTTACACCCTGTATATACAAAGTCAACAGCAATCAAAATTATGGCTACTTTTTTGTGGGGAAAATAGGGGGGGGGGGGGGGGGGG
>CM022875.1:7416912-7452099 GCA_012654025.1 Pachypsylla venusta
TTTTTTTTTTTTTAATTTGACTCAACGTCTTTTTAACATCTATTGGTCATTCAGGACGGGGGTCTTACCCTCCATTCGATGTAAACTTGCAAGCCAGCTACCCACATTAACCTCACCCAGCCTGGGTTGGGACGGAAAAAAACTGAATCACGAGGGCGCGAAACCACGCGGACATCCACATGGTACAACCTCGCTGGACGTTGCTTAACTTCAGTGATCTAACGGGAACTTGTGTATTCAACGTGCCAGAGACGCTGGCTATTTTTTACTTTATTCTCACATAAAAAAACGCGGTAGGATATCATGACGTCATTTGACGTGCAAGAACATACCTTATATTCTTCGTACCATGGTTCAAAGGATTAACTGTTGATAAATCAACGTGAAAAGGATGCTTCCAGATAGGACTTTTATGTGAGTTGCGACTTGCCTGTTTTCGTTTCTTTTGTCGATTGCAAAAATAGTTTTTAGCTTGATTATGTAAATTGTAATCTACTATCTACATGAAGTCTCCTCAGTTACATCACTGCATTGGTGGTTCCTTGTTGATGAACGTTGTACCCCTTTAGCCCATTAGCGACGAGGGTGGAGGAAATCAATCCGAATTTGGGGACCACAGTAAGTACGGGAAAGAACACAGCCCGAGATGAGTACCTATATTATATGCTGAAAGTTTTTTAGTAAAAAGCTAGGTAACAAAGTTTAAATGAAAACTTAAACCCAAATATTTACATACGCGTTTAGAAATCTCTGCGTGACAAGATTTCAAATCTTTAAGGAAAGGGAAAAATGAGTGTGACCTCTAACTCTTGTTGGAGGAGACCTTTGCAAATGTCTTTTAAAATGATATTTAACAGGGATGACCAAAATTTCATTGAACAGATGGTTAAAATTTTGTTAAAGTTGGATTTGTATTTTGATTCAAAATTTGGATTCTGAACGCGGTTTAGGTTTGTTTCCGAACACAAAAATTCTGAGGACATATTTTTCACACTTCCAGAGTTTCGATAGTGAAAACGGCACATAAAAAGACATTACATACTTTACTTCTATTGAAAGAATGATTAATTCCCGTATTCAGTTCAAAGTGTTTGCCATAATTCTACGAGACCTCAAACTTCTTTCTTGCGCCTAGTCTCTTCAGGCGTATCGTTTCCTGGTACGGTAACCCTCGCTTGCTTCCAAACGTAAAATCTGCGTTTTACTGCTGACTTTCCATTTTTGGTTTGAAGCAGAGTTTTTAAATCCTGGATACACTTCCTAATACCAAACCTTCGGTATTTACACCACCACCTGATAAATCTGGCTTGCTTCTCTTTGTGGCTTCATTAAAGAATGATTTTTTTTCCCCAGAGATCAAAAGAATCTCTCAAAAATTGTTCCTTACGGGGAAATTTATTTTCAAGTCAAGCAAATTTGGTCATACTGTCGAAAAACATTGGCAAAGTCAATTATTTATTTTTTAATCAAACAATCATTGTTGACACCCCCCCACAAACTGTCACTAGGGGCCTTCTTATTTTTTTTTTCAACAGAATTCTCTTCTCGCAATATTTTTGAGGGGGAGCGACATTAATTGTTGGGGGGAGGCAATGCACCCCCGTTTTAACTGAAAATAATTCAGTGGTCCCGTAGATTTTAAAGCAATATATAGTCTGGCTCGCTTCCAAAGGACTTTACGTTGTGTCTATCGGTCAGGTGCGTATACACGTATACAGGTCTCCAGTTAAGGGGGGGGGTCACCTTTAATGCTGTGGGAACATATGATTGTTCGCCATTACGGCGAAAATCCCTCTTGGACACCCCTCAAACAAAAACTACCCGTAAAACATAAAGAACAAGTGTTTGTTCTAAGAGCAAAAACTTAGAAACCTAATTTACATAAATTTGATTTTGATATTTAATGCCCTCAAGATATAATTTTGGATCTAAATTAATAACAAAGAGACGTTCTGTTTGTTTGGCGGTGAGGGGGGAGGGGGCATCAAGGGCGGATGGTAATTTTGAACTTTCCATATCTTAAAGAGAGTTGACACGTTGAGAGATTTAATTGTGACTCGACTCCAACCCGACACGTTGTGAATAAAAGAGAGAAGAGGCGAAGATGAAAAATCAATGGTGAGTCAACGTTTATGGCACGTTGATTACACCAGATTACCCGTTGGATCACTGAAATTATGCAACGTCCAGCAAAGTTATACCATGTGGGTGTACACGTGGGTTCGCGCCCTCGTGATGCTGGCTATTTTTCTGGTTTGTAAGTTTCCAGAGAATTGGGGGTAAAACCCCCGTCCCGAATGACCAATAGATGATAAATCTATTGGCCATTCGCCAAAAAAAAAAAAAAANAAAAAAAAAAAAAAAAAAAAAAAAAAAAAAAAAAAAAAAAAAAAAAAAACGTTCACGACTGCAAAATGGTTCGCCTTCTGCATTAGGCATACCTGTTAAATATTGACCATGAATTATATTGGCCTCGACCATAAATATCCCATTAATTAGATACATTGGGTGACGATGGCATACTATATGATTGGCGAATCCAATCGAGATCACCTAGATTCAAAATAACACGTGACAATCGAGATCAGCTATATTAGAAAGGTTCCGGGGCATAACTTTTCCCGGAAGGAAAGAAAAGGGTTCGTTAAATGAAATTGGTGAAAAATTAACAAAATAGGTTATAGGTCAAACGAGAACTGTCAAAAAAGATTTTATTTTTTTTATACTTTTTTTTTTACTCAATCATCAATCAATAGTGACATCATCGTCTTCGATGGTGGTGGGATGTATGAGTCTAACTGAAAACCAATAAAGTCTTTAACTGTCATCATATATCTGCTCTTGGAGGCTAATAATTGACATGGACCCCAAAACTATGGCAATCACTGTAATCAGTGGCGGATTTAAACTTTTGCCGCCCGTAGGCAATTTAGAAATTGCCGCCCCTATTTTGATAATTTCATTCGTTAGTGCTTACTCAGTAATTTTGTCGATTATTTTGAGATAAGAGAAATACAAACATAAGTGAAAAAAGCAACGCTCGAAAACTCATTTATTATTACAGCCTAGGTACTCGTCAAAAAGTCACTCCTCACTTACAGCATATAAAGGAGCAACATCAAGATGCTCCCGCGCGTATATTTGAAAGCTTTACGGCAGTTGGAGTTTGCTATGTATAATGCAAACTGTGCAGTATCTTTCTGATTTTCAATCGTGTAAAAAGTGAGAAAATGTATAAACATACACACTATTTTCATTGCATTTCATTTTTTTTCTCCGTATTTTGCCGCCCCTAAATTCTGCCGCCCTAGCCCATGACCTATGTTGCTTGTATGGTAAATCCGCCACTGACTGTAATCTAATGATATTAAAGAGTTGCTTTCGGATTTTTATTTTACACCATTAGCTCAGATGGACTCGGCCTGTGAGGACGTAACCCCCAAGTAATGTCTAACAATCTCAAGTATGATTTACTTTTCCTCATGAAAGTCCAATTATTCATATCGTAGGGATTGGAAGAAATTACGCTTTCTGTAAGATTTCGATACTTAGATACAAAATAATTAAATATCTTTTAACATTTAGATCGCTGGACTTAATTAACATTGGATAAGTTAGAGCTCGGATAGGAGTCTGCTTTTCTTTTCAACGTGCACTCATCATCCTCCTCGAAAAAATGAATATTCCTTGAAAAGCGAATGCAATGTTATATACATTGCTCATTGCATAATTATTAAATTTAAAGGGTACAATAAATATAAATCATTTTCCATATTTCACTTGTCGAAATTGAGTGAAGTCTACAGTTCACTGAACCACTCATTAGATTGTGCTTGTAATAGTTTTGGAAAGGTCGACCGGCCCTGAACAACTTTGGTTTAATTTGAATTTCAAAACAAACATCCGATTTATAAATATCTCTCCCACAAAGTCTCCGAGAGATAAAGAGTTCCCACTTTCCACCATCCACCAAGATGTTGTGTAAATAATGTTGTTTTAAATTATGCGAAACAGCTTCTCAATGTTCGTCCACGTTTAAGAAATTAATGGACGACACCGAAATCTTTTTGTTTTTGTGAGAAACAATAAAGAAACGATGTGCTTAAAGAAAGATAAAGACATACGGGACGAGCGTCTAAAATAACAGTAAATACAGTAATAATAACTAATGGATCAATACGATCAGGTGTTCACGTTAGTGTCAAATTTAAAATATTTTTTTTTTAAAAAATGGGGGCACTCCTCGTGGGTGGGGGGGCCACCACAATGTTCAAAATCGAAAAGCCCTTAAGACCAGCTATCACATAACTAAATTTACGTTTATATAACAAATCCCTAAAAAGAAAAAAATCATTTAAGAGAAAAAAAAAATATTCAAAATCGAAAAATTTTACGTTTCTGCAACAAGCCGCTAAAAAGATAAAAATATGTTTTTCAAAATAACATCAAATAAAATGAAAATTTTATTGAAAATCTATTTAATCTAACTACCTATGAATATTTTTTGTTCGGGAAAAATTTTAAAATTGTCGATTTTCTTAGTTCCAAAAAGAGCATGGCCGTACCTAGGGGGAGGGGGTCCACTGAGTCCAGACCCCCCTCCGAAATTTCATTCTTTTTTTTATGCATGACTTATGTAATATTGTGTAATGTGTAACCCATAATCACCACCACCAACAACAAAAACAACAACAACATCATCAACAACAACATCAAAAAGAACAACAACAATAACATCAACTTCCTTGATCATCATTTTCAGCTGTTAGTCGTGGCTTAGCTGTCAATACTACACCCCCCCCAAAACAAAACAAAAAAATCTTCCTAACTTAAATAATAAAGTCGTTACTGGACGCGTCCTATCTTACATATCGTGTAACCAATGTCTCCTATATTGTTTAAAGTTTAACTTAAATAATAAACAAGTTACTGGACGCGTCCTATCTTACATATCGTGTAACCAA
Organism: Pachypsylla venusta; assembly: GCA_012654025.1. Lineage (NCBI taxonomy): Eukaryota > Metazoa > Arthropoda > Insecta > Hemiptera > Aphalaridae > Pachypsylla > Pachypsylla venusta. The sequence continues at coordinate 7,421,877 of CM022875.1, forward strand.
TGTCTCCTATATTGTTTAAAGTTTAACTTAAATAATAAACAAGTTACTGGACGCGTCCTATCTTACATATCGTGTAACCAATGTCTCCTATATTGTTTAAAGTTTAACTTAAATAATAAACAAGTTACTGGACGCGTCCTATCTTACATATCGTGTAACCAATGTCTCCTATATTGTTTAAAGTTTAACTTAAATAATAAACAAGTTACTGGACGCGTCCTATCTTACATATCGTGTAACCAATGTCTCCTATATTGTTTAAAGTTTAACTTAAATAATAAACAAGTTACTGGACGCGTCCTATCTTACATATCGTGTAACCAATGTCTCCTATATTGTTTAAAGTTTAACTTAAATAATAAACAAGTTACTGGACGCGTCCTATCTTACATATCGTGTAACCAATGTCTCCTATATTGTTTAAAGTTTAACTTAAATAATAAACAAGTTACTGGACGCGTCCTATCTTACATATCGTGTAACCAATGTCTCCTATATTGTTTAAAGTTTAACTTAAATAATAAACAAGTTACTGGACGCGTCCTATCTTACATATCGTGTAACCAATGTCTCCTATATTGTTTAAAGTTTAACTTAAATAATAAACAAGTTACTGGACGCGTCCTATCTTACATATCGTGTAACCAATGTCTCCTATATTGTTTAAAGTTTAACTTAAATAATAAACAAGTTACTGGACGCGTCCTATCTTACATATCGTGTAACCAATGTCTCCTATATTGTTTAAAGTTTAACTTAAATAATAAACAAGTTACTGGACGCGTCCTATCTTACATATCGTGTAACCAATGTCTCCTATATTGTTTAAAGTTTAACTTAAATAATAAACAAGTTACTGGACGCGTCCTATCTTACATATCGTGTAACCAATGTCTCCTATATTGTTTAAAGTTTAACTTAAATAATAAACAAGTTACTGGACGCGTCCTATCTTACATATCGTGTAACCAATGTCTCCTATATTGTTTAAAGTTTAACTTAAATAATAAACAAGTTACTGGACGCGTCCTATCTTACATATCGTGTAACCAATGTCTCCTATATTGTTTAAAGTTTAACTTAAATAATAAACAAGTTACTGGACGCGTCCTATCTTACATATCGTGTAACCAATGTCTCCTATATTGTTTAAAGTTTAACTTAAATAATAAACAAGTTACTGGACGCGTCCTATCTTACATATCGTGTAACCAATGTCTCCTATATTGTTTAAAGTTTAACTTAAATAATAAACAAGTTACTGGACGCGTCCTATCTTACATATCGTGTAACCAATGTCTCCTATATTGTTTAAAGTTTAACTTAAATAATAAACAAGTTACTGGACGCGTCCTATCTTACATATCGTGTAACCAATGTCTCCTATATTGTTTAAAGTTTAACTTAAATAATAAACAAGTTACTGGACGCGTCCTATCTTACATATCGTGTAACCAATGTCTCCTATATTGTTTAAAGTTTAACTTAAATAATAAACAAGTTACTGGACGCGTCCTATCTTACATATCGTGTAACCAATGTCTCCTATATTGTTTAAAGTTTAACTTAAATAATAANACATACATACAGACAGACAGAGTTACTTTCGCATTTATATATTAGTATGGATATGGATATGGATGATTAATTAAAATAATAGAAGCAGATTGATATGAGTTTACACAAAACATGTTGATCGCGCTTGGCTGGAACTGTGATGGTATGCGTTCCAGGTCGTCTTGGTGTTTAGACACGTGGACACCCACATGGAACAACCTCGATGGACGTTGCTTAACTTCAGTGATCGAACGGGAACTGGTGTATTCAACGTGCCATAGACGCTGGCTATGATATTTATCTATAATAAATATAATTTTGATATTTTGTCTTTTTTTTCCAATTTCTGATTGAAAGTTAATTTAGATTTACTTGTGTATTTTCGATAATTTGAGGTCTTGAGCGTCCAGGGACGCCTTTGAAATACTTTTTGAAATTAGGATTAATGAAACAGTTTTCAAAAACGATCAAATATGACAAACGTGTTTGTCATGCCTTTAAACCCTATCAGACTATTTAGACAAATTTTGGTCACTTTTGTGTTTGATATCAAACCAGTCAAATAGCGAATTTAATCAAAATATTTGCCGATCACGCTGTTTTGTACTATATGAAGTCGAAAAAATGACAAAACTTTAGCATCATGACAAATAGTGTGATACCACTTTTAGTTTCATCAAAATCGGACCAGATATTCGGGAGTTCTCGTGAAGCAAATAGATAGACAAGCGCACGTTTCAAGAAAAATTGTGGTGTTAATACTAGAGCTTACTTAGTTTGGTCAATTATAACTATTTTTATTTTTTTTAATTTTAAAATTACTATTTTTAAAAAGAAGCTTATAGTGTAATACATATGTCTATAGCTGTTATTACAGTAAGGGGTCTGCCTCCGCTATAACTATACGTTAGCCATAGTTATTACGTTCTACCCCGTGATTATACAATTAGACGAGTCCCCATATTCTGAGACCATAATTATGAATATTATCTATCTAAACTTTGGTGTACAATTGACTTGGTTTCATTTTGGACTCATCAGTACCATTCTAAGATGGTATCATCAAATTTTGATGTCCAATTGAAGTGCCAAATTGGTGAAAAAGGGGTCATTTAAAATACACCGCTTAACTTACGCCATGAGCTACACTTTTGCAATTTAATATTTAGTACAAAACCCTATTAATCAGTTTGAGAACTACAAAAGCTATTGATTGATCTGTTTGTGAACTACAAATGCCACTGATCTACTGATTAATCAGTCAGAGAACTACAAAAGCTATTGATTGATCTGTTTTTGAACTACAAATGCCACTGATCTATTGATTAATCAGTCTGAGAACTACAAAAGCTATTGATTGATCTGTTTGTGAACTACAAATGCCACTGATCTATTGATTAATCAGTCAGACAACTACAATAGCTATTGATTGATTAGTTTGTGAACTACAAATGCCATCGATCTATTGATTGATCAGTCTATGAACTATAAAAGCCACTGCTCTATTGATTGATCAGTCTGTGAATTACAAAAGACACTGCTCTATTAATTGATCAGTCTATTAACTACAAAAGCAACTGCTTTACTGATCGATCAGTCTATGATCTATAAAAGCCACTTATCTATTGATTGATCGGTCTATGAAGTACAAAAGCCACTGCTCCATTGATTGTTCAGTCTGTGAACTACAAAAGCCACTGCTCTATTGATTGATCAGACTGTGAACTACAAAAGCCACTGCTCTGTTGATTGATCAGACTGTGAATTTATCTTTTGACTGATTACTGATTCCATTCGATTTTTTATTTATGATCCAAGTGGCTGGAGGCTAAATTATTATAATTCTAAAATATTAAATAATATTCTTTTTCAAACAGAAATTCCAAAGAAATACGACTCCTCAATTTCATACCGTATTTTATATATGCATTCTAAAAGAGTTTTTGAGAACAACCCCAACTTAATTTACGTTCATACAGAAGGTTTGAACGTAGAATCCAAAAATTGTTCCTCCAAAGAAAGTGATATATTTGAACCTCTCTTGACTGAGAGCGACGAAAGTCTTTAGGATCATAAATGGAATTCAAATTTAAAATTTCAATAAAATCGTTCAACCTTTTGAAAATAAAATGCCACTATCGCTGAACGACAAAGGACGTTTGATTTTTTGCATTTGATACAATTTTTCCATGCTGATATTTTGGTTTATAATTTATTTTCAATAATGATTCTTTGGAATGAAAAAAAAAAAAAAAAAAAAAAAAATGATATTTTACGTTTCAATGTACGAAAAATTAAAAACATCAGGTGACGCTACTAAGCCCGTGTAAATACAGAAGGTTTGGTTTTGGGAAGGATATCTAGCCTTTAAAAACTCTGCTTCAAACAAATGATGAGGTATTATGGGCAAAATACGGATTTTTTGTGCAGTTTCTATGTTATACTGTGAGAAGGGTGCTAGCCAGGAAGGAGTTCTATCTAAAGAGATTAAGCACTGAACAAAACGTTGTGGCAGGTTATAAGAAGGAAAGAATCGCCGACCCCAAGTGGAGTTGGTATAGGGTGAAGGTAAATAAGATTATGTATTGGTGACTAATTGTGCACCGAACACATTTGACGGTAACGAAAAGATTCGGCGCACAAATAGATCCTATTCGGGTTATGTAGATGTAGGTTATGTAATAAAAATCGGACTACGCTGGCAAAAGTACCTACCGCTCACGGGAGAATGTATTTTTTTTCTTTAGATTTTTGGATTCCGCTTACTTTCAAGCATAAAACATAAAATTTTCGGCAGAGTTTCTTTTTTCATGTTTTAATTTCAAAGATTCATTATTGGGTAATTTAAAAAGAAAAAGTGGATTCACCAAACCTTGTGGCATCTCCGTTCGATCGTTTGCTTTTAATTTCTTGAACATTTTTATTGTTTTGAAAAAATCTTCTCGGGAAAAATAATCGAATCGATCAAAATATTGATTGTTTCTTCTCTTCATATAATATGCCAGGAATTATAATCTACAGGATGAACCAAGAACATAGTCATCTTATCTTCTTCTTTATATTGATTGTTTCTTCTCTTCATATAATATGCCAGGAATTATAATCTACAGGATGGACCAAGAACATAGTCATCTTATCTTCTTCTTTATATTGATTGTTTCTTCTCTTCATATAATATGCCAGGAATTATAATCTACAGGATGGACCAAGAACATAGTCATCTTATCTTCTTCTTTATATTGATTGTTTCTTCTCTTCATATAATATGCCAGGAATTATAATCTACAGGATGGACCAAGAACATAGTCATCTTATCTTCTTCTTTATATTGATTGTTTCTTCTCTTCATATAATATGCCAGGAATTATAATCTACAGGATGGACCAAGAACATAGTCATCTTATCTTCTTCTTTATATTGATTGTTTCTTCTCTTCATATAATATGCCAGGAATTATAATCTACAGGATGGACTAAGAACATTGTCATCTTATCTTCTTCTTCTTTATATTAATAGACAGCTACTATCAGGTAGGTCATGCAGAACACTGCCCGCGAAAACAATAAGATACTCGTGGAATGATAATATTTCATTTTGATATTGTTCCTCATGAATTTGTCATGATAATCAACATTCTGCCGGGCGTCCTCAGAGTAACATAATATGCTTGAAAACCCAGAAATTAATTTGTTTAAGATTTTGAGGGTTGCAAAATTCAAAGTGTCTACCTTAATACAGGCCGGCCAAAACATGGAGGGGTTGAATTCTCGAAGATATTGAGGGTATATGTTTGTGCATGGCAACGTTCTTTTTTTGGTACAGTCATATTTATCCCTAAAATCGCCAAAGTGAAACAGTGAGAAATCTAGTTTTTCGCATGTACCCTCTAACCATTCGAAAGGTAATATTAGCTTCGATCTCCGTATGCAACTTGATTCTTTTTATTTAAGTGGGGGGGGTCTGACCCGGACCATCCCACCCGTCCTTTGCAAACTATTACAAGCTCATTAAAAAAAAACCAAGGCATTATAAAATTGTATGCGCGTGAGGTCAAGATCATTTTAATCGCTTGCAAAAGACGTCCATCCTAAACAACCGAAGCCAAGTTGTTCTAATTTAAAACTACGTGTAATTAATCTCTCTAATTTGTTTCTTGGTCCACACAGTATGTAAAGAGTTGCTCGGTGTCTCCTGTGTCTAGTCTGTTATTAGGTAGCCATGTAGAGTATTGAGCAAGAAATTAATCAAAAGTTTTTATTATTATTATTATTTTAAAATATTGGAATAAAATTAAAATTAAATTAAAACAAATTAATCGAGATGAAAAAAAAAGGGGAAGATATAAATATGGTCGGATGGTCGCTCTATCTGATAATATTGAAACCATCATTTCTTAACTTTCTTACAAGGCAATGCCCAATGTCTGACTCTTTGTATTAAATTTCAATATCAGGCGTGGTCTGAATAGTTGGCTATAAATAATATTGCCTTCACATTCACTGGCGAATGTACAGAATCAAATTTAATAACATGGGACCATCTTAAACACCTACCCTGCACCGAGAATTTCAGAAATTCATTAGAACTGATGAAGACAGGTCGGTTAGAATAAGCCAGCGTCTATGGCACGTTGAATACACCAGTTCCCGTTAGATCACTGAAGTTAAGAAATGTCCAGCGAGGGTGTGCCACGTGGGTTCGCGCCCCCTCGTGATGATTGCTATTTTTCCGGGCCAACCAAGGCTGGGTGAGGTCAATGTGGGTAGCTAGTTTTGCAAGTTTTCAGCGAATGAGGGTAAAACCCCCGTCTCGAATGACCAATAGATGTTAAGTCAAATTAAAAAAAGAGAGTTAAAATGATCTGTCAATAAGACTCATGGGGTTATTAATTTTAGTGTTTTTTTTTTTTTTAAGAAAATATTCTTCTTCTTTAACTTCGCCCTTTCCAAATCCTATTTGGGGTTGACGTTGCTTTCTTAATTCTACCATGCCACAACCTTTTGTTTTTTGCCTACTTTCCTTAGGTGCAACTCATTCCAGACACGATAACCCTCGCTAAGTTCTCACAAAAAATAATGATTTATCATCATTGTTTTTTAAAGGCTGGATGTCCTTCCTAACACCAAACCTTCTGTATTTACACGGGCTTAGGACCATCACCTAATAAAGCTGGCAGAAGAAGAAGATGTACTTACCTTTTCGATTTTTTGAAATATATATCCCTTTTCAATTTTTTGAAATATATGTACCTTTTCAATTTTTTGAAATATATGTACCTTTTCGATTCTTTGAAATATATGTACCTTTTCGATTTTTTGAAATATATGTACCTTTTCGATTTTTTGAAATATATGTACCTACCTTTTAATTTTTTGAAATATATGTACCTTTCCGAATTTTTGAAATATATGTACCTTTTCAATTTTTTGAAATATATGTACCTTTTCAATTTTTTGAAATATATGCACCCTTTCGATTCTTTGCATGTTTGTACCTTTTCGATTCTTTGAAATGTATGTACCTTTTCAATTTTTTGAAATATATGTAAATTTTGGATTCTTTGAAATATATGTACCTTTTCGATTTTTTAGGAGCATTTTTTCTTTTATAGTATTGATGATACTCTCCTTTCCCCGTGCAAAACTTGAAAGAACCTCGGGTATCAAGATTTGACACGCATGTCACGGTGTTCATAGACGTGGCATCTCCATGACTATTAATTTTCGGACGATTCGTTAATTAATAAAATACGTTTACCTTTCCAAAACAAAGCATAGACATACCTAGATAAATTTAGAACGAGAAACAGAGAGTAAAAGAGATATTAAATATTTGTAAGTCTAAATTCAAACGCTTAGCAAGCAAAATGAAATCTGTAAGTATTCTGTCAATTATTCATAACGCACCAGAGTGACTTTGTATATCTTCTCTCCCCTTTACAACGTTTCGACCACCAAACATTATCGCATCATCTTTACATTTACTTAGATACATATTTTATGACACTTTTCGTTGGGTTACCGCACACTGAACGGTTAATACTCTCTTCATATCTTACATACAATACAGGGTTATATAAATCCTTGAAAATGGTTTTTGTTTAATGCCAAGCACTAAATTTGAGTGTTATTTAGACAGCGTCTATAGTATGTTGAAAACATCACCTGTTCCCATAAGATTAGTAGGTTAGAACCCTCGTAATGCTGACTGTTTTTGGCCCAACCCAAATTGAGTCAGGTCAATGTAGGTACCTTTCTTTTAGAAAAGTTATGCCCAGGGACCGCTTTCGCATTACTTCAGGGCACACCTTTTACAGTCATGCCATTCTGGAAACGAGAAAATTCGATCCGAAAATATTCGCTCCGGGTGCGATTCGAACCCACAACCTCCCGGACCAAGAGTCAATGCTCTTAACAACTCGGCCACAGAGAATGTGGGTAGTAAAACTAATGCTGTTAGTTTTACTTAGAAGAGAGAAGCAAGGTGCTCTAATATAATATCTTCTTTTACTTCGACATTTCTCAATCCTATTTAGGGCCTCGCTTTCCTTAATTCTACCATGCCACAACCTTCTGTTAGGTGCCTACTCTGTATCCCGGCATGGGATACCTCGCTTGCTTTTCACAGTATCATCATTGGTTTGAAGCAGACCTAACACCAAACCTTCTGTGTTTGCGCGGGCTTAGGACTGTCATATAAAGAAGCTGGCTTGCTCCCCTCGTTGGCTACATGATATAATTACATATATATTATATTAAATGATAACTTAAGCATCGATCTTAAACCAATATGCAACATGATGTCAGATAGCAGGTTCCAACGAATGGAGGGTAAAATCTTTGCCTTGAATGGCCAATAGATTTTTAAGAAACGTGAAAAAATCATTGTTTTTCTTTAGGATAAGTATATTTGCGGTCATAACACTTTGGTATAGGGTATTTTTTTAAAAGGAAAATGACGACATTTCTGTCCCGGGCAGGCTAAACATTTCTGCTTTCACTGCTGTCCCTCTGGCTGACACCAATTGATGTGCAAACATTATTTTCCAGCGTCTATGGCACGTTTAATTACCAGTTCCCGCTGGATCACTGAAGTTAAGCGCCGTCCACCCAGGATGGGTGAGGTTAATATGGGTAACTGGTTTCCAAGTTTCCAACGAATGGAGGATAAAACCCCCGTCTCGAATAACCAATAGATGTTAAGCTAAAAAAAAATTCTACATTATTCTGCTCGCAATAAATCTAAATAATGCATTCTCAATGTGGAGACCTACAACCAGTTTTAATAATATTCTTAGTCGCAGAATCGGTTATAGCGAGCACAATAATGGGTGCGCATTCCACGTTAGTGTAAAAAACTATTGATTTACGTGGCCCAATTCATCTGTCATTTTTTTTTTCTAATTTGGCTTAACGTCTCTTTAACATATATTGGTCGTTTGAGACGGGGGTTTTACCCTCCATTCGCTGGAAACTTGAAAACCAGCTACCCACACACAGCCTGGGTTGAGCCGGAAAAATACCCAGCATCACGAGGGCGTGGACACCCATATGGAACAACCTCGCTGGACGTTGTTTAGCTTCAGCGATCTAACGGGCACTGGTGTATTCAACGTTAACATCTGATCATCTGGATAGTGATCTCCTGCTAAAATATAACCTAATCCTATAATGATAAACTTTTATTTGGTTTCAAACATAAAATAATTTCATTATTTACCTACATATGGCCTACATAAATTTTTATTTTTTTTACAAAAAAACAAAATCAGCAATTTATCTCATAGCTATGAGATTTGGTCTGACCCTAAACATGTGTTTGTTCCTCCGTATTATCCGTAGTGATCTTAATACAGTGGTTTCTGCTATGGCAAGTTTTATCCTAAAAGTTTCCCTTTAACTTTGTTCAGTCTATTGTTTTCTTAGCCTTTATGTTTTTAAGCTTTTTGGCTCCTGTAAACTTTTTGTGAAGTAATTTTTGAAAACGTGTTCTGAGCCGTACACCTACGTCTTCTAGGTTTCTGTATAATTTTTGTTTAATTATTTTCTATACTGAATAACCTAGCTTTGGAATTGAAAACGACCCCTCACCCCCAAATATCAAACATACATCAAATTCCTAAAACCAAAATTTTAAATTAAAAATCCATTAGAATACTCAAACAAACCAACTTCCTCAATGCCACCGGAATCGAAATACCAAAATTGACCATTTTTCTCATCGTATCAGAATGCTCAATTGGATGCCTAAAAAAATTACATACGTCCGTTTCTCACTTTAGTTGATATTTGTCCACTTAAGGCCCGGACATACAGAAGAAGTCTTAAGTCGCGACCAGAAGCGATATCTGACCATCGCCGTCACTTCGTCTAATTGTAGTATGCTCCGTAAGTCGAGACCAGAAGCGATATCCGACCAACGAACTTCATGACAGCCCAGTTCAATGGGTAAACGGTTGTATTATTCCAAAGCTTTTGCCTTCCTATTGATTTCATGTACCAAATATTAATTGTACTATGCTCCGTAATTCGAGACCAGAAGCGATATCTGACCATCGCCGTGACTTCGTTTAATTGTACTATGCTCCGTAAGTCGAGAACAGAAGCGGTATCTGACCATCGCCGTCACTTCGTCTAATTGTACTATGCTCCGTAAGTCGAGACCAGAAGCGGTATCCGACCAACGAACTTCATGACAGCCCAGTTCAATGCGTAACCGGTTTTATTATTCCAAAGCTTTTACCTTCCTATTGATTTCATGTACCAAATATTGTTTTTACCTATGGCTTCTTTCGCAAAGCAAATAATAACAACGGAGAACGCTTCGTCTTGTGGGGAGCTCATGATAAACCAAAGGATTCGAACAGATTGAAGCGACCACACCTTATGCCGGATCCACACTAAGCGAACATTGTTCGCGAAAAATGTTCACTTAGTGTGGACCCAGCATTAGATATCGCGTTCTGTGTGGCCTTTAGCGTTGACCGATTTGAATGAAATTTTGAAATTTCCTCCTATTTGGAGTTCTGAAAATCTGAATTCGTAGAATAGAATTCTACGACATTCAGCAATTATCGCTGGTCTCAAAACATCCAAAAAAGGGATAACTTCTTCAAGAAAAATGCAACAAAGGACGCCACCTTAATCTTAAGAAGATGTTCTTGACGAGAAGCGTTCATAATAAAAATATCAGCTACCCCGATGTGTACAATGGGGTTGCTATATCGAAAGAAGAATAAAGATATTACCGATATTGATCTTATCGACAGGTAAATATCGATAAGCGAAATTATCGGATGGCCGAATATCGTTATAAAAAATCGGTTATATCGAAACCTTAATATCGATATTATCGATATAAATATAGTCAGTCCTAGCAGCAAAGCAGGGTTATTTCTGACGTGGGTACCTTAAAATTTTTTTGTTTGATATCGATATTTTTTTTGATAATATCGATATTATCGAAATCTTAATATCGATATAAAATATCGATTATATCGAAACCCAAATATCGATATTATCGATATAATATCGACATCCCTAGTGTATAAATGAAAAATATTTTCAAACAAAACCCATTTATGAACGCGTTGAAACTCCCATACAGCCATTTTTTTTTTATTTTATAGGTAATTACTATTCCTCAGATATAATTATTAATTAAATTTAAGAGATTAGAAATCTGTTTTTCTCTCTAGATTATTATCAATGGAACCATAAAAACCAAACACTTAGTTGAGATCATAAGGGTTGTTCTATTATGTACTAGGTAGGTACCTATCATAATTGATACAAGTTCAGTAGTTCTGTTTCGACAAGTACAAATAATATGTTTCAGCCAGCTATATTGAAAGTAAAAACCTATATTGGATACCTATATATTGAATGTAAAAACACCAAAATATAGCCAACGTCTACGACACGTTGAATACACCAGTTCCCGTTGGATCCCTGAAGTTGAACGACCAGAGAGGTTGATTCTGGGAGTAACACAGCCATAACAACAACAACAATGTCATCATGAAATGAAAAATAATTATTTTTCAAACCATGATACCTACATTGAAAGTAAAAACACCAAAATATAACCAACGTATACGACTCTTTGAATACACCAGTTCCTGTTGGATCACTGAAGTTAAACAACGTCCAGTGAGGTTGTGCCATGTTGGTGTCCACGTGGGTTCGCGCCCTCATGAGGTTGGCTATTTTTCCGGTCCCATCCAGGCTGGCTGAGGTAAATTTGGGTAGCTGGTTTGCAAGTTTCCAGCGAATGGAGGGTAAACCCCCCGTCTCGAATGATCCACAGATGTTAAAGAGATGTTAAGCAAAAAAANAAAAAAAAAAAAAAAAAAAAAAAAAAAAAAAAAAAAAAAAAAAAAAATAGAGTCCCTAAAAATGTTTTAATAGCTCTAATTTTATTGAATGTAATAGCTCAGAGTATCGATTCCAACAAATTAACTATCAGACAATGTTTGATATAATGATGGAACGAAAATTGAAAGCTATAAATCATCATAACCCTTACACAACAGAGAGCACCAAAGCGACCTCTCCGATATTATATCTGGTCTCTGAGGACAGAGCCTGAGGCTATGGCCATTATTTTGGGTTTCAAACATCTAATTATCTTAGTTAGGGTATGTATTTAGAATTAAATTGTATGTAATTTTTATTAAAGTGAGAAACGGGTGTAAGTCATTTTTGTGGAAGAAAATGGTTTAGGGCAACCAGATGGGCATTCTGATGGCATGATGAGGTGAGTGAGATGGTCAGTTTGGATATTCAGATCCCGGTGGTATTGGGGAAGATGATCAGTTTGAATGGCATGATGAAATCAGTGAGATGGTCAGTTTGGGTATTCAGATCCCGGTGGTATTGGGGAAGATGATCAGTTTGAATGGCATGATGAAATCAGTGAGATGGTCAGTTTGGGTATTCAGATCCCGGTGGTATTGGGGAAGATGATCAGTTTGAATGGCATGATGAAATCAGTGAGATGGTCAGTTTGGGTATTCAGATCCCGGTGGTATTGGGGAAGATGATCAGTTTGAATGGCATGATGATCAGTGAGATGGTCAGTTTGGGTATTCAGATCCCAGTGGTATTGGGGAAGATGATCAGTTTGAGTATTTTGAATGGCATGATGAAATCATTAAGATGTTCAGTTCGGTATTCAGATCCCGGTGGTATTCGGAAAGGTGATCATTTCCAGTATTCGGATGTCGTGGTGATGTCGGTGAAGTGACCAGTTTGGACATTCCAATCCCGGTGTCATTGAATATTTTAGTTAGTTTGGGTATTCTGATGGCATGATGAAATCAGTGAGATGGTTATTTTGGGGATTCAGATCCCGGTGGTATTGGAGAATATGATCAGTTTGATATTTCCAATTCTGCTTGATCCAAATTAAGTCACTTTTTTTATTGGAATCTCCATCGTTGATGTGCTTCAAACTTGATTTCTTCGATATCATTCGAAAGTTCCCTTTAAACACACGAGTAGATTTCGAAATATGGAGTTAGAATTAAATAAGAATTCATATCCTCGAGGCTATGTTAGCCACGGTCAAACTCACACTCTTTCTTCTCCCCCTCAGTAAGATGGTCAGTTCGGTATTCAGATCCCGGTGGTATTGGGAAAGGAGATCATTTCGAGTATTCGGATGTCGTGGTGATGTCGGTGAAGTGACCAGTTTGGACATTCCAAACCCGGTGTCATTGAATATTTTAGTTAGTTTGGGTATTCTGATGGCATGATGAAATCAGTGAGATGGTTATTTTGGGGATTTAGATCCCGGTGGTATTAGAGAATAATTATGATCAGTTTGAGTATTCTGAGGATTGTTGACCTTTTCCAATTCTGCTTGGTCCAAATTAAGTAACTTTTTTTTATTGGAATCTCCATCGTTGATGTGCTTCAAACTTGATTTCTTCGATATCATTCGAAAGTTCCCTTTAAACGAGTAGATTTCGAAATATGGAGTTAGAATTAAATAAGAATTCATATCCTGGAGGCTATGTTAGCCACGGTCAAACTCACACTCTTTCTTCTCCCCCAAATATAGAAAAAAAAACATTTTAAGCACACCCATTTCGTTCTTATTCAAAATATAAAATTTCCTTATTGTAATAAAGGTGTACAGGGTGAACCAGAAAGACATTGACAAAGGCCTTTGGGGAAGGAAACCCAAGAGCATGCCATTGCCAATTCTGTTGTCAGTTGTGTGTATAATGTTTTCAAGATGGAGGGCATTTTGTAAATATCGACTTTTCCACATAAAATCTTTAGGACACTTGGTAGAACTATCAAATAAAAGAAATGAAAATGATAAAAACTCTTGACTTTATGTTCTACAATTTTAATATATTATAAAAATTCTAATTAAAAAATAAATATCAGATTTTTCCACCAAAAATATAAAATTTAATTTCGCGATCTCGAAATTGTTGTTAAATTTTGTAACTGTAGGGAAGCACGGGGAAAACAGCTAGTTTTATATAAATTTAAGTTAGTCCTTAAGAATCTAATATTCATTCTTGATAATGTAGTAAAATCAGAAATACGCCTATCGAATAACATATAAAATTGTAGAACATAAAGTAAATTGTTTTTTATCATTTTTATTTCTTTAATAAATGTAAATGTTGTAAAGTTTTTTTTGTGGTAGGGCCCAAACGCCACAATTTTTGTGTTTTGTCATAGCATTACTAGGAGCCATATGGACTAATTATTTCCTCAGTCTTCTATCAAACCAAAACTTATTACTCTGGTAATGCCGCCATTGGTTGCTTTAAATTAATTTCTCAATTGTTCTCATGAGGCTGAGTGTATCTTGAAAAAAGAGGCACTCGAAAATTATCCAACCCCCGCTGGTAATTGAACCCCGGTCCTCCGCAAGCAATGCCAGCGTGATATCCACTAGATCAAGAGGACTGCTTTAGGTATAAAAATATAAATACTTAAATAGTAGTATGAATTAATGTTTCGAAACTTTTGACATCGTTTTTGTCGCAGCAGTTCGAACTGAAATTTGGCCCCAAATGGGTATTCACTGAATAATGCGTAGGTAATCTAATTCGATTATCAGATGTTAATTTTTACGAAATATACCAATTTTTATGATTGCTGTACAAGCTGAAAGCTTGCACTATATTTTAAAACCAGTGTCCTGCAATAGCCATTGTCCCATTTATATATTAACATCATTGACAGTCGTTCTACTATTGAATGAGCGAAATCTGGATTATTTTTTTGTCATTTCTGGGTATTCAATAATTACAGGTTTCGTCTATTGCTGTCTCCAACATCTGTATCCCATCAAAAACGAAGATAAAACGAATCTGTTTTGACAACTTGAGATATTCATCACCCTGTCTCAAAGGAAAATATGTATTTCATAACATTGTAATGGAATGCCCCGTGGCTATATTTTATTTCATGCGGACTCAAGTATATCATGTGTAAGAAATAAGGAAGATTTTTTGCTCAATTATGCATGGGTGTGGTAGGGGGTGGGGGGTATCAGATGGACAGCGGAAGTGAAATGGATTTCCACACAAGACTAGAAGTTGGTCAGACTTATTTTAACTTTCTTTAAAACAAGCATAAGAGTTTGGCCAGACGGTCTCCCTTGACTTTATTTATCTTTCGTCATCCCAGGCTGCTTAATGGCTTTCAGACTAGTGCTGAGGCACCATCTACCAACGATCCAACATTCAGCTGGGATTGTTGGTAGACGTTGGTTAATGTAAATGCAAATACTAGGGTAATATTAATGTAAATGTAAATACTAGGGTAATATTAATGTAAATGTAAATACTAGGGTAATATTAATGTAAATGTAAATATTAGGTTAATGAAAATGTAAAATAATGATATGCTTAATATTGAAGCTCGACAGCCTCTTAGCCAGCGACTATGGCACGTTCAATACACCAGTTCCCGTTGGATCACTGAATTAAACGACATCCAGTGAGGTTGAACCATGAGGTTGTCCACGTGGGTTGACGCCCTCGTGATGCTGGCTATTTTTACGGCACAACCCAGGCTGGGTGAAGACATATCTAAAATTCAGGAGGTTAAAATTTCATGGATTGGCAGGTTTTCAACCCACGACCTAATACTGTTTGCCAGTTTTTTAACCAACCCGTTGGTACATGCATCAATTTGATACCAAGGGCGAAAAAAAGAAACTCATCTTTTTTAAACCTTCTAAAAGTTAAAAGTCAGCGCTGAGGGTAACAAAAAGTTGCGGCAACCAAACTATATCAAATGAAAAATAGATGCCCTGTATTTTCAGTCCATTTTTTGAAACTCTTTTCCGGCCAGTTAAATATCAATTTTTTGATCCAAAGTTTCGGGTAAGTTCGCTTCTGAGTCCAACTATTATATCATTAAAAGTGCGGGGAAACTGACCATTACACAATCAAGAGCAACTTAAATGAAAGTTGATCGACTCATTGAAAGTTCATTTCATATCCTCAAGACATTCCTCTGCACAATCAGATACAACCAATACAAATACATATTCCATCAAACTCGACCTGCTGGTTCTAAATAATGATTGCAATTTGAATAATAATATTTCTGTCCGCCATGTTTTTTTTTTTTCATTTCATATCGCCATTTTTAATCTATAATTCGTGTACAATTAAATAAATAATAATATTATCTTTATAATACAAGAACTTAGAATTAACCTGGTCAATCCCCTATAGTCATGCTACAATGAAGAAGGAACTGACCCCAGTTTAGCACATACGCATTGATAAAACTGCAGAGATATTACATAAATCAAAAAAAAATCTGGTGTGAAAATCACACGACTTCCCTTATCTATAAAAAAGAAGAAGAAAGTATTGTAATGGGCTGAAATTTTCCATGTGGAATTTTCAATGCCAAAACACGTTTTGAAGTCCCCAGAGCGGAAATACAATTATTTCAATATCTTATGAATTGACACCAAATGAAATTGTTATGAATTGACACCAAATTTCAATTTCTAGCTGTTCTAGCTCTTTTCATTCTGGTTTTAGACGAAAACTCCAAAAAGCAGCCTTCAACCGCTAATTAGCGGCCAACAATATATTACACTTAAACCTAAGTTGTATTCTTCAATTTCTTGATATAAATAGGCACCAAGGAATAGGAAATTGATATGAACAGGCACCAAGTTTAATGTTCTAGCTATTAGCGTTCTCATTTTAAGCAGGATATGCGAAAACCGCTAAAAAGCGGAATAAAACCGCCAAGCTTATTTTGTCGTTCATGGCATAAAAAGGATATACACACCAAATTTCAAGTCTCTAGCACTTGCCGTTCTCGTTCACAGACGGACAAACAGACGGACGGACACACACACGGACCAATGGCTGAATCTCGAGATTTGGGCTCTGGGGAACCCAAATCGTGTTTTGGCATTGAAAACTCAACATCGAAAATTTCAGCCCATTACAATACTTTCTTTTTATAGGATAATTAAAGTAATTATAGGATAAGGAAATTAAGAAGATATTGACATCACGAGTTTCTAATGTTTACGTGAAGGTTCTATTTTTTGCTCTTCTGAACCCTAAAAAGTAAAATTTAAATAAAAGTGAGAAGTTAGGATACAATGCAACATCCAGCTATACACCAGGCATGAAAAAATTTATCCAAAAGTCTGATTAAGCTTGCACAGATTTTTGGTCTTAGCTAGGAATACAAGCTAATTTCCAAGCATAAAAAGTCCAGTTGAGGCACAGGTGCCGGGGCTTATACAGCCCCAAAGAGCAATTTAGCTGATATATTCATGAGCTAGTTAAATAGGATACAATGATGAATGATTTGGTGACAAAAATTTTCTGTTCACTTCATTTTCCTATTTTTTCCGCCGTTACTCTTTGAGTATGGACACCATAATAAAAATAAAGTGAGAAGTTAGGATACCTAAATAACCGAAATTTTCAGAGACTTTTTATATCCCAATTTGGTGTTTATACAAAATTTCATAAAAATCGGTCAACGCAAAAGCAGAAAAAGTGCCGACGGACGAAATTTCTTTTTCCAATTTTGAATTGTGAAAAATCAAATTTTAAGAGGCAGGGCTATTTTTCAGTGCCCAATTTTCAAAATTTCAGAATGAAAAAAATAAACAAAAAGCCTTATCCTAAGGTACTTGGTTTCTTGGGCTTGCCCTACTCGCTGCTCTCTTCGAGTTAGATCCAAACTATAGAGACCTAGCTATCTGAATCCTATCTTCTTGCAAGCTCTTCAAGAATTGAATGCAAAATTCTAATAAAATATGATTAATAATATTGTAGGTAGAATCAATGAACTCGTGTCAAGGTTAATGCTTATGAATAATCTTCATCTCTATTTAAATTACAACTGGTTGCGAGTCCATCGGAAATAATTGCGTGTATCTCTGAATTGACTGTACGAGTCGCTTGTACTGGTTGCGAGTCCATCAGAAATATGTAATTGCGTGTATCTCTGAATTGGCTACGAGTCGCTTGTACTGGTTGTGTGTCCATTTGAAATAATTGCGAGTATATCCGAGCTTAATTATGTAACGGTCCCAAGCCCCTGAAAATACAGAAGGTGTGGGGCATCTGACCTTTCAAAACTTGAAGTTACTACGCATTGATACTATGAGGAGAAAGCGAGGGAAACCGTGAAATGCAAAGTTAAGCACTGAAAAGAAGGTTGAAGCATGGTAGAATTCACGAAGACAACACCGACCCCAAAGAAGAATTGGGAAAAGGTGAAGTTGGAGAAGAAGATACCTGAAATAATTTTGAGTATACATCTGAATCGGCTGTATGACTTTGTTTTGAGTTCTTCCGAGCTGTCTTTGAGCTTTTTTTTTCGAAAATATTCAAGAAAAAATACATATATTCTTATAAGCTGCATCATTTCGACCTCCAATCCATCCCTCTGTCGTGAGCTCGATTAGGGTCATATTAGCATAGGATTTCAATTATTTTGCTTTGTCATACGAAAAAGCGGCTTTTGCTATTCAGAAAATTTTATTTTTATGTTAATGATATTTCATGTCATCTCTACTTGCATTATGTTGATGATCAAATTTAGAACACTTTGGGTCCAATTGTTTTTGACACATACAATTTTTATTTCGGTTTTGGGGTTTCCCTCCTTTGATCCTGCACAATGCCCCCTCTTTCCCCATTAGGGTATCCTTAAGGTATGAAATTTGTTCATTGCCTGTGTTTCCTATACTTTCTCTCTCAGGCCTTCTACCTCCTTCCTCTAACTTATCATTCCATCTCAATGTTGGCATCCGTCTCTTCCTTCTACATTTTGTTCATTGCTGTTTTTCTGTACTTTCTCTCAGGTCTTTCTTTCTCTAACTTATCATTCCACGTCAACATTGGTCTACCTCTATTTATAACTTATTGTATTAATTCTTTCTTGTGTCTTCATCTGATCTTTTCTATCATTCCTGTCTTTGGTCTTCCTTCTTCTAACTTATCAGTCCATCTCAACTTTGGTCTACCTCTCTTTCTTCTACATTCTGTTCATTGCCTGTTTTCTATACATTCTCTCTCGGGTCTTCCTCTAACTTATCATTCCATCTCAACTTTGGTCTCCGTCTCTTCCTTCTACATTTTGTTCATTGCCTGTTTTTCTATACTTTCTCTCAGGTCTTTCTTTCTCTAACTTATCATTCCATGTCAACATTGGTCCACCTCTATTTCTAATCTCTCTAACTCCATCCCAAAAGAAGTATGTATTTTATATGCCCTATATAAAACTTCTCTATTTGTTTCATTGGTATGCTATGCTTTTATGATTGTTAGAAAAACGAGTGTTTATTAATTAACACTACACAGATTACGTGGAGGTTTTTTTGTTAATGAATGATGTAATCTATCTTGTCCTGGAGGCTTATTTTGCGTTTTATCATGTATTTTTTTGTGTGTATATCTACAAAAGCCTCCCCTCTAGATCTCATATCATTATCTGTAAGTTATATTTGATGACGGTATCTGATGGCAGGCGTTTTGTCATTTGTTTCCCTCCTCAAAATGAAACCCACTTCTGCACTTAAACACTCACTGGAGCCAAATGAGTGCTTTGTTACATTATTGTATTAATTATTTAAACCGAGGCACCTATATGTACCTACATTCTTTTTTACTTTCGAAAATTCTTCCAATTTTGGATTTTTAATTTTTATTATTTTACTGGGATGTAAGTGATAGTGACGCCTAGTTTTAAGCACCAAAATATTTGCATATAGGCCTACAGCAAATAATATAATAGGACCCCAAGTTGGTATAACTGTGTTAAAATATTTGTCAATGTATTTATCGGTTCCCGTTTGATCTCTGAAGTTAAGCAATGTTCCAGGAGGTTTTACTTGGTGGGGTGATAACTTACTCGTAATTCTGGCTATTGGGCCCAACCAAGGCTGCGTAAGGTCAATTTGGTTTTTGTAAATTTACAGCAAATGGAAATTAATACCCCCGCCTCCAGTCACTTTTAATATAGCACGCTGGTTTTGTTTTCTTGACGTTGCAAAACTAGCGTTATGCTTGATAAATGTGAAGAGACGCTAAGACCCTTGCCCCCACCACAAAAAAAAATCTTTACAGGCCGAAATTGGCCCGGAACACCCCAAAACTACAAATCCTACATCCCTTGAATATTTCTTATTGTTATTTTCTATTTCCTATAATTAAAAATTTCATTAGGTACTCTCACTTCCTCATTTCTTGTTTTTCTTTTTCATTGGCTGTACGTTAACATGGCTATCGCGTAACTGAAAAAAAATCCTATTGTCCGCCATTATTTCTCAAAGTACAAGAACTAATTATTTCGACGGACTGGGAAATTTAAAAATAAAAAGTTTCGACTTAAATTTATGATACGATATGAGGAGCATGGAACCGCTAGAATTACATTACAATGAATGAATAAATAAAACCAAAGTTTGGCAGGGGGTTGTCAAACTAATACCTTGTACAGTGTCTTTACCGGCGTCACATCATTTTTATGAAGAAATAGAGGAAGTGAAAATATGACCACGTAGGTTCGTACCCTCATGATGCTGGCTATTCCAGGTCCAACCAAAGCTGGGTGATGTCATTTTTGTATGAATCCAGCAAATGGAGGGTAAATATGGGGCTTGAATGACCAGTAGATGGGACTTGAATGACCAGCATATGGGGCTTGAATGACTAATAAAACGGATTTGAAAAAATAGATATACGTAAGTTTTACATTTTTACAGCTGACAAAATGAGTTTGCATGATTCTTTTCCTTCTGAGGACATCGTCAGAACAATTGACAATATTAGAAATAGGAATAAACAAAAGTGTACACATTTTCAAGAATAAGCCACGTTTACATGCTGCTGATTCCAAGAAAAAGTTTCAATATGTAGTTTAAGTTCCAGACAGATAATATTAATTTTTTTGGAGCAAGTTAAAAACTTAAAATGTGGTTCAATATAATTAAAAAAGTCTTTTTAAACGTTGTAGGGGTGAGAGATTAATTAAATCACTTTAATTTTAATTTATTTTGAAAAAACTTTTTTCTTTGGTATTTATGTTTATTTGAATATATTGAACTGAGGCAAACACAGTTGTAACAACATGAAAAAAGTCCAGTGCAAGTTTGTTTATTTTATCAATATAAGCGTTAACATGAACGCCCCCCCCCCGAGAGGTTAGGAAACGTTTTGATCGGCCATACCTCGATTAAACTTGTTCTTCTCATAAAGATCCCTAAAAACTCTTGCACCATTCGGAAAAAAAACTAAAATATATTAAATCGCAGTTATTTTATTTCAAGTTACCTGTTAAATAAACAAACAAAAAAATATGTGCATATTTAAAAAAAAATCCGAATAAACATATGATTTCTCCGAAGTTTCATCGATTTTCAAGCAATAAAATTGTGAATTAAACATTTAAAAGTGAGTTAACTCGTATTTCCCACCATTTAATCGAGAAACTGAGAAAATTAACCTTCTACTTTCAATTAATGCTATTTTAATTTAGGTTAGTTGCTCAGAAAAAAAATTAATAGTATCCGTATTTTGTAATGATCTTTTGTTTCAGATAATAAATTAAATGTGTTATGATTTGATATTTGATTTTCGACAGTATCCTAAATTGGATACTGTCGAAAATCAAATATTACGTCGGTTCCGGGGCATAACTAAAAAAAAAAAAAAAAGGCAAATAATGGAAAAGAATGATAATTATATATAAAAAAAATTAAAATACTGGTAAATAATGAAAATTTTAAATTAAAGATTTTACACACACTTCGAATTCAAACTTTGGGACACCCTAAAAGTTTTCTATAAAAGCTTTATACCCTAAGTAAGCAATATTTTATATTTTTATATAATATATAAGGAAAAACATAGCAAGAGCGAGCCTTGAATGTAAATTAAAGAAAGGAAAAATATTCTTTCTGAAACCGTACGACTCAACCCCCAGCTCCCCACGAGTTTGGATTCCAACTTAATAACCTTGCTATTAAAGTATACTTAAATTTTTACACGCCTCGCTCCATTGACAATAGTATTTTTAATGTGCTGGTCGCTTTGAAGTTTCTGTTGATTATGTTACTATTCATGTCTAAATCTACACTCTAACAATAATCAAAAACTCATTTTGATGTAGAATTAAAAAAAAGTCTTCAGATGTCTCCACTAATTTTCAATTTTGTATTTTAACATCTCCAGTAATTTTCCATTTCATAAGTTTGCATGTCCATAATTTTCATTTTTATATTTTAGCATCTCCACTAATTTTCAATTTTGTATTTTAACATCTCCACTAATTTTCCATTTCATAAATTTGCATCTATTATAGATTCAAGTCATAGTACATAGCATATTGAAGTTCTTTTATTATATCAGTTCTTTTCAAATTGTTACGAGAAGTCAAAGTGACGATTACCTTTACCCAAATCAAAACTTAGTGATATCCCCCAAAAAACCCTTCGTGTGAACCAAAAAACGTCAAGAGTAGCAATATTCCCCCGCCCAAAATATACTTTTTGTAATAATTTAAAAACGAATGATATAAAAAAAAGAACGTCAATATGCTATGGTATCTACAATGACATTTAAGTCCGCTTTCTTCAGTTCAAAATTCAATTAATGATCTTGGACTGCAAAACCACGCTCCTGAACACTCTCAGTTGTTCTGATATTGAAATATTCGAGGAGTTGACAAAATTAAAACAAAACCACCAGGGCCAATGATGTCGGATACAAAACCACGTTCTTGACCACTGCACACTCATTTGTTCTGATTTTAAAATAGAAATTCAAATACTTTAAATTCGGAACAACTGAGTGTACTCTTGACGTCTTTTTTACGAGAAGTGATTTTTGGGGGGGACAGAAAATAATTTTGTTTATTATCCACTCTTCGGCCGAAATAGAATCTTTAGAACGTCCAGCTAATAAAAATATATGCATATGTATATTTAATTTGTATTTTCGTTTATTTTTATTTGGGCCAACAGTGTTTGATGTCGCTCTCAATATCAACTGTTCTCTCCATAAGAGCTATATAGGTATTTACGTGGATCCAAAATGGGGGATCCAAGTAGTTTTGATTTTTTTTTTTTTTTCAAGTAGCTATCTTTTTGTTCGTTCGGTCCGAAATTATTATAAATCGAGAGAGATAGAGAGCAATTAGTTAATAATTTGATTCGTCTTTTGAATATTAATTTAATCAGTCTATCAAAACATCTAGAAGTCATTACTCTTTTTCAATAACTAAACAGACGGACTCTGACTTGATCAGGTTCAGAGTTTCAAGGGCATGCACAGACCGATATATATTTCTATTTTATGAACCAGGCCCGAAAATAAGAGGACTAGAAACACGGATGTAATATTTCCAATATCAAATGAAACCTAAGTAACGAGCAACTAAAGATGAATAAACTGGGGGTTTAAAGTGTTTATAGCCGCTATTGTCATTAGAACCCTGGCTGGGGATATTTCTCGGATCATAGAACATCTACCTATGTAAAATAACCACCCGGATATTTCAATGTACTGAAATACATTTTTCAATTCTGAGTTTTCGCTATAGTTATAATAAAAATAAAATCTTTATAATTTTCATTGTACTTTTTTAGTAGGTAATTTAACTGAAAATTTTCAATTTTTGAAGTACAAGATAGGTCTTCTTAAATGACGAAATTGTAATGCATGTTTGTAGATATCCGTCATTTAGGCTGAAACATGTTGATTTGAATACCTACAGGCATGGACTAACCGAATGAAATATTATGTATCCTCGGTGTACGTGGGATAGTTTTATTAAAGAGAAAAAGATTTTATATAACACTAGCATCCCCCGATCGCGGCTTCGCCCGAGCATACTTACATGTGGTATACATATCATAGTTCGAAAATTGTGAAAGTAGGCGTGTACGCTGTTGTATGTATGTATCATGCTATCTCACTCGCTCCAATGTATTTCTTATGGGGATTGTTTACTTTTCGCGATTTCTACCCCTTAAAATTAAAATTTTGCAAAATCCTTTCTTAGTGTACACTTACATGGAGGATCGAAGGTCCCTGCCAAATTTCAAGTCTGTAGCATTAATAGTTTCGGCTCTACGTTGATCAGTCATTCAGGACATTGCCTTTTATATATAATTAACACAGCTACTACCAAGACTAGCTGAGTACCCGAACTTCGTTTCGAAAAGATTAGAGAAAATGGGGACTACTCCCGGGTTGTTAAGCTATGTAGAACGTGTTGGGAGTAGAATTGGGTTAGGTTCCAAAAAAAAAATGCGTGTTGAAGTCTGCTGAGTACTTCAACACGCATTTTTTAATATTTTTTTGGAACCTAATCCTATATAATTCCCAACACGTCCTACCCAAGAAACCTGGTGTTTAATTCTATTAAATTATAGATAAAAACCTATTTGCAGACCTACCGAATGTACATACAAAATTTCATTAAAATTGGTTAAGCCGTTTTGGAGAAGTATGGTAACAAACACTGTGACATGAGAATTTTATAATATAATATATGTTAGATAAATTAATACTTACAGACGAACCAAAGATATTTCTAGCCAGCTTGTTTGGACTGTTGACTACTCCAGTTAGAGTTTAGATTACTAAAATTAAACAACGTCCAGAGAGGCTATACTAAGTGAGTGACCGTCCTCGGGATGCTGACTTTTTCAGGCCTGCTATGCACAATGTGGTTAGCTGGTTTGTTTAAGTTTCCAGCGAATGGAAGGTAAAACTTCCTTATCGAATGACTAATAGATGTAAAAAAATACATTCGGCAGTCCAAGAGATTAACCTCGGGTCTACACCCTCAAAAATTGTACAAAGGTAGAATTTTTTTAAGAATAAAAAATTCCTATTCAAGAACTGAGTAACTTTTTCAATGTTTCATGGATTGTTGTTTTTGTTGTAATTTTCTCTATTAATTTTATTCATCTTTGGAATATACTACGAATAAAATATTCCAAACTTTAAAGATTGATACGTATAAGGAGTTTTATCATGATCAATAGTTTTGATCCCCACATCCCCAACATTTTTTCAACACACTCCTGATTTGAACAATAATAAAATAAAAAAAAAAATTAATGCCAGAAGAGAATTGAATATAAAAATATTACTCAGCAGAACATTCAACATGGAGTCTGAGTCAGGTCCGGTGCGGGTCCAATTATAAAATCCCCATTCCAAATCGTATAAAGGTATCTATCTAATGGCCACTCCTTAACCACTGTACCGCCTCTCACATCAATAATTAACACAGCTACTACCAAGAGTCAAGCGTTGCTTTGTCTGGTAGGTAGCTATGTAGAATTGTAGATAGACTATCAGAATTCAGAATTTTAAAATTATTGTATAATACTTAGGCACCTATCTTTAATGCAATTTAAATTAAAAAAAATCATTGTATTCTATTAAATGACACTAGAGATAAAGCAATTTGAAAATATAGCTGTCAATAAATAAATAACTCAAACCTACAGTCTTCAGGATACGAATCCGTCACTAGACTGATGAGTAGACTTAGTAACTGAAAATTAGCGGAGATGTTAAATTTCAAAATTTTAAATTTTGAAGAATCCTAGAATATAAAATTGAAAATTAGTGGACATGCTATTTTACAAAACTGAAAATTCGTGGACATGCTAAATCACAAAATTAGTGGAGATGTTAAAATACAAAATCAAAAATTAGTTCAATTACAAAATTGAAAATTTGTGGCGTTGCTCATATTAAAAAATTAGTGGAGATGTTTTGTTACAAAAATAGAAATTTTTGTAACAAAACATCTGTTACTGGAGTTGCTCAAATTAAAAAATCAAAAATTATTGAAGATAATAATTACGAAAATAGAAAACTAATGGAGTTGTTAAATTACAAAAATAGAAAATTATTGGAGTTGGTAAATTACAAAATTGAAAATTAGTGGAGTTGCTCAAATTAAAAAATCAAAAATTATTGAAGATGATAAATTACGAAAATAGAAACCTAATGGAGTTGTAAGTTCCGTTCTAGGAAAATGTAGGTAGTCAGTTTTGATTACTATATTATTTATTTACAATTTACTATTAAAATTTCCCAAAGATTATTAACTGTTTGCAAATTTGGCAAACATTTATTTTTTGAAATAAATAAATATGTTTCCATTTATGATTCCTTAAATCTATTGGTATCTCTTATCGCATTAAGGAGAATTCACACTAAATAGTGAAATTCTAAGTGACGGTGTTAATAACAGATTTTAATAACACCCTCTCTCACAGTGATTTTAATAACACCCGTCAGTGTTTTCTTCGAGATCAGCCAGTAATTTTTCATGTCAAATCACTGTGAAGATCACGGTACGACGTCGGAGAGCACTTAATGTTGCAATTTGTATGAAACATCAAGCGAAATGGCAGTCACTGGCCCCCATAAAATAAATTTGTTTTAATAAAATTCATTGCTGTCCTTAAATAAATCAGTTTAATTGCTCCTTAAAATTTGAAATTTGTGTGTATGGATAATAATTCTTGTGACATCCTTAACTTACATATTATGAAATGTTCGTAGGATCCATAGCTGCATGGTTAAATTTAAAGCGCACGGCCACATATTATTTTTCATCCGGAAAAGTCATTTTTAAACTATAAATAAAATCTTGTAGGCGTTTATAGATTAGAATCTTCGTAAGGTTTGGTTTATTAGAAATCACAGGAAAGTGTTAAAAATAATAGATGTTCTATGTTCGACCTATGAGCGAAGCTTTCAACTTTTATGTAGTACTTTACAGAGTTACATGATGGAAATAAATCACGCAATTCACGTGTTATACCTCCGTTTGATTATTCTTGTAGAATTCACTTCACGTGTAGTACTTGACTTTAGTTTTGATTTGTATCTGAACAAATATACTGGATGTAAAAGAAAATTGTGCGTTCCTTGATGGAACGTAGGATATACCTATTTACTAAACCTTGATCGGAAATTACATGTCCGTCGCCATCATAATAGGGTTGCACATATCGAAAGAAGAATATCAATCTTACCCATATTGCCCTTATCGAAAGCTCAATATCGATAAGCGATAGTATCGCGTGTTCGAATATGGCTATAAAATATCAGTTATATCAAAACCTTAATATCGATGTCATCGCTATAAATATCGACAACCCTGTCAGTAAAGCAACGTAATTTCTAACGTAGGTGCGATATTTTTTTTTCTTTCGATATTACCAAAATTATCGAAATATTAATATCGATATAAAATATGGATTATATCGAAATCCGAATATGGATATTCGATATTATCGATATAATATCGACATCCCTACCTTCCTTCACTTACCGTTGACGACAAAGTATGACGAAAGATTAAATCAAATTGTATTCATAAAAATGGTAGGGGATCATATGTTCGGGCGGAAGTTTTTTTTTTAAAATTGCGGTTCAATAATTTTATGTTTCCAACCAAGTATATAGAGTCCAAAAATCGAAAAAAAACCTTTTTAACAATAATTAGGGTCTACGAAAAAAAACTTTTTATCAATAATAAGGGTCTACAAAGGAAACCTTCTTATCAATAATAAGGGTCTACAAAAAAAACCTTCTTATCAATAATAAGGGTCTACGGAAAAAGAAACTCCTTAACAATAATTAGGGTCTAAGAAAGAAAACTTCTTATCAATAAAAGGGTCTACGAAAGAAACCTTCTTATCAATAAAAGGGGTCTACAAAAGAACCCTTCTTACCAATAATAAGGGTCAACGAAAGAAACCTTCTTACCAATAATAAGGGTCTACGAAAGAAACCTTATTATCAATAAAAGGGTCTACGAAAGAAACCTTCTTATCAATAAAAGGGGTCTACAAAAGAACCCTTCTTACCTATAATAAAGGTCTACGAAAGAAACCTTCTTATCAATAATAAGGGTCTACGGAAAAAGAAACTTCTTAACAAATATAAGGATCTACGAAAGAAACCTTCTTACCAATAATAAAGGTCTACGAAAGAAACCTTCTTACCAAGAATAAGGGTCTACGAAAGAAAACTTTTTACCAATAATAAGGGTCTACGGAAAAAATTTCTACCAATAAGAAGGATCTACGAAGAAAACCTTACTACCAATAATAAGGGTCTACGAAAAAATGCCGTTCACTAATTCCAAAAATACTCATTCTTGGAATATTTTTCTTTTTCTGCCCTTTTTTGGTATATTTTTTTTATGTGCATATTTTACCTTTTTTTGGAACATATTAGAACATATGGGTTTAAGGAACATATTTTTTGTGATACACCCTGTACAGTGTACAATGATTCTTTTATTAATTCATAATATTGTGCTCTAAAATCATTCATAAGAGCTATTAATTGCATGGAACCGAGGTTGCTACCTAAATAGCTATTATGGTCTTATTTCTATTTAATATTTTGTCATCAAGGTGATTTATTGAATGGAGCTTTCTTAACACAAGCAGACATCGCAAAGGTCATGATAAGAACGCCAATTAAGGATAAAACATATTCTGTACTAGCTGATGTTTGCCCGTGCCTCGCTAGGGATGATAGCTGAACGCCTTAGATCGGAATAAATCGGAAAATCGGTGGTATCTCGAAAAAGGTTGGACAGTTTTTGCAAGCTATGTCCTAAATTAAACTTTAACAGGCCACCTAAATTTTTCTTGCTTTGAGTTGATATTTTGTCGGGACATTTTAGATATCGGACCATGACCGGCTGAATTCGATCAAAAATCGAAAACTCGAAAGCGGTTCGACATTAAAAAGTTCTGATAATATTTCTGGGGTTTCACCCTATGGTTTCAGAGGGGGGTGGGTCCATTGTCATCAATTTTGCGATATCTCTTCCCGTTTTGGCCAATCAATTAGTAATACATACATTTGTCGTTACATTGCGTTTTAATATTGTTACAGATACCAGTTTTTATAATTTTGTTTTTCTCCTAGCCCGATTTGGGATCCAGTCCGTTTTTTGGAAACGAACTCTTTTTGATTTCAGTAGAAGAGGGCAACTTTCATTGTGCTAACAACGGATTTTTTTCGTACTGTTTGATTTAAATCAAACAGCTCGAACGAAAGAAAATGTTGAGAGAGACTGTCTGGCTGAATTTCGAGAGCTCATGTTCAGAGGCTCGAAGATACGTTTAAGAAAATGAGTACTTACCTAGCTAAAAATGCCCTTTCTGTTGAGTACTTTAAGACCCAATGACAGTAATTATCTTGAAAATTGGCCGAGTTATGATATATTTTGTAATATAGGGTGTTTCATTAAGAACGCCGGATTTAATATTGTATTAACTTTATTAAAAAAAAATATTATGAACAAAAACATTATATCAACCTGTAGTATAATATATTCTCCAATTTAAGTGGGGAATATCACATCTGGCATATGTCCACCTCGTCTTCGCTGGCAAGCTACAGTTCGGATCACGAAATATGCTATCACTTGCTGAAACATTTTCGGGTCTAGTTCATCAATGAAACGAAGAATTTCTTCTTTTAGTCCTTCAAATGTTCATGGCTTGTTTTCGTAGACCTTCTGTATTTACACAGGCTTTGGCGTAACCCCAGTGGAAAAAAATCCATTGGAGTCAGATCAAGCGAACTGGGAGTTCAGTACAGATCACGAAAACCATTTCTTGATTCAAAAGTGATCTGCGATTGCGTTGACGAGTAGTATTTTTCACATCTTGCACTGAGCCAGTTTCTTTGAACCTAACCATCAATCGACAAACTTTTCACTCAATAGGAGCCTCATTTTGACCCATGATCTTCTCAGATGGCGCAATATTTCGGCATAATTTTCACTATGGCAATAAAAAGTCTTAACAATCAAAACGCCTTCTTGTAAACTCAGTTGCACCATGGTTACAAACAGAAAGTTACATATTAAAATAAATGAATAAAACCAAATGTTATCGCTAAAACCTTTACGGCATTTTATTGCAGAGAGTTTATAGATAACAATGATAAAAGAAACACAAATAAAATCCGCGGTTTAAACACCCTATACTTACGATTTCATTGAATGACCCTGTTTTCTGTTGCGGACTGCGGAAGTAATAGATTTTCTAATACCGGCAATGTCATTTTTTCCACCCTTTTTTTTTTTTTTTTTTTTTTTTTTTTTTTTTTTTTTTTTTTTTTTTT
>CM022875.1:7458646-7477255 GCA_012654025.1 Pachypsylla venusta
ATGTAAATAGGATGGATAATTCCTCTCTTATTTTGAAATTAGCGGGAAAAAATCCGAAATTACAAAGGAAATTTTCTAGAATTTTGGAGCTATAAGCATTACGCCCGTTATATTATATACTGACTGTGAGACATGGTGAACATACGATATTTTTTGCAAGTGAACAGCAGATATTTTAAGCAACTCGCAAGTTATAGATAATAAAGGTATATATTTTTTCAAGTGTTTTCCCTTTTTGGGGAAAGAAGAATAGTTTTGTAGATATAAAATTAAATATTTTTATGCTTTATTTTCTGTAATTTTTTGGGGGGGGGGCTGTGCCCTTTTGCCCTTAAAGAGCAGCCGCCACTGGGCTGACGACGGAAAAATATTTTATTTACTGGAATTTTGGATTCTACGCAAATGTATATTTTTTGTGGGCATTATGGTATTACAAGGTATTTTTTTTTAGCAATCACTCTAATACACCATGCTATACTCAACAATCTCCTCATAATCCTACCACTTGTCGCTTTTATCATTGGTACTCAATTGTCCTCAGGAGATATAAAATTAAATTACAAACAAAATAATTGTCCTCAGGAGGCTCAATTGTCCTCAGGAGGCTGAGTTACCCCCAAACAACAGGAACTCAAATTTTAAACATTTCATGATTAAAATGCACCCATAAAAGTTATGTTTGTAATTAATTTATTTATTTTGGCATTTAATCGTTCTTGTTTAGTTTTACTATTTTCTCTTACCAATTGTAAGAAGGGCTATGCCCGTAATTATATATTTATTATTATTAAAATAGCTTTTTTTAATTCAACGTTTATAAATTGTCAATTTCCGCATCACACACTGTGTACTGTGTATCCAAAACATGTGAATAATTTTCATTGAACCTCAAAAGTTCCTGCTGTAATCGGAATGAAATTGAGAGTTTTTTTGACTAAGTTGTGCTGTCAACATAACACTGATCGTCTGTTAAACAGGAGTGTGTAGGTTTAATCCTCAGCAGAAACAGCATTTTTTCCTTATTACTTTGAGTATTTGACCACATAAAAATAGAGCTCTAAAGGGTTAGGTGGTAGAGAGCGGCACCCCTTTCCTCCGATTTCATATCTATTCCTCTAATTTCAAAATCGGGAGCGAAAAGGTACACTCCTTTTCCTTCGACAACTGTAAAAAGATATAATCCTATTCCTAGCAGAAATATGACAAAATTCTGTAATGCTAAGAAACACTTTCTAAATATTCATCTCTGGTAATTTCGCCAAGGCTTCAAGTTTACCTTTTAGTAGAATTTTTTTTTTTTTCCTGATCTCTGACTCTATCGATGCTGTCCATTTTAACGTAAGAACATCTTTGTATATCTAGCAATGTATCAATGAATAGGTAAATTTTTGGATGAGGCGTAAGGTGACTGCTTGGGTGATCGGAGGAATTAAGGACACTGGACCAAAGGGACACTGATGAAATCGGAGGAAAATGATGCTGTCCGTGATAGAAAATGCCTCAGGTATTCACCTCGCCTACTGATAACGTTCAACTGAAGAGTCTATTTTTTTAATATATTCACAGCACCACTTGAAGAGCTTTGAATATTTTTTTTAAAAAAGAAAAAAAAAACTGACACCCTGTATGTTAAACTTGGCCATTATGAATTTTCTTTTTATTTAATTATATTAAGAGGCAAAGGATTGTCCGGGTCAAAATGAGGAGGAATAGGAATGGAAGTGAGGCAGAGTGGAATAGTTTCTTCTTAAAAATAAGTTTCGAAACTTAATGGTGGTCAATGATTTTATAATTTTCTTAAACTGACCACTAAGTGACGTCTGTTGAATTCAATCAAAACTGAACAAATTGGAAATCTTAAATTGAATTAGTTTTTTAGGTGCTACCAGGGACCTTGCAGCAGCATTTTATTTGAGTGAGATCTACAGTTCACAGGAATACTAGTTAGGATGGTTGGTTCTACGTAACAGGGCAATCCAAGCACAAAATAGTGTCTGACTATCGAAGTGTTTGACTATGGAAGTGTTTGACTATCGAAGTGTTTGACTATCGAACTCTTTGACTATCGAAGTGTTTGACTATTGAAATGTCTGACTATCGAAGTGTTTGACTATCGAAGTGTTTGACTATTGAAGTGTTTGACTATGGAAGTGTTAAACTATCTAAGTGTTTGACTATCAAAGTGTTTGACTATGGAAGTGTTAAACTATCGAAGTGTTAAACTATTGAAGTGTTAAACTATCGAAGTGTTTGACTATTGAAGTGTTTGACTATGGAAGTGTTAAACTATCGAAGTGTTTGACTATCGAAGTGTTTGACTATGGAAGTGTTAAACTATTGAAGTGTTAAACTATCGAAGTGTTTGACTATTGAAGTGTTTGACTATCGAAGTGTTTCACTATCGAAGTGTTTGACTATCGAAGTGTTAAACTATCGAAGTGTTTGACTATCGAAGTGTTTGACTATCGTAGTGTTAAACTATCGAAGTGTTAAACTATCGAAGTGTTTGACTATCGAAGTATTAAACTATCGAAGTGTTTGACTATCGAAGTGTTTGACTATTGATGTTTTTTTTTTTTATTTTTTAATAATAAATATTTTTTATTAAAAATTATTTGCATGTATACAATTTCTTATAATATGAGAAACTTAAAAAATAAAACTTTATTTATTTATTGACCCAAGCATTTATTTATTGCCCAAAATTTCAACTCAAGTGAATTTTTTTTTGGGACAAATTTTTAATTGAGATGCCTAAGTTAGAACATTGCAATTTGGGCCTCATTTCCACAGTCTTTTTGGGTCATGTTTGTCCAGTCTTGTGAGAAGTCAGTGAGTTTGTCTGTCTGTCGGTCGGTAGATGTCAGTCAGTAACGTGCAGCAGAACCGGAACCAAATTACAATTTCTATTTATATTTTACTAATGTAGGACAGCATAGACAGGGTGACCATACGTGCCGCTTTCGGCGAAGAGTCCCGCTTTGGTGACCCTGGTCTCGCTTTGGTGACCCTGTCCCCAGCAATTGCTTGGGGACGCTAAAACGTTCCGCTTTTGACCAAAGCAATGAATATGTCCCGATTTTTGATGAAACTAACTTTTTAAAAATAAATGTTTAAGTTTAAGAAAAGAAGTTAGAAGTGCTACAACCACGAATGTCGAGTCCAAACTTGCATGTATCAAGAAAAAGGCCAGATTTGCCAAGAAAATAAAACGAGCGTGGTATTTACATTACGAAGCCCTGTTCACCCCTTTACCTCTTATCAACCCTCAGTTTCTTATGCATGCCATTAACACTAATAAATAAATGAAGGCCCCCATATAAATTTTACCTCCACACCACATATCGCCCCCCCACAAAAAAAAAAAAANGTTCTGGTCACCCTAAGCATAGGCAATAGAATTGAGATATGATATCCCACCCAGGAAGTGTTGATAGAGATTTTCTTTTAACTCTTCATAGTTATCAAAGTTTTTGAGACCCCAATTTGTAAGTTGTAAGGAAGTTCTGGTCACCCTAAGCATAGGCAATAGAATTGAGATATGATATCCCACCCAGGAAGTGTTGATAGAGATTTTCTTTTAACTCTTCATAGTTATCAAAGTTTTTGAGACCCCAATTTGTAAGTTGTAAGGAAGTTCTGGTCACCCTAAGCATAGGCAATAGAATTGAGATATGATATCCCACCCAGGAAGTGTTGATAGAGATTTTCTTTTAACTCTTCATAGTTATCAAAGTTTTTGAGACCCCAATTTGTAAGTTGTAAGGAAGTTCTGGTCACCCTAAGCATAGGCAATAGAATTGAGATATGATATCCCACCCAGGAAGTGTTGATAGAGATTTTCTTTTAACTCTTCATAGTTATCAAAGTTTTTGAGACCCCAATTTGTAAGTTGTAAGGAAGTTCTGGTCACCCTAAGCATAGGCAATAGAATTGAGATATGATATCCCACCCAGGAAGTGTTGATAGAGATTTTCTTTTAACTCTTCATAGTTATCAAAGTTTTTGAGACCCCAATTTGTAAGTTGTAAGGAAGTTCTGGTCACCCTAAGCATAGGCAATAGAATTGAGATATGATATCCCACCCAGGAAGTGTTGATAGAGATTTTCTTTTAACTCTTCATAGTTATCAAAGTTTTTGAGACCCCAATTTGTAAGTTGTAAGGAAGTTCTGGTCACCCTAAGCATAGGCAATAGAATTGAGATATGATATCCCACCCAGGAAGTGTTGATAGAGATTTTCTTTTAACTCTTCATAGTTATCAAAGTTTTTGAGACCCCAATTTGTAAGTTGTAAGGAAGTCTTGGTACCAAATTTTCTAGTTAACGTTGTCCGTATTTATTTCGGACCTATGGCTCCACATATTTTCTATTAGTGATTCTTGTATGATATATTGACTCTCTGATTTCTTTCTAATATTTTTCATCAAAATAGAGTTCCAGGAGAACGCTGAAATTGGGCAACCCTTTTATGTTTAAGTTTTTATTACATTTGAAAGGGTAATTCTTGTTTATAATTTAGTTTTCATATTAATTACGCATAAACTAATATTTGGCATTAATAAGAAAATGAGAACAACATTTAAGAAGGTTTTAATGTCTCGATGATTAAAGATAGATAAACTGACAATTACATAATTAAAGATACAAACAAGCCAACGATCATACCACGTTGAATACACCAGTTCCCGTCAGATCACTGAAGTTAAGCAACGTCGGGCGTGATCAGTACTTGAAAGGGTGACTGCCTGGGAACACCACGTATCGTTGGCTCTTTTTTCCGGCCCAACCCAGGCTGGGTAAGGTTAATGTGGGTAGCTGGTTTGCAAGTTTCCAGCGAATGGAGGGTAAAACCCTCGTCTTGCATGACCAATAGATGTTAAAGAGACGTTAAGCCAAATTTAAAAAAAAAAATTAAAACAGATTATGCAATTAGCCAGCGTCTATGGCACGTAGAATACACCAGTTCCCGTTCGATCACTGAAGTTAAGCAACGTCCAGCGAAGTTGTTCCATGTGGGTGTCCACGTGGGTTCGCGCCCTCGTGATGCACCCGGCCCAACCCAGGCTGGGTGAGGTCAATGTGGGTAGCTGGTTTGCTAGTTTCCAGCGAATGGAGGGTAAAACCCCCGTCTCGAATGACCAATAAATCATTTGATTTTTTATTTCGAATTCACTGATTTCGATCACACTGGTATTCTTTCTCGGTACACTATCCTGCAACTCATATGCATTAGATCGCACAAAAATCGACTTCTTTGTTGACTCGGCTTAGCCTCTCTATCATTCGAATCATTTGATTTTTTATTTCGAATTCACTGATTTCGATCACACTGGTATCCTTTCTCGGTACACTATCCTGCAACTCATATACATTAGATCGCACAAAAATCGACTTCTTTGTTGACTCGGCTTAGCCTCCCTATCATTCGAATCATTTGATTTTTTATTTCGAAATTTATCAACATAGCTATCCCTTCAATAAATTCGATTTCTATTGTATAATGTGCACCATCTGGTGTCCGTATTTCATAAGACCGAAATGAGCCTAGTTCAGAAGGATACTGAGCGTGAGCGCACGGCAGTGCGCTATACCAAGTTCCGGAAAGCACTATTTTAGTAACTATTGCTGGTAACCACACGTGTTTTTTTTTTTTTTTTCTGAACATAAACCGAATCATTTAATTTAAATTTTGATAAAAGCTTAGCATGCTTATCATACTGAGACTTCATTGATATTCTTTTTACATTTATAAATTTAAATTTTTTATAAGGGACAAGACTAGTCCTTAAATGACCAAACCTTTTGTTTTTACACGGTCTCAGAACTGTCACCTAATGAAGATGGATGGCTTGCTCCCTTCGGTGGCTGCATTATTCCTTAGACAGTAATCTGCCTGAAATGGAGGACTACTGCAAACCATGTTCTCAGATGGTTGGAAACCCAACCATTCAAAATTGTTTGGTCAAAGACCATCAGTAGAGCAATGTAAACCAAAAGGAAAACCACATCGTCTGGTCAATGACCATTAATAGAGCAATGCAAAATAAAAGAAGACCCACATCGTCTGGTCAATGACCATCAATAGGGCAATGCAAACTAAAAGAAGACCCACATCGTCTGGCCAATGACCATCATTAGGGCAATGCAAACTAAAAGCAGACCCACATCGTCTGGTTAATTACCATCAATAGAGCAATGCAAACCAAAAGAAGACCCACATCGTCTGGTCAATGA
The DNA here is from genome assembly GCA_012654025.1 of Pachypsylla venusta. Classification (NCBI taxonomy): domain Eukaryota; kingdom Metazoa; phylum Arthropoda; class Insecta; order Hemiptera; family Aphalaridae; genus Pachypsylla; species Pachypsylla venusta. The sequence continues at coordinate 7,464,884 of CM022875.1, forward strand.
CCATCAATAGAGCAATGTAAACTAAAAGGAGACCCACATCGTCTGGTCAATGACCATCAATGGAGCAATGCAAACCAAAAGAAGACCCACATCGTCTGGTCAATGACCATCAATAGAGCAATGCAAACTAAAAGGACCCACATCTTCTGGTCAATGACCATCAATGGAGCAATGCAAAACAAAAGAGGAACCACATCGTCTGGTCACTGACCAGCAATAGAGCAATTCAAACCAAAAGAAGACCCACATCTTTTAATAGCACCCATCTCCATTTACCGATGGTGATTAAAGAAAATATTTCCAATATCATTCATTTTGATTAATGCTACAGAAAATCGTAGAAATCCGTCCCTGAAATCCCCCGTACCTGACGTACAATCAGAGAACGTTTTGAGCAGGTATAGAACCCTTAAAAATCGGTCAAAGAGATTAAAATAAAAAGATTTTATTATTTATATTTTTAAATTATTTATTATTACTAATTAATAATTATATTTAATGTAAAAAGTCAAGTTTACAATGAAATAATAAATAAATACAATTAAAGAAATTTGGCTACCTACAATAGTATATATACAGGGTGTGATAAAAGTCTGCTCGACAAAATTATGAAAGGGACGCTGAATTGAATGAGTAGATGAGATCATAAAATGGGACAATTTTCGCGAAATTCCTGATGGAGCATAGAGGAGCTAGTTGATGGAGAAGGGCGTTTAGGGAAAAATTTATATTTTCTCCTTAAAAGGTGTACCCGTTATATACGAGCATAAAACATACGTCATTTTCTTTTAATTTTTTAGCCATATTTAAAAAAAAAAAATCGGGCGATTTTTTCCTAACTAAAATTATTATTTTACAAATATATCAGACTTTAGTATCACCCTGTATATAACATAATTAATTTTCACACAAAATTAATTCTTATTATTTATATAAATAAATTAAAAGACAATAGCTTTATATTTGAAGAAAGACAAATTTTCAAATTATATTAAAATCAAAATAATTATACAATTAACTTTATGAGGACAATTCTATAATGAGAGTTGTGTGGAGATAAAATGTTTCAGAGATGCGACTCCCTCATTTTTTTTTTTGAGCCGTCAAGAAGAACAAGAGGAGAATAAGGAGATGAAAATATTTTAGAGCCGCCATTTGGGATCTTGAGAATATGGAGGTCTACTTTGAAGATACGAGATTTTACGAGATATGTCTTCATAAAGGATAAAACAAGAATTTAAATGTGTGTTTTCAAAATAATATTTGCAATACTTTATACAGAAAAATAAAATTAATGTAACGCCATGAGCCCCCGAGGGTCCAAATCTAAATTTTATGTAAGTATTATTGACGAGATTTTCTTTTATTTATTATTTTTCGAAAGAAAAAAAAATCTTAATTTCAGGGATTACACATCTCGGGTGCTCTGTCAAATATCTATTTGATTTTAAAAAATGTTTTTTCTCGAAATTCACCCCGAAAATGACATAAATATATTTATTGATGAAAATCATAACTTACTATAATGTCCAAGAAATACCTACTCGTATAGTACAAAATGTAATAATTTATTTATACAAAAAATATGATTCATTTTAATTACAAATTAATAATTTCTTTTAATTCTTATTACCTATATAATTATATAGCTACAAAACTAATTAAGAATTAAAATGGAGAATTAATCTCAAAAAACAAAATCCTATGTCGAATTTTTAGTTGCTAAAATTATTATAACTAATTTGGTTACAAAATTTTATTTTACATAAATATCTATAGTAATTAGACAACCCTCATACGGAATAGATCAGAAAGTGAGTAAACCGTAGAGGGAGCGTGAAACTGTAGCGCTAGTGTACAAATAGGGATGCATGTATGGGGAGAACTATGGACATATATTTTTATCGTGAACGAAACCGATAAAAGACAAAGAAATATTGTTCTTGTAATGTACCTATATTTTAATGTAAGCATAGATACTAATAAAAATATTATAGAAGAATCGTAAAATAATAATAATTTTTACAAAAAGACAATATCGATTCAGATTGAAATATTTTTAGGTCGAGCTTTCAATAGCCCTCAAGCTATCATCCTCAGACCAGTGTTCACTCTCTGATGTTCAGAATAGAAGACATTACATCTGAACATCATATAGTCAACACTGGTTTGAGTATGATAAACTGAGTGCTATTGAAAGCTCGCCCTATAATTATTTCAATCTGAATCGATATTGTCTTTGTGTAAAAATTATGTATAATAATTCTGTCATTGTTTGATGTACACAGTATAATACCTCCCGTGGTGATGTGACGGCGCATTCTAGTATCAGTCCACAAGTAAAAGCATAGGTATCCACAATTTCTGTTCTACTCGTTGTGACCTAATATTGAGAACTTAATGTGATAACAAAGGAAAAAAGATCTTTTGAACATATTTTGGACTCGTGCTTCCCATATACAGGGTGTTCCCGAACTTTTCATTTTGTTTTTCCTCGACTCAAAATCTATTTTGATGCGGTTCTTATGACAAGACGATATTATTTAAAGTGATCTATATTGTCAATGAGAATATTAAATCATTGTCTACCATCCAACCATTAAAGTTCTATTATTATGTAGTCATATATTCGTATATATATTAGCTCACGAATATACGAGTCATATATACATATAAATTTATTAGGAAATAATATTGCCTGTCTTGGGGATAGAAACTTCATCCTTCTTATACATGTATTTTTAAAAATCCTCTCTATTTTACGCATCAGGAAAGTGTTTAAACATTTTACGCACATAATCAGCATAAAACAGTAGTGAAAATATAATAATGATTTATTTTTTAAAAGATCAATAGAAAATAGAGTGACACAAAATTCGTTAACACACTGTATATTGATCACATAGTTTTAATATCATTTTAAATGTCCTTTTTCAAATATTTCTAAATTATATTCACACATTAATTTGAAACAATTCTATTTATTTATGAAAAATCATAATTACAAAATTTAATTAATAAATTATACAATTTTAATTTACAGAAATAGATACGTAATCATTATTTTCATTTTCTATAAAATAAAAAAAAATTACCTAACATTTAAATAATCTGGCATTAAAATGTATTTACAATGTTTAATTACAAAATCATATAAATACAAACAAAATATTTAATTTAAATTTCACAAATAATTAATCATTTATTAAATTATAAATATTACGATAATTATATAACATACAGGATGGTGAGGAATTACTTTTTTGGAAATTTAGTGGATGAAACATGAAACACATATTTTCATTAGTTTATACACTTTCGATTTTTTTAAAATTTATTTCGGTGTTGATTTTAGAAGCTCGACTTCACAGTCAGGGCTTATATACTAGAAAAATAATACACCGTTGTGTAAAGTTGGCAGTGTTATTTTGTTTTCTAACTACCTCAGGTAGTGAACCTCAAACCTATATCCCATGTTACAATTTCAAAAATCTCGGGAATTTATTAATGATAAAGAGTATGTACACAAATCATACAAAAACTAATTCGGTGGATTTTCATTTACAAATATGTTGCCTAATAATAACATGTCCTCAGTAAAAAGATTTTTTATCGAAAATAATCAACCGTAAGACATATCAAAAAGTGAAAAAAATATATCAAAGCCAGCAAATAAATGATGTGAAGAATTTGATATTTTTTAATGTTCCTCTAGAGATACAATATGGAGGGAGAGGTTTCAAAGAAAACTTCTCCTAAAACGGACAGTCTTAGGAGACGACTGAAGACTAGATTTGCTAGGTCTCAAATTATATACCTTCCAATATGTATGTAGAAGGCAACTGGAAATCTTTACATTTAACGGTTGCAGCGACAAATCTCAGTCGTTGCTGTTTCATTATAACCGTTCTTCATACTGTTCTGGCCGTTGTAAATTACTATATGGTTGGAATTACAAGACTATAGCCCGTTCTTTCCCAAAAGCTTCTGCTGATGATATCAATACTGTCATGCATGTATTTTAAAGCAACATCGTCAAACGTTGCCTCTCCTCCTGTCCATATTTGTAAACTACGATTTCGTAATTCAAACTATAGAGAGAAGATCCTTGCACGGAGATCAAATATATATTCAGTTAAACCGTATCGGTTTTTGAACCAAACTTTGGTAAATATACTTGGCATGATAAGAAGAAATCTTCTAATAGTAGACATCACGGCAGTCACCTTCTTCATTGACATTTTCGTTTTGATCGATAATCTAAGTAGCCGTGCTAAACAAGACTGAATTCTTATAATACCCATTTCCTGGTCGGGTGGGATCTGAAACACGTCAAAAGAAAGAAAAAAATTAATTAATAATATAGAGTATTGCTAAACTAATTTGGCTTATGATTTTCAATAATGAGTCTTTGCAAATTTATATAACAGATGTTTAAGTTTAATTCCCATCTACTGTTTCCAATCCTGCTATAGAAGCTCCAAAACTGCAAACAATATTACCAAAAACAAGTACAATACAACCAAATAGTTCTAGATCTCACTTAAAATAGCCACAATAAGAACTTGGTGGCCCAACAAGGTACACAGACCAATTAATAAATATCCAAATTTCATAAGAATCGGACCAAGCATTCGAGAGTCACGTGGAACAGAAACAGACATATAAAAGAAAACTCGTGGACCCAAAAACTGACTTCACATCGATCGATCAAAAATGGGTTATTTGCCCAATGTGACAAGCAAAGAAAACATTGTATCCATTTCATGAAATCTATTTACTCATCATTTGCAAATATGCAAACCATCTCTCAAAAAAAGAAATTAATAAATCCTTCAAAAGAATAGAATAATTATACATGCAAAGAGAATTCAAAAGTTCTCATGACGCGATCAAAATTTCACACTCAGATTTCAGCATGAAAAAAAAATATGATTGATGGATGGATGGAAAAAATATGTAAAAAGCATACGCTCATTGCAAAAGGGTGTTGAAAAAGAGAAATTTTGAGGGGGTTTAGCCATAGTAAAAAACTCAACCCAAACTGAGAAAAAGGAGTCGAAAATATTATACAAAAGAAAATCAACCTAATCATGAAATTAAAATAATAAATTTTGAAGCCTTTATTTTGGTTTTTGAAATTTCACAGAGGGAGAGCAAGATGGCCGGGAGGATGGGAGGAACGGGGGTCTGTCTTTATAAGATTTGGCATGACTTGCAAAAAAAATTGTGACAAAAGAATTTTCCATCATCATATTAGGATTCAAAAAATTTAAAATTACGTTTTTTTAATTTAAAAAAATGATATTTATTTTTGTGGTGTTAGGAGACTTTTGTCAATTTAAAGCGTTTATGTTTGAACCAAAAGTTCACAAATGATACTGACACTATGCAAAGCCTGCTAGAAGAAGGCTGTGAAAATAAAACTATTTGGTCTGTACCTCTTAGCTCCGACTAGGACAAATAAAAGACAGAATTACGATAAGAAAGATCAAGGGAGGGGGAGAGAAAAAAACAGAACTAAAAAAAAGTAGCTTCAAGCAGCTCATTTGGCGAATTCTTAGTTACGAGTATTTTGTTTCGAATTCGAGCCACGAGGAAAAAATCAGTAATAACTAAATTTTTGAAAAAGTTTTGATTTTCCTATAATCTTTATATGGCAAAACTCCCTTTACATGACCCCCCCCCTGGATACGGGCCTGCTTATTATGCTTATTAAAATCCTGGATACGGGCCTGCTTATTATATTATGTTTTCTTCTGATATGCCATCAAAACCAGCAAACAAAGACAAAAGCTGGACAAACATCCCTTGTTACAAAAATGAACACCTAAAATATAGCAAAGGCTCTAGAACGTCTTGTATGACGTATCTTCCTATTCATCAAAATGAAAATTCATAATATGAAATGGAAGGAGACATTTGCAAGGGATTGCTTCAAGAAAATTGTCTTAAAATTTAATCTCTACAAAGATTTGCATAAAGTATTTTGATCCTTTGGATTTCAATTTTAACAGGAAATACAAAATGTATTGAGATTGCGGCGGCTCAAAACATGAAAAGTTTGAATAAATTATTTTGGATTTGAAATTCAAATACAAATTAGATTGAGATTAGGGGCGGCTGATGACATGAGACTTGAATAAATTATTTTCGATTAGACTTTCAATTTCTTATTGATATAATGGCGATACACTAAATATTTAACCGGAATATTTGGAACCTGTATTCGAAAAAAGCAGACTATTTTGAGAAATTTACAAATATAATTATCCAGCGTCTATGGCACGTTAAATACACCAGTTCCCGTTCGATCACTGAAGTTAAGCAACATTCAGCGAGGTTGGACCTGTGGGTGTTCACGTGGGTTCGCGGCCTCGTGATGCCCCCGCCCAACCCAGGCTGGGTGAGGTCAATGTGGGTAGCTGATTTGCTAGTTTCCAGCGAATGGAGGGTAAAACCCCCGTCTCCCGAATGACCAATGAATGTTAAGGAGACGTTAAGCCAAATTTAAAAAAAAAAAAAAAATCAAGTTCCTTTTTAAAAGCTAGTAATTCATTTTACAACAAATGGTTTCGTCCAGGCCACACTACTAAAAAAAATTATCATAGATCCGCCATTAGGGAATAATGAGATCGGATCATGTTTATCGTTAATTCCACGATAACTCTCAATCACTTTTTTCGATTTTAATGATACTCAGTATGATCCTTTATAAGGCCGGCCATACACGCACCGATAAGTCTGTGCAGACTTATCTGCGCAGACAAGTCTGTCGTTTATGGCAGGATCTGCACAGATTTTGTCTCCGATTTTCAGACAAAATCTGAGCAGATCCTGCTATACACGACAGACTTGTCTGCGCAGATAAGTCTGTACAGACAATCGGTGCGTGTATGGCCGGCCTAAGGGCAATAGAAATAGGTGGTAAATTTTGACCCAATTGGGCCACGCGGATCAGCATGGCGGATATTTCAACTGATTGATGTTTACCGTTATAGACTTATAGTGATAGCACAGGAAAACAAGAAATATGTCCTAGGAGAATATATAAGTCTGAGCGTTGGACAACCTGTACAAACATCCGATTCTTTTAAGATGACCTAATATTAGAAGATTTCCAATCCAGAGCCACCCCTAAAGCTTACCATCTGAATAAAACAAAAATAATGAGAGGAAAAACGAGATCACAATCTCTTTTCGGAAAAGATAACATTTCTTAGCCTGAAGCATTTAAATTGTTTATTAATGTATATAGAATTAAACAGTTTGCTGTAAAATAAAATTATTTAAACGTGGCGCAAGAAATGGAACAACCCTCACTCTCCCATATGTCAACCCCTCCTGACGATGCAAACAATCATGAAAAGAAAATGTTGTAAAAGTTTACAACTGTAAAAGTAAAAAGTTTTCAGAAAACAATGATTTGGTTGTCCTCAGTGTCACAGAATAAGTTGGTAGCGTAGTGGTTAAAAGATCTAACTGGTAAACAGTGGGCCGTGCGTGGGTTCAAATCCAGCCAACCCATGGAACTTCTTTCTCATGAATTTGAAATATTTACCACACTATTGGAAAGGGCTGGGATTATCAACATGTATTCCGGCGTCCTCAGAGAAGCATAACTTCTCATAATAGGTTAACAGCCGTGGGACTGGTTTGCAACAACTCGCCATGAGTTGTTGATACTTGAGAATCCTTATGGATAATGCAGTAGCGTCTCCTTGCTTTCTGCATGGGTAATGAAAAAACCATCGTTTCTGACCCTGCCCTTAGTCGTCTTTTACGACCGGCTTGAGCTTGGGTGCCTTGGAAATATTATTTTTAAGTCCCCAGGGACTTATAACTGTATATTTTGTCGAAGAGAGGTAAACTTTGATTTTGTCTAAATGGCACATGGGTATGGATTGATCAGTCAGTCTGCATCAGACATACATCCATCTGTAGCATACATCTCTCATAATTAATATTATCATAAAAGAGGTCTTCACAGTTTTTGAGATTAATTTCTCTTTTTTTGACACCCCGGGGCAGGTAGGTGGTTATGATGGAAGATCGAGTAAGTGCTGAAAGTTGAGGAGGGGGGGGGGATGGAGAAAAGTGATATCAGAGAGCAGAGGGTTTCTGCATGATTTCAGGAAATATGAAAAAAAAAATTATAATATAATTAATCATGAAGGATATATGCTCAGATTGATTGTGGAATTCTTTCAATCACAGAGACTGGAGTGGGAACTTGGAAAATGAGGATTAAAAAATAAACAAAACACTTGAAGACAGATCCGACGAGAGTGCTGGAATGGAAGGAAAGTATGGGCGCACATTAGGTGCGTTGACATTTGCTGTTATAATGAACTGGCCGGCTCCGCCAGCTTTGGTTAGCACATTAGAGGCATGGCCGTCACCATGTTGCTGACATGCCCAACATCATTTGAAATAGTTTGATGCCAATAGTAAGATGGGAATCACTCTCAAAATAATAATTAATAATTATGAAATTGACATAAAACTATTCTATGTGGTAATTTTAAGTTATTAAAGTTAAAGGAGAGATTCCATATTTTACTTTCAAGGTAAATATTTTAATAAATATTTTAACTACTTATCAATATGATCTCATAATAATTGAGAGGGAGTTAATATTAAAATTAAAACTGATAAGGTAGTTTTTTCAGTTAGCGTAGACAAGAACAACACACGCAGTTTTTATATTATGGAAGATAGACAAAGAAAGTGTATCATTTTTGATCCCACAATCAGAGCAGGAATGAACAAAAATCGGGCGATTACATTTTTGATTCTAATATTAGGTTTGTCATTAAAAAAATAGACTTTTTAGGGGAAGGTTATCACTAGGCGAGGTTAATGCCTGAGGCATTTCCTATAACATCTTTAGACCTTTATTTTTATGGAGACAAATAATGAGGAAGAATCCTGCATCTGATGGAGATTGAACCCACGCCCTCCTATTTATAAAAATAAATAAATACTATTTCTTTGTGTTAATATGTCACAACTTTGTTGCCCACTGCAGCATTGTAGGATTTTCCCAATATCAATCATTATGCAATTACTTTGATTTTTTCTATTTTACCTACAATGCTGCCACCGAATCGCTATGCGCATTTATCTCCACATCTACTCATTGTCTTCACGAGGCTGAGTGGGCCCCGAAAACATGCAACCAACAGTGACAAATTTTTGCCCCCGCCAGGATTCGAACCTGGGTCTCCCGAGTGCGAGACTAGTGCAGTGACCACTGAGACATGGAAGCTGGCTTCACGCCCTCCTATTTACCAAGCGAGCGCTTAATCAGTGAGCTACCGGGGCAGGTTTCCTTTCATCTTCTTGACGACATCTCCGTTGCAATTATTTTCAGTGAACATAATGTTCCGCCTTTCAATTTTCCAAACATTTTTTTGAAAATTTCAACTAATGTCACTTACCAGGAATATTGGGCGGTGATTTGTTTTCTCTATCTCGATCAGTTTGGCTTTGTCTGTCAACTTCTGCTAATCGTTTTTTTCTGTCCATTTCCAATTCTTGAGCTAAAGATTCTGAAACAATCAAAATATAATCTTTCTTTTATTGATTGATAAATTGTACGAAAATTGAAGCGAGATTATTCTTGGTAATATAATATGATGTTTATTGATGAAAGCTGAATTTGTTTTAACCCNGTATTTCAATGAACTTGTTATTTAGAATATTATTGTTTGTTCTTTACAAGGAAACTAATATTGTTGGCGGTTAAAGTTTCTTATCATTTATAAGTTCGTTTGCTAATCCCTTGTTCTTATTCTTGGTATTTAGTATTGTAACTCTATATGCTGCTTATGTATTTCAATGAACTTGTTATTTAGATTATTATTGTTTCTTGGTCTGTTTCGTCTTCATTTTATATATGTTAAACCTATTGTTTATTTTGAAGTCATCCATAAATTCAAACACAGAGTGTAAGTTTTTGTTAACGTCATCTCAATCTGGATGACTATTTTAGAAAGATAAAATGAAGAATACCTTTAACCCGTCGGTAGTCGCACTATGAGCGCAGCGCTCACATTTTTTTTTTTTTTTTTTTTTTTTTTTTTTTTTTTTTNCTCACTTTTTTTTTTTTACCCCGTATAACTTCGGTAATTTTCATGTTAGATCGGTGGGGTTCGGTCTAGCTTCATCAACTATTGTTTTATCTATGAAACTCACAATAATTTGTTGTCACTGTACTCACAGTCTTTGTTTTGGTGTTTTTGTTGAATGAAGTCGTGTGATGTGAGCGCTGCTCTCATAGTGCGACTATTCAAAAGTTCTTTCAATAATTGTAATCTACGTTTTTCTTCTTTTCCCAATTAGGGCTTCAAATTAGACTTTGATGAAAAAAAAAAAATTGAAGAAAAATGTGCAGAATTAATATCTAAACCTCTTAAAATCTAGAAGTATATATAGGTCAAAAAGTTCAAGGAAAACTAAAATTTCTCAGGTAGAAAACATGTGAGCGCTGCGCTCATAGTGCGACCGCTCGCGTATTTTTTTAGGGCGCGACTGCTCGCGGGTTAATAAGGTTGGTATATGATTATAGAATGCAAAACATACCACAATCAACTCTGGAAATGTTTTTTTTTTTTAAATTTGCCTTAACATCTCTTTAACACGCGAACCCACGTGGACACCCACATGGTACAACCTCGCTGGACGTTGTTTAACTTCAGTGATCCAACGGGAACACAAAATTACTTTTTAAAAATCACACAAAATTACTTTTTAAAGGTGTCAAATCACCTGTATATAAAAATAACATGCGCAGAAATGAAGTTAGTGTGGGTTGAGGTGATTTTCAGAAAGCAGAGCTCTGAACAGATCGCCTGTGCGGTCCAAATATAATTGATGAGAGGATGACGAACACCTAAGAGAAGGCGTTCGGAAAATATTGTGAGTGGTACGTAGAACAGACCGCCTGAGCGGTCCAAATAGAATTGATGAGCGGATGACGAACACCTAAAGCTGTTATAGAAGTGCATGGGTAGACTTGCAGTCTTCAGAACTGTAGGATGCAACTGCAGTTGTTTCTTAGTTTAACCTTGGACCCCAAACACTTGGTTATTAGAATTTGAATGATTGTGAACTTGTTTAGAAGCATTTTTCATAATGTAGCATTGAACACGTTTGGTTTCTATTGTGTTCCATTGCTGAGTACCATGATTTGTATATTACTATTATTATTATCATGTATGTACTTATTTTTATTGTCTTGCATGTTTACAGGGGCGGATACAGAGCGATCAGTGGGGGGGGGGGCGATTACGATCGGCTACAATTTAGCTAATAAACTTCGTGGTGATATCGTATAACCAAAGCGTAGGTAATGTGTACTGTGCATCGATAGCAACGGAGACATGTGCTCGCATTATATGAACAGACGATAAATACCTCGGAGTAAATTTAGGTTCCGGCGTCAACTGCTCGAAAAGAACGCAGCGTAGGACCCATACATATATACACGTCTCCTCTGATTTGTAAACCAGATTTTTTATACTAGGGATGGGCTAGTCATCCACGAGTCGACTCACTCACGAGTGGAATCATCTTTTCGAAATGAGTCGACTTTTTAAAGAGTCGACTTACGAGTAGCTCTTTTTTTGTTGACTGATAAAGATAATAAAGGGAGAAATATTTTTCCGGGTGTTTGTTGTTTACTGAAGGACAATGTTCTTTTATTCTGGTGACGATTGATTGTGATGTCTTTTTAATGTATTCGCCGAAGTTGGGGACGTTTATTTGATAGATGCCCCTTTTGTCAATTGGTTTTATTATGATGTCTTTCTGATCAAATAAGGCGTGTTTGCTAATTGTAACTCAATACGAGTCGAGAACGAGAGTCAACTCATATTGGTGAGTCGAGTCGAGTCATGTCGACTCACCTATGTGATTCGAAAATCCCATCCCTAATTTATACTGATCAGTCCCAAGAAATGCAATCACAATATACTCTTTTAGAGAATGTATTTGTATATGCATTTTCGTACAATTTTATACGCAAATTATTAGGATAATCATACCAAAATGTGTTTTTTTTTTCAATGAAAAAAAAAAAAAAAAAAATCTGGCTCCTGGGGGGTTGGGTCGATCGCCCCCCTGGATCCACCCCTGACATGTTACCTACTTATATATGTGAGTCTGCTGAGTTATAATTTCCTTTTAACTTTGTTGAGCTATTGGATGAGTTTGAATAAGAAAAGGTCAGAGGTGATAAATGAACATCAAACATTTGAAATCCTAAGAAAGGCAAACAGTTTTTCTAGCTTTTGTAGTTTAAAATAATTTTTCTAATAATTTCAAATAATAATGTTGTATCAAACTACAAATAAAATGAGAGTCACG
>CM022875.1:7514701-7546032 GCA_012654025.1 Pachypsylla venusta
TTACATTTTTAAACCCCATGGTGACTTTTGCCCCATCCTGTACATGTAGCGATGAGATCATCAAATACTGTTCAACCAAGAAACAGATTCAAGATGAGATTCCGCTAGATAATATTTTTGACCAGGTATATTTGGAAATCTTTGAATAACAAAATTATAAGTGTTGAAAATATTAACTTTTAAATAAATAAAAACAAAACACTTACCAAAAGCACTATATAATTATTTATAAAGAAACTAGTTTCTAATTTCTATGTTAAATAAGAAAGCGAATAATTCATTCAAATCAGTAAAAAAAAAATCGGCTAATTTTTCGTTTGAAGAGAACATACACATTTTGAAAGGCTGAAAAATGTTTTGCAAGCTTATAGAAAACTTCCAATATTATCTAACGGCAAGCTTGCAATCCTGACTGAAACTCTATGCCTATATGAGTGTGTTGGATGAATCAACATTGTAAATTTGTGAGCAATAATTATTATTAGTATGCAGCGAACACAGCAATGATATTAACCAAAGAGCTATTAGTTCAAAGTTTCTAGTGCAGATAAGTGATACAGTGTGTCTCACTTGGTGTTAGAATGTTCTTTGCCTGGATATTGTGATGCTGTGAATATTCCATATCATCTTGGTGTGGAACTATCTTGAACACTAACATGAAATGTCGACCTAGCTTGTGTGAGACAATACCTAATTAACGTAATCGGCAAAACTTTTCCCAGGACAGGCTGGTGTCTACAGCTGTGACGACCTTTTCAACTGTGAAAACTGTGGAGTACCTAAGTAAGTTATGAAGAAGAAAAGACCTATTGGGAAACCCAATTCACCAAAGGTTGAAAGCGACAAAATTTGAAAATTGGCAAATCATCGCCCTAAGATAAAATAGAATTTAGAAGACAAGCTAACGAACTGTGAAATCTATTCAGGAATTATATATGTTGTGAAAAACAATTCTGTCGATTCTTTTGAAGCTTTAGATTTGAGCGACAGTTTTCAAATAAAACCCGTTTAAAAGAATAGTCAGATATATCATGTAAATATGAGGTGTGGGTATGTGGAAATGAGATGAGCTCATGGGAAACGGTAGAAACAGTGTAACGTGGCAATTAGTAATTTAAAGCGTTGTTTATTAACCCATTCATCCCATGGTGAATTGTTATTCTGTATCATAATTCATATATCGTATGGCTTTATACTTCAGAGAGAGAGAGAGAGAGAGAGAGGGAGAAAGGAGGGGAACTGATGATGTAAAATAGACCCCTGGATAGGGAGATGAAGTCACAAAAATGTTCTACCAGAAGAAATGAAAATGATAAAAAACACTTGATTTTATGTTCTACATATTATTCGATACGCTTACTTCGGTATCAAAAATTGTAGAACATAAAGTCAAGTGTNCTGTATCATAATTCATATATCGTATGGCTTTATACTTCAGAGAGAGAGAGAGAGAGGGAGAGAGAGATATGAAGGGAGAAAGGAGGGGAACTGATGATGTAAAATAGACCCCCGGATAGGGAGATGAAGTCACAAAGATGTTCTACCAGAAGAAATGAAAATGATAAAAAAACACTTGATTTTATGTTCTACATATTATTCGATACGCTTATTTCGGTATCAAAAATTGTATAACATAAAGTCAAGTGTTTTTTATCATTTTCATTTCTTGTAGTATGTATTTGATGTGTACCATGTGTTCTAAAGGTTTTCTTTCTTTGCAAAATGTTCTAAACTATTGAGAAATTAGTAAAGGAAATTATTGGCAAAGCCTTTCTGAAGCTGTAACGACCCTTGTGATTTGTAGAAACTGTGGATAACCTGTGCATAATTGCAAAGGCTTAGAATTTTATATTTTCGATTTTAATGATTCGATTTTTATAGGCTTTCCAAATTTTCAATTTTCAAAAAAAAAAAAAGAAAAAAAAAAACCCAATTATCCCACAGCGAATTAAGGAGAAAACTCCCTTCTCAATGACCATAGCTGTTGAAGTGACATTAAGCCCCTTTTTCCAATTAGTATTTACTGAGGTAATGGTAAAAATCAAAAATGTATACAAAATTTCAATATTTTTTTTTTTTATATATAAAAAGAGTTATGAATCATAACTATTTGATAGATTTTTAAACAGAACTTTTTGGGAAGCGAAAGTATCAAAAGAATTTTCTAATCTAATGATTCAAACAACAGTCATAAGACCACAAAGGGTTAATGTCACTTTATAATATAATAAAAGTTTCTACTTTGTTTAAATCTAAAATAGAAAGGCTCAAAAATGAGTGTCACAAGAAGAGTGAGGGATGCCGGGGGAGATAGGTGGGGGGGAAGCAAACAACAATAATAATGAGATCCCCAGGGCCCCCTGAATCATAACTCTTTTTTCATACTTCAGTTTATACTCTCACAGCTTTTGTTTTATTTATAATTTTTTGAATTGTTTTTTGTGGGTGATGAACTCTGGTGTAATTCATTTGGCACCCTTGCTTCATTATACAATCTGAAATGAAATTTGATAATGAAATATGCATCATCAACACCAATGTCATTCAGGAAAAGGTTTTCCTAATTAGAAATTATTCCTAACAATGTTCTCGGTGATTATGCGTTCCGTTAGGTAATGAGGGATCGTCATAATATGACCAAACATTTCCAGAGTTGTTGAATTTTGTGGGGGTGTGTAACCCAAGGAATACCAAAAAGACCCTTTTCTATACTAATCTAACTTGGGTTGTATCTCATCAGAAATGAATGGCTTTACATTTATTTAAGTCACGATTTAACGTCAAAGTTAAATCAAGCAAGTTAACGTCAAGCTGTATATTTTTTGTACAGAAACAAAAATCTCAGCACTGTTGAAAAGGAGAAGAAACATGAGCAAGAATAAAGGTAACCAGACGATTGGGATATATTGCAATAGAAACAAACTTTGTAGGAAAAAAAATCGCAACGGTTAATGAGTTTATCAGTATCAATATTGAGAAGGAGACGCATGTTGTCATAGGTATGGAAGAATTGACCACTCCTCATCATGACAGATACCTGCTGTTGCCCTCACGCCTCACGAGGCTGTACGCTTTATTGAAAGGTATAAAAAAATGTATTACAATGCATTACTTAAAATCCCATTCACAGTCTCGAAAAAAAAAACAGCAAAAATTTGTTCCCAGTTTAAACACATCCCCAACTCCAGCAACGCTTATCCAAAATGAAAACTGTCACTATATGATATTCAATGTTTATTCAATGAAAAGTAATTTCATTTTTTTTTTTTTTTTTTCTTCTTCTTCTTCTCTTCTTCCCACGCAGTCGAATTTTGTTTGGCATTAGAAGAAGAAAGAAAAAAAAAAAAAAAAAATGGGGAAAAAATGGTTTAGTGATAAACTAGCCCATTTATTTTTATGTATCTTTACTTATCTTAAAATGTAGTTACTCTCTCAAATAATGGATATTGATTTTATTCTCCTCATCGCGTCGTTTTGTCATGTGTGTTCTGTCATTGAAATCATCGTTAAAATCGATGGGACAAATAAAATTGACGCGGTTTGAAAAATTGAAGCATAAATTTGAATATTATATCTATTCTTAGTGATGATTTTTCAAAACTACATTTAGGTTATTTCTTATTTGTAGATTTTTTTACATAATATGTCTCTTGGATATTAGCGACTAGACAGCTACTTCCATGGATGAATCTAAGGACCAAATCCTCCCGATATTTGGGTCTATGACCCAGAACAATTTGGAGATTGAATTTTAATGATCATTACCATCAAAAAATTAGAACACCTACCAGTCTGTCTGCTCCAGAAGATTGATTCATATTGAGAAGGTTACATGATGACACTCTTGATATAGATCTGTGTCTCAGTCTTGACGATACCGATGTAGTGTGACTAAGATTCCGAAATTTCCAATAGCAGATACGAGTAGTTGGTATTAGTAGGGCTACAGTCTTTTGTCACTGGGACCTTTAAAAAGTTCTTACGAGTTGTTAGTTAAAGCAGTTGTGACTAAATAAAGGACAGACTGCCTTTTGAAAATTTTGGAAACTGCATTCACGATCATGGACAGACGTGAAACGATTGTGTATCTTTCATGATTGCGAGCCGCCCAAACTTTTCAGTAGAGGCGACCTAAGCAACAAAAGAATATTAATTTCAGGTTCTAGTTAAGCTATCAGTAGTTTGTCCACATATCCCCAATTTACTTTGAACTTAAGTAATTTAGACCGGCTCTAAGAAAGTATGAGAATAGGAGTTACAATACTTCACGTTGTTTGTAATTTGTTATGTTTGCCTCCATAGGAAACTCCTTCTACCTGAACCTGCTAAGTTCGAAGAAGTTCACTGTTGTTTACCTCCGAAGATATTATATTTTCAAGGTATCTGTGAAAGCATTGTGCTCACACGCACCTCTAGAACGCCATACGTTTTTTTTCTTATTTAACTAGGGAATGAAAAAGTTGTACTTTATTATTAGATTTCTTTCTGATTTTTCTTCTTTTGTTGAAATGGATTTTAGTTTGTATCTTTGCCACTTCTTTTCATATTTTCTACTCCACTTCGTTTTATTATAATCTAAAAAATAATAAACTTGCACGGATTATTATTCCTTATCTCATCCCACATCCACAGCACCTTCTACTACTCTATCTTTGCCTTTAGTTATATTGATAGAATTTATTGTAAAATCAACATCTTTTGTTGATCAGATTTCCAGAATCTGAATTGTCTACATTATTGTGATGTTTCTAACTGGTGGTTATGTATATCAAGGAAGTTTATATATTTTTCTGGGCCGCGATGCACAATTTTGAATGCTCCATGAGAAGGAATGACATGGAATACCCCTAACAGCAACATTGCTTGCACGGTAGGGACTTTGTTGGTATTTGTATGGAGAAATTGTTGCACGGCAGAATGTTGTGCTTAGTGGCATTTTAGCCCAAATGTTATTTTGATGATATTTACGAGTTCGTTTTGAACGGAGAAATTTCTTACTCCAAAGACAATGCCAGTATCACTGTGTAGCTATGTGCCTCAAGTGAGTAATTGGTTATTGGTAGGTTTTATTTATGGTCATATGATGAGATTTGAATTTCCTTTGGGTAGTAGCAGTAGTATCATAATCATAGCTCAGCATAATTGCTGAATTGGGATAAATGCTTTTTGCTAGTTTTTTTTGTAATTTATATTAGTTCTCGTATTTTATTCCAGGTTATTTCTTTAGTAGTAATTTACAAAAATATCAGACAGTCATATAGGACTGTCTGTTTGCAGATGGTGTCTATAAGGGTTTTCTATTCAATTAAAAAAAAAAAAAAGAGTGACGTACCTATCGGAGTGGCCCTTAAATCAATGAGCTTTCAAATTTTCAGATTTATAGAATCAGTAAATGCCAAGATAGTGGAATAGAGGACATCGTTGATTTACTAATAGTTTGTTCACCTATGGTTATTGTACAATTATCTTTGGTTAAATCCTGTATTTTCATTTCACATGTTTGTTTGTTTAACTAATTCAATGTTCATTATGTTGTTTATTAATTTCAACGTTGAGTTCATTACAATTCTTCTTTTGTTTCTTATTGTTTGTTCTTAATGATACAATTTGACTCGTGGTGGTATGTATGGATGATAAATGAACTTGGTCTTCAGTCTTTTTAACAGTCTTCATCAATTATTGAAGACTCCAACACACGATCAAAAGTTGATTTTTGTGTATCTCTGAATCCTCTAATATGTTGAAAATTTATCATAATATATTCTTTTTCATAAAGATAATTGCATTTTTAACTTTTTTTTAAAAAAAACGATTTTACTATTAGATTTTACGATTTTCACGCACGTTAAATTGAGTATTTTTAGGAAACCAGAAGGTCTTGTTTTAATTTTCGAAACAAAGTGATCCCTTTTTAACACAACGATTGGATTGGCATTTCTTTTATCTATCTGTCTCTGTACCACGATAACTCTCGAACGCTTGGTCCGATTCTTATGAAATTTGGTATGGACATTCATTAGGTTCATAATAATAACAATCTGATTTGGCCAGTCTGCTCATAAATTTGTCCATTTTAACTGAGTGGGGTCTCCAGTTCACAAAACTATCAGAAATAATTTGAAAGGACAAAATAAACTTTTTCTTTAGCTTAGCGTATCTTTAACTACTATAAAGTTAACTACTATCAGTCAGTGATCTGGAGGGAACGTGTCATAGGCGGTGACTACAGTGAACTTTTCTATGTACAAATAATTGAATTGCATAATGAGTACCTATCAAATCCGTGTATAGGACACTTTCGGTTTAGATTTGTTAATTTGATTTTGTCTATTATGAAGTTAATAAGTTCCTTTTTGGTTGGTTCAAAAGCGACAGGTATCGCGGGTTTGTTTTTGTTTTTTGATTTCTTTTGTTAGGTTGTCTGTTTTGTTTGTTTTATCTTTTTGTTTCTATAGGTTCCAATGATGATTGGTACTTTATTGTTCTCTCTTTTCATTTGATTCTTTTCCATTATTAGGGTCTCTTATTATTTCATATCTCTCTTGTTTTAAGAGGTATCTTTATAGCATTTTTATATTATCGTTTTGATTATCCATCTTTGTGAAAGTTCTATCATTAATATCTTTTTCAATATTCGTTTCTATAAAAAACAAAAACAAATATAATAAGACGGCATTTTGTTTAGTTTTTAATAAAGAAGATTTTTCTTAATTTAAAACCTGCCGCTCAGGAGCCTAATACATATATTTTGGTTAAATAGTTCTAATAATGATTAATTGGAATCGAACACTCACAAATGGTTTATCAAAATTTGAAGGGGCTATAGTTTTTTTTTTTCTCGTCGTCGCCATTAAGGGTACATTAATAAAAGTAATAAACGAAAATATGCTCCCATATATCTAACAGAGAGATTCAATCTATAAAGAAATTGAGGAATCCTCAGTGAAAAAAATTGGACATAAAGCCAAAAAGATTTTCTTCATTCTGCGGCTATTCTTAACTCTAAAAAATCGACCAATCTCATAAAGCCAGACTATTCTAAACTCTAAAACATCGACCAATCTCATAAAGCCACACTATTCTGAACTCTAAAACATGGGCCAATCTCATAAAGCCACACTATTCTGAACTCTAAAATATCAACCTATCTCATAAAGCCACAAATTATACATTTAACCCTAGTCAACACAACTTATCGCAGCATAAAGAAAAAACATTAGAATATACAATTACATAAATTTAAATGTTTTCATTAGGCACACCATCTTTGAACTTTTAAAAGTTATAAATAAAAAAAGCTTTTTAAAAACAATTCTATTTCTTCTTCTTGTGTTAATGGAATAAACAAATAACAAAAGAAAAGAAAAAGGCAAGGAAATTATTTTTAAATACGATTAGAGGCGAGAGAATAATTGATAGTGAAAACACAACGAGTAACACCAAACAAAAAGAAGAAGAAATGAATATATAATTCAAAACGATTTTAATGCTTTAAAAAAAGGGTTGCAAAGATAATAGGTTTGACTAAAATCTTCTAAGAACTTTTGATAAGGAGTAAAAATTTATTTAAGGAGAGAAAATTTCTTGAGTTAAGTCGAAGAAAGTTGTTTTAAAGGATTGGTGTTGTTTTTAAGGTTTTGTTTGGACAAAAAAGATATGATGTTGTTTTTTAGTAGATCAGTGATTATGGTGGTGTTGTTGTTGTTGATGAACATGATGTTTAAATGGGGGGACGTACCCCACAAGAAGATAGGGTACGTACGTCTTATTTTGATTGGTCTGTTTTGACCTACAGAAGTACCTCCGGAGAGGTCTATATTGGATATGAGTTACTTTATGGTGGTGGTGGTGTTGTTGAAGATGATGTTTAAATGGGGGGACGTACCCCACAAGAAGATAGGGTACGTACGTCTTATTTTCATTGGTCTGTTTTGACCTACAGAAGTACCTNAAAAAAAAAAAAAAAAAAAAAAAAAAAAAAAAAAAAAAAAAAAAAATAACCAGCAAACTTAAGAATGTATATTCATACTATTTGTCATGATTTGAAGATTTTGTCCAAATTTAGTTGATGAAAATCTGTTGTATTTGTGTGTTTGTTATATATTTGGGCCCGGATCACACACACTATTTGATGAGACTTTCAGACAAAATTTAATTTTGACATTTCCTATGTTTCCAATTCCAAGAAAGTTAATTTAGTTTTTCTTCACTTGTGTATTTTCGATAATTGAGGACTGGGGTGTCCACAGACGCCTCAGAAATACTTTTTAAAAGTAAGTTTAATAAAATAATTTTCAAAAACGATCAAACATGACAAACGTGTTTATCATGCGTTTAAACCCAATCAGACTGTTAGGACAAATTTGTGTCACTTTTGTGTTCGATATCAAAGCAATTAAATAGCGAATTTAATCAAATATATTTGTCGATCACACTGTTTGGTACTGTTTGAAGTCGAAAAAATGACAAAATTTGGCATCCTGACAAATAATGTGATACCACCTTTATTCTGATACAGAATTATTTTAATTAATCCATGTGCTAGACTGGCAGAACTTTCTCTCCCTTTTTTGTCACCAAAATCGAAATATTAAATGAAAGGGTTGTAAGAAGAAAAAAAGCGTCACTTTTTTACATTAATTACCTAAACTGCATTTTAGCATGAAATCGTCTTACGTGGCTTAAATATACTCAAAAAAAATATAGTAAAATATTTTCTCCCCTTCAAATTCTAATACCTAAATGTTTGTACAAAGCCTTTAATAAATAATTTTCTCGCTTCAGAAGAATTCAACTGAAAATGTCTTCCTTTGTTACACAGATACTCAACAAAATTGCTGATTTGGGTTTAAGAAATATGTAGGGACAGGTTAACCTTGATATAACAAAGGGTGCACGCAGACGGTCGCATACTTACTGATTTTATTTCATAGCATATATCTTTACTTATATTGAATTTCAATTGGTTTTGGAAAACGCTTTAAATATTATTGATTTGTCCCCTCCTCGCTAATTTTGGTTTTCTTGTAGCCACTGAGGGGAGAAAGCCAGCTTCATTAGGTGACGGTCCTAAGTCCATGTAATTGCAGAAGGTTTGGTGTTAGGAAGAACATAAAGCCTTTAAAATACTCTGCTTCAAACTTCAAACCAATGGTGAGTGATCATCAGCAAAGTAACCTAGGATTAGCGTGCCAGGAAAGGGTTACAGCCAAAAAGAGTAGACACGGAAAAAAACTCCCCAAATAGAATTGGGAAAAATTAAACAAGAAGATCTTCACAGATATGCAAGGAGTAACCAATACACATGTCCTTATTAGAGTCTGCATATTGCTCGATCTGCGGACTCCCATAAGATAATGGTTTCAATGTCCATTCATAATAACTTGTGGTTCTGTGAACTATAGACCTTACTGACTAATGACCAACATTTGGCCCCGGGCATCCAAATAGACGCCAAAAAAACTAATCAGAAAATTATATATGAATATAAATAATGTTTGCCAACGTCTATGGCACGTTGATTACACCAGTTCCCGTTAGACCACTGAAGTTAAGCAACGTCTAGCGTGGTTGTACCATGTGGGTGTCCACGTGAGTTCACGCCTTCGTGCTGCTGCTGTTTTTCCAGCCTACCCCAGGCTGGGTGAGGTCAATGTGCGTCGCTGATTTTCAAGTTTCCAGTAAATGGAGGGTGAAACCCACGTCTTGAATGAACAATAGATGTTAAAGTGACGTTAAGCCAATTTAAAGAAAAATATGCATAGCAAATTTCATCAATACCGGATAGGCGTTCGAAAGTTATCGTGGCATAAAGAGGACTTGACAGGGTCTTTTAAACATTGATCTGTTCGTAGCATGTTAAACCGAAAATACGATTAATTCTTTTAAAAAATCAACCTCACAGTAACAGAAAAGTAGACCAGCCTTTACTCCCAAGTCCTGGGTTAGGTCTGCATATGAACTTAACATAACAAAGAAAAAATATATCCAAATAATGCATTTTGTGCAATATTAAATAATGCATTTGTGAACAGATGGGAGATGCATTTCTGTTCGGTTTATCTTGATGGCCTGTAATTTGATAGAGTGGTTACTAGATACCTAGACAGTCCTCAGACATCTCATCGCGTGTTTTTCACTTGACTGAATCCCAGACTGGTCTAACTCAGTTGGTTCGGTGCATGTCTGACACCTTCCCCACCTCTGTCTATTAGTTGATCTAGATCAGTATTTGATAGCTTCACCAGTGTCTAGGTCCGAATCAATATTAGGTCTAATTTCATTTTAATATCTTTCTTTAATTAATGTAATTTATAAAGATAAATATTGAATACACTAGTTCCCGTTAGATCACTGAAGTTAAGCAACGTCCAGCGAGGTTGTACCATGTGGGTGTTCACGTGAGTTCGCGTCCTCGTGATTGATTTAAATTATCCAAGGCTGCTGGTCCAAAATCAAAGGTTTCGTCAAAATAGATTGGGATTCTACTTGGAAGGTTTTTTTTTTTTAATTTTTGAACCTTTTTGGTAAAACTTCCTCACCATTTCACATTATCCGAAGACGGCATTACACAAAATAGTTTAATGAGATTAACTAAAGGCTATGGTATCAAGCTACTCGAGAAATTAGTGACAAATTATACCTCAAGACACGTTTTAAAAATATGACTGTATATCAAGAACAACTTTCCGAACGCCCACAGCTGATTCAAATGGCGAGGAAGCTGGACTGATAGAGTTCACCAGTCCAAAAATCGAATATTTTTATTAATTTATTTATTAACCGTTACATTTCTGGCCGAGGATTTTTTTTTTGCGCGTGTGTGTGTGAGGGGGGGGGGTGTTACTGATTTTTACTTTCCTTATCCTGTAAAAAGAAAGTATTGTACGAGTATTTATTTAATTTTTCATTTCTTTATTTTTACAATTTTGTATAAATGGTAGCCTACCTAAGCTAGATTGTAACTTCTAATATCTTTGTGTGTTTGTTTTTAGAATAGCATTTAATTATCTAATATAATACTGAATAATTTTTTCCCCTTAAATTGGACTCGGTAGCCTTGCGGCCACCCCTAGTAAGCCCTCAAATATATTGACGCATCACGCCGCGCCGTTATGAACCAAACTATTATCAATCTGAATTTAATCAAGCGAGGACAATAAAAAGATTATTAATGAAGTGTTATAGGGTTGAAAGATTATTCAAGTTGAAGTCCTCTTGGTATTTGCTATGTGTTCGATGTGGGACAGGGCATTGGGTGGTCTGAGGAAAAACCATATAACTTACTTTCTTAATTAGAAACGAGTTATTGGATAACTCTCGACGAGTTCTTTTGTTTTCATCATTAACATGCAACTCGCAATGTACCGGCGTGTACAGACTATCTCTATGTGTGTGTATATAGTCTATTGTTAATCATTGTTCTATTTATAATAAACAAATATTGGTACTTAGAATAATATACGGGTATTACAAGGTGAATCAGAATGTATTAACTTTTAAATAAATTAAATTGAAACAAAACACTTACCAAAAATACTATTTATTTTAATTTATGAAGAAACTAGTTTCGAATCATTCGATTCATCATCAGTCTAGTCGAGTCGAAGGATGGAAGTTGAGAAGTGGTCTCATATGAACCTTACGTACGCAGTTTGTTTCTGTTCGTTCCGAAATGACTGTCTGAATAACTTAATCAAAAAAATAGGGCGCACAAAAAAAATAGCATTTTAAGTATGGTGTTGTAAAAATAGTTTTTTTCTTTATCTAGAATTTGTTTGTTTAATAGACGCCAACTAGAACCTGTACACAAAAAATCAGTAAAATCGATCAGCACAATGTGGCAACATCCAGACGATCAAATTTTGTAATTCGATTTTCGGATTCCGGCAAAATATAGGTATATACCCAGAAACGTAAAATATCAAATTTTGAGAATTTTTTTTCCGTGGTCCATTTCCAAAGTTCACAGAACATGATAAACCAAAATTGTTAGACAGAAGTACAATGTTGTTAAATTTCTTCAATGGGGTTATTGGGGAAAAAAATCCTATCATTTGTTTTTTATCTTTGGGACATGAGTGCCCTCTCAAATAGTGTTTCATTGGTTTTAATGTCCCGTGAGTATCATCCATTTCCCCACTTGTCATTCTGTAAGTATTTTGTCTCATCCATCAAATGTATAGATCACCCTGTATCAATCTTCTATCTGTTATCCTGCCCGTGGTTCTCAGTTCTGATTAGGCTGTGCATGTTCGTGTTATTCTTATGATAATTTTCCTTAATTGAGATTTCATCCTTTATCTCCATTTGATATCAAGATTAAATTTATTAATAAAATTATAGTTGCTTTTCTTCTCTATACTATTGTTCTTATTTGGAATTAGAAGGTTGTTGTCGGGTGCAATAGTAAAATTATCAGATGAGCCAGCCACTATGGCACGTTGAATATACCAGTTCCCGTTAGATCACTGAAGTTAAGCAACGTCCAGCGAGATTGTACCACGTGGGTTCGTGTCCTCGGGATGCTGGCTATTTTTCCTCCCAAACCCAGGCTGGTTTAGATCAACGTGGGTAGCTGGTTTGCAAGTTTTCAGTGAATGGAGGGTGAAACCCCCGTCTCGAATGATCAATAGATGTTAAGCTTCCATCATCAGACCAGAGTTATGATAGAACGATGTGAACACTATCACAACTTACCACGAAGAAATAATAAATTTTCAATTAAGAAAAATGCGTCAATACTCTTGGCTCGAGCCGCCGAACATCAGCACAAAGCCCTAATTACTCAACTGAGCTAATTGTGTCGCCTTCATAGGATAATTATAGATTCTGCCTCTGGCTCAAAACTAGGTGTTTGTGCCTAGTTCCTTATTCAACAGCCGCTCTAAACATAAAATTAATAATTTCATTGGATCGCTAAAGACTCAATGGACATTTATGGGTTAAGACCCCTTTAAAAGCTTGTCATTTTTTAATAATATACAGAAAATGCAAGTAAATAATTTATCTATTAAAAGAGTTACATTAAATGCACAATGCACCATATTGTACATCGACAAATTTAATTTGGTATTCGGTAAGAAACATTCCAAAGTTTATAACCACCATAAACTATGGAGGAAAAAAACTACAGAAACAAATAAAAAAAGTTTTAAAATAGATTTGTAACTTTATACATTCTACAATTACAATGAAATCCTTGCAGGACATTTTGTAGTTTTATCTACTAATACACTGAATGACCGACTCAATGCCTAACCCTGGAAACTTAAAATTTGGAATAAAAATATATCTTCGTTTGTAAAAACGCAACTTGCGTCCATTTGAGCTATTTTAAGCTCAAATGGACGCAAGTTACGTCCGAAACACTACAGTCAAACCGGTAAAGTTATAAAACAACTAGATATAAACACAAACGCGTTCTCAAAACTTTGAGTAGAAAATTTTATTTTATTGCCACATCACCATTTTATTTTATTGCCACAGCATTGCGTCCAATAACCATGGAATAGGAAAAAAATCTGGGTTTATTATTTTACTGCCTAAAAAAAAATTAGCCCCCCAAAGTTTGATATGCAAAAATCGCTTCGGCCCTGCAAACCCTGTACACCGCACACCGTCCGCTGGTGCCGTCCGCGGTGATGGAGACTTTTACCACTTAGCGTTGACCGATTTTGATGAAATTTTGTATATACTAGATTTTTAGTATGAAACCCTATATATGTGACTGGCGGTGACCAAAAAATTTGAGGGTACAATTGGACCCCAAATGGGAACTAGGTATATACCAAATTTTATCAAAATCGGTCAAGACTGTGAGTGGCAAAAGAGCTCATCACAGCGTACGGCGGACAAACATTTTTTTTTTATTATTCGATTTTTTGATCCTTCGTACCATGAAACGTATAATATCAAATTTTGAGGAGGGTATATTTTTTCGTGACGATTCCAAAGGTTCATTATTGAAAATAATAAACCAATAATATAGATTCTTCTGCAGCGACCATCCTCTTTCACCTCCTCTCGATGACCGGTTCTACGAACCAAGACGATTTTGAATGATCAACATCAAAGTTCCAGCCAATGATCATCAAAACCATTTAGCTTACCATTATCTCAACCTTTTCCTACTATAATTCCAAACCTGGATGTTAAAAATGAGGAGAATAGTTGAATTTGAAGTTTACGCCGCTATGGCCACAACATTCTTTTTCTCTTTTGAAAAAAAATAAATAAAAAAAAAATACTGTCCAAGATTTGAATAAATCCAAAAAGGTTATTTTTTTTAAAAAAAATATATATATCCTTATAAATTATTTGTTTTATTTTTAAATCTGTCACATTGCACACTTAATGAATTAACTCTAAATAAATTTGACTTGCCGTTTGAAACACTATCTGTGCCAGGGTGGAGATCTACAATATAAAATACAGAAAAGTTTAGCCATGTGGAAATTGTTGGCTCTCACGCAACCCAACTTCATTCTAATAGGGTTTGATTTTAGGTGGGTGCATTGGATATTGTTTTGGTGTTCATTTCAATTCTCTTTTATGTGTTGTTGATATAATATTTGATTTAGTCTTTTCTTTATGAAATTGAATGTTTTGTTGAGATATCCTATTTTGTTGAAGAAATATCGGCTATAATGATTATAAACAGAACAGCCCAGTTGACTGACTCGTAACGGGTTCTGGAACCGGGAAGGAGTGTCTGGCAACCCTTTCAATTTTTTTTTTTAAATTTTAACCCAATTAGAAAGGTTAAGAAACGTTTATATGACCATACATCTATTGCGTATGTACAACAGTTCAACATGGACCCATGACGGCCAATAGAAGAGCGAGTTNGCCCAGTTGACTGACTCGTAACGGATTCTGGAACCGGGAAGGAGTGTCTGGCAACCCTTTCAATTTTTTTTTTAGCAAATTTTAACCCAATTAGAAAGGTTAAGAAACGTTTATATGGCCATACCTCTATTGCGTATGTACAACAGTTCAACATGGACCCATGACGGCCAATAGAAGAGCGAGTTTAAAAAATAAAAATTGCCAGACAATCCTCCCCGGTTCCAGACTCATAACGTAACTTCACGATGGGTAAATCTAGATACTTTACTTTTGAAACACAGATTTTTTTTCTTTGCATTGATAAGAAAGAAAACCACACAAATATTAGAAAGCTCAAGCTGAAGCAAGTTATCGCCAAAAATCACGATTTTTCGCGGTACGATTATAAAGCCCACACAAAAGGAGACATAAAAAGGCCAGGAATGGACAACTGCAAAACTATGTTCGAAAACTTTAGGAAAAATATAAAAATTTATGTTCGTATTCCACCTATGGAAGATGGCAAAAAGGAATTTTACTGCCACGCATATAACTTCTTTTCCGGATAAAACTTCTCAGAATATCGACAATCATGTGGCCGTAGGCGAGAATGTCACGACATTGAAAGAACTAATACACAGAAAGACACGGTTCCAAAACGACAGGAAATCAGGCAGAACCTGCCGGTATAATAATATCATCGAATACACAGAAAGCCACGGATCTAAAACGAAATCAGGCAGAAACTGCCGGTATAATAATATCATCGAATACACAGAAAGCCACGGATCTAAAACGACAGGAAAATCAGGCAGAACCTGCCGGTATAATAATATCATCGAATACACAGAAAGCCACGGATCTAAAACGACAGGAAAATCAGACAGAACCTGCCGGTATAATATTATCATCGAATACACAAAGAGCCACGGATCTAAAACGACAGGAAAATCAGACAGAACCTGCAGGTATAATAATATCATCGAGTACTCCCACCTCTCCCCAAATGAATATTTTCAATTCATTTTGATTTGTTGTTAATTTTAATTTCTACAATTTGGACATAAATCAACAACCTCTATCGTGTCAAGCTTCCATTACATTATCATTATCCAACAGAACCTAAAAAAATAAATGGAAACACTATCTGAAATAACAAACGGGATTGCGGATAGAAAATTAAATTGTAACAAAAACCTCATAAATTACGAACATGGATAAAAAAATATATTAATCTATTTCTCCTGTTTGGTCATGCTGTGGGGATAGCGTTATGATTTCTGTTAAAAAAACACGAAAAGATTACACCTTGCCCGAGCTTAATAATTGAGATACCAAACATGCCGAGGAGGGCTGTCAATAAGATAGAGAAGGTTGGAAGAATCCATGAAATATTTTTTGGAGGGGTCATGTGTGAGAAATATTCATTTAAACACTTCGAGGAGGTTTGTCTTTTTTTTTAGAAGAAAGGGGGAAAAGAGGATTGATGTGAAATAGGGAATTTTATTGCATTGAAAACAGTACAAATATGGCCCAAAATAGTGAAAATATAGCCGAAAAGCAAAAGGACAGATATACTTTATTCTGGGCTTCAGGTTCTCGTCAGACGATTTATTAGGCCAAAAAAAAGAAGAGATTAACAGCAAGGCCGTAGCCAGCATCTGGCCTAGGGGGGGCAGGTGAGATCTTCATGTCTGGAGGGAGGGGGTGGGGGTCGATAAAGTAAATCGTTACTTATTTAATAATAAACCCCCAGGGGTAACTGATGATTAAGTTATTGGGGGGGGGCGACTCCAGGGCCCGAGCAAGTGGTTGATGATCCCTGGATAGTTACAAGTATCAGTAACGTCCCAGGAAGTAGTGTGGTAACATTTTAATACCACATGAACATCAACTGCGATCTCCCAATGGAGAAAAAAGGATTTTTATTCAGACCTCTGAAAAACGCTACCTCCTGGGGGCACTAAGGCACCTCTGGAGCCACCGCTAGAAGTGACAGCATGCGAGCCGGTAGTGATCGCAGGGAGACAAGAAGAATGCGGCAGACTGCGACCGCGATACCCGAAAACAATCAAAATGCCGACACAAATGATAACAGTCCAAACGATACGACAAGGTTGCCACAGTTACATTTGATTGTTCACAATAGGGCTGTTGGATTAGGGACAAAATGCGGCATTTATAGTATTTCGGTGCTTGATGACTTTTTTGCTTCCAAAAATCATTTTATCTAGTGTAAATTTAAGTTGCCCCTTCCGTGCTGCATACTCTTGAGAATTAGCAGACTCAATTTTATTCGATTTCCTGGAGCAATCTATTTTTTTTTATATTTTTTAAAACTCTTTTTCGGAAATGTCCCACAAAATCCAATATCGTGCCATTTTCAGCATCATACTAAACTGCAAAAGAATCCTTATACTATTAAGCAATTTCAATATATTCTAGGTCGGATCGTCTTTATATTTATATATTTTGTAAGGGCCCGTTACAGCCATAATGTATCTTCTGTTGTACAATATTCTAGAAAAAATTGGTTCCTAACATTTTTAGCATCCCAATATCTGTTAAGACAATAAAACCTTTTTCCGCATTCCTTTCAATATTGTCTAATTCTCCTGACCTCCGTGTAAACCTTTTACTTTAAACATTAAAACTCAAGAAATGTAAGAATTATCAGTAAAAATAAAGGAACAATCAAAATCGTCTAATTCTCTTGGTCTCTGTGTAAACCTTTTGTATTTAAACATTAAAACTCAAGAAATGTAAGAATTATCAGAAACATTTTAAAGGAAACATCAATATCGTCTAATTCTCTTGGCCTCTGTGTAAACCTTTTGTATTTAAATATTAAAACTCAAGAAATGTAAGAATTATCAGAAACATTTTAAAGGAAACATCAATATCAATTGCCTGCCTTGGTAGCTCAGTGGTCAAGCGCTCGCCTGGTAATCAGGAGGTCGCGGGTTCGAAACCCAGCCAAGGTAGGATTTTATCCTCTCAATTAATTGAGAATTTGACCACAATAATAGTACAAGCTTACTGCTGGGGTAAAGGGACTCGTTAGTCTCATTCGAGCAGTATAAATAAGCAGTATTATTATTATTAATATCGTCTAATTCTCTTGGCCTCTGTGTAAACCTTTTGTATTTAAATATTAAAATTCAAGAAATGTAAGAATTATCAGAAACATTTTAAAGGAAACATCAAAATCGTCTAATTCTCTTGGCCTCTGTGTAAACCTTTTGTATTTAAACATTAAAACTCAAGAAATGTAAGAATTATCAGAAACATTTTAAAGGGAACCATTAGGATCTTGTTACCCAAAACACGTCACATTATTAAAAAAAGTAATTCAACCCTATCCTGAACCCAATTCAATATACACCAAACAAAATGGGAAACTAATTTCATTCATAATGAAGTAAAAAGCAATATTTCAACTTTTCTTTTTCAATTCCCGCGCGGTTGTGGTAAACGAGATGAAATTTCGTCAAACTAGATTACAAATTGTTGGAAGTGCTGAGAATGAACTTATAGATTAATTGGAAGGAAATTCAAATTTAGGAAAAAAAAAATATCAAATTTGAAAGATGTTTTTTCGTAGTCAATTTCAAAAGGCATGACTACTGAATCTGTTCCCGGAGATCACTGTATACTCAGATGGAAGTTCGCTCCGGGACAACACCTATTTGTTGTTATTTTGTTATATACTCAGCCCCGTAAGGACCTTATCGTTAAGGACCTTTCCCATTGTTAAAAAAAAAAAAAAAAAAATGATAATCATAATATTTTAAGTGAAGGCCCGATTTACTCTATGATCTGATCGTTCGACGAAAAATCTGAAATGTCTTGTGTAGATTTAAATTCGAGATTCATTTAGCTTAACATGAATCTGAATTCAATCATTATTATTCTTATTTTGTACTTGGGCTTAATGTATCTTCAACATCTATTCGTAGGTCATTCGAAGGGGGGTTTTACCCACCATTCGTTGGAAATTTGCAAACTAGCTACCCACATTGATCTCACTTAGCCTGGGTTNACGAGGGCGCAAACCCACATGGACACCCACATGGAACAACCTCGCTGGACGTTAACTTCAGTGATCGAACGGGAACTGGTGTATTCAACGTACCATAGTCGCTGGCTCACAATCATTATCAGATACATTTATGGAAAAAAAGGTTTTTGTGAAGTCATGTCAATTTCGCTCACACCATTTGTAGAAGAAAATTTCAAAATTTACTTATAACAAAGCGAAAGCTATACGCAATCTCCAAGATTTCAAAGTCGTCAAAATATTCGTTCCGTATAACCCACCTTTCATTTTACAAGATTTTTAATATTTATTAATGAAATCAAATTTCGGCTGGTTGAACAAAACAATATCATACCCTTTGGCCATAACATCTCATCCGGTTGATGATGGTGTGCACTTTAAGACAAATAACCTTTATACAAAATCTAACTTCCCAATAAAATATAACCCTTTTTTTCCTTAACCTTTAATGTTTTATTTTCAAAGAAAATGTTCTAATAAATG
Source organism: Pachypsylla venusta (assembly GCA_012654025.1). NCBI lineage: Eukaryota > Metazoa > Arthropoda > Insecta > Hemiptera > Aphalaridae > Pachypsylla > Pachypsylla venusta. The sequence goes on from CM022875.1 coordinate 7,534,074, forward strand.
ATAATTAAGGGTTGTACATTTAATGTATTAAAGTTTGTGATGGGTTTGAACAAATAGGTATCTATATTGGTGTTAAGAGGATCTCAATGTACTGTTGATCGAGATCAATCAATTTTCTTTATATACAGAATGGTTCATCTTAAATTCTTCTTCTTTTACTCTAACCATTCCCAATTCTATTTGCAATTGCTTCGCTTGATCTCTACCATGCCGGAACCTTCTATATGGTGACGCTCACTCTCTTTAGGTGTAAGGTTCCTGGCACGATAACCCTAGCTACATGGAGACTGCGTAAAAATTAGCTTCTTTTTCATGATCTCTCATCATTGGTTTGAAACAGAGTTTTTTTAAAAAAACGCTGGATGTTCTTCCTAACACCAAACTTTCCGTATTTACACGGACATAGAACTGTAATCTACTGAAGGTCCACCTTAATTTAGTTCAAATATCTGCGCAATTTTTGGGAATACAAAAAATATAGTCCAAAAAAAAAAAATGTCACCATATCATGGGGATCATAGACATTGATAGATTTGTCAAGGTTGTCTATCAAGGTTAATTCAAAGTTAACTTTCGTTCAAAGGGACTACATATTTCTTTATATTCATAATTTAAAATGAATTCTACATTCAATATTCAATTTATTTATTTCCTGCAGTGTCCATAAAATTTTCACTCCAAGATAGATGTGGGAGGTATTAAAAGGAAAGTCTCGTCGGTATCAAAATGAAAGAAAAATAAACTTTCTCACCATGATAGCCTATTCATAATAAATCGTAATTCTAAACGTATGTTACCTCATTCATGCTCTGGAAAAAAATTAGGCCTTTTTTATTCACACAGATAGGTACTGTGCCAATTTTATTGTTCCAAGTTCAATTATAATTCTAGTGATTTAAAATTCGAAAAATATAACACATTTTCAGGGTAAATGTGGTCTTATTTCGGTTTTATAAATGAGGCCGCATTTCGATGTACTGTGTTCATTTACTTTTGTTAAATTTTCTCAATAACTAGATTTGATGTTTGCAACTCAACTTAAGTAGCACACTCTCTTCTAGAAAACCATTACACCCATTTTTTCTGAGAGATCCCTCTTTATTTGATTGATTTCATATTATCGATTTAATCAAAATAATAAAAACTTTATATATTTTTATTATTTATGATCCTAATTAATTCCATTAAATAATTTTTATTTATTGTTGTTTTTATTCTTCGCTCGCCTTCAGGTTATTTTGTTATAACATTTGTTTGTAGCCTATCGAATCAATGTATACATCAATTTCCTCTTTGCCACAGAGTTTCCTATTTATGGTCTAACTTGAACTGGTGTATTCAACGTGCCATAGACTCTGGCGGGTAACTGTATTGAATATAGTTTCAAAAGTTACTATACATTAAATACACCGGTGTTAATGAATTTTCTCAAAGAAGTCTCAAAAAACTGATAACCATACGAGTGGAACAGGATGGTTCCACTCGTATCGATGATAAAATTATAGTTTAGAATAAATTATAGGAGTGTGTAATGTGAAAAAGAAATGAACAGAACGGGGGAGAAGTTAAGTTTTTAATCATAAAATTGGGAAATTCCATACATGCATGTTTTGTTTTTGAAGAAATTGTGATGTATGTCTCGACAGAGGCAGGCATCAGTTTCAAGAAATTCTTCTTACATCCCCCCCCCNTCCGACCCCCCCAAATACATTTATTATGAAGGCATTTCTTATACATATCATAATTCTGGAATGCTTCATGTGAAGAGCATGATCTTAACTTCTCATTCCACCAAATTGTCCTCAATACAGAGTGATACAGAAATTATAGAAGTCTCTCTCTACTGATGTATTTGTATTTTTTGAAGGGGCTTCCTAGAATTACTTTTGGGCATACTTATGACCTAAATTAAATGAATATTCACCTAGGAATGTCGAAATTATATCGATACTATCGAGTATCGATATTAAAATTGAGAAACGATAACATTGAGAACAAAATATCGGTATGGAAAAAAAACAAATATTAAGGTATAAGTACATCAGAAATTACGCTGCTTTGCTGCTAAGGCTGTCGATATTTACATCGAATAATATCGAATATCTATATTAAGGATTCGATATATCCGATATTTTATATAAACTATTGAATTTTTCAATCGAATTTTAATCCGCTAAGAATCAACACCTTCCAATAAGAATTAAAATCTTTCATTCTGATCGATTGAGGGAGAATGATCCCTTTCACTTACAACCTGTGTACAACGTACAACTCTTTCCTAATCCTTTGATATTTCATACATATAGCTCTGACAGTATCAACCCATCCCACAGTTTTCAGTTTCAAGTAGACAATTTTCCCAGCAAATTATTCAGAGTTATGGTTACATTTGCAACTAATTAAGGTATTTATATAGATTTAATTATCAGGTTTATATGCAAATTCATGTTAGGCTCGGATTAAAAGTGAATGCAAGCCATTTCAATTTTCTCTTAAAGTTTATCTATATACATAATATACAAATTTGTGGAATGGAATTAAGATTTTAAAGTAAAGGAAAATCATATCATGAACTTTACGTCATTTTATTTTGAAGTGTGTTATATACAGGGTGGACCATTTTAACATTTAATGGAGAATAACTCGACTGGAAGGCAAAATGATAGAAAAAGTTTAAAACAAAAGTTGTTGTAATTTGCAAACAAGTGATTGCAGTTTGCAGTTTGTAAGGAATATAGTTTGAAAATACACTTCCAGTCGCTGCATTCATCTAAGTATGATTCACTTTTGGGAAAGCTAAGAGTAGAAAAATTAAAGAATGAACTTTTATCAAGATAATAACTTTTCCAATGTGTCACAGAAAAAGTCTGAAACCGTAAAAGTCAGTGAGTTCACATGTGGCCCACGAAATGATATGAGTTTGAGACCACTGTTGTATAAGTAGGGGCACAATTATATCTATGCAGCTATTTTTCTTTTCTTTTTAATAATATTTCACATTGATCTTTCATTTTCAAGATCTAATATTCGAATGAATAATTTTAACTTCCTTTCAAGTTGACTAAAAGGGTTGAATTGGATTTGAATATTAAACTGTTCTTTCACTACACTTCTACGGTCAGTTCCTGTTTATTTTCAAGAATAAAAGGACTAAAGAATTAGTATTTGGCATTTATTATTCACTATCAATAACTTTATTAATACTCGAGTTACAATAAGGTGAAAAAAGTTTATACTTTGAAAAATAAGAATAAGAGAAAAGCAGTGTTGCAAATAATTCAAAGTGAACACAAATATTTTCATTAATTTACAACAAACTTTTGTCTTTCTAAATTATTTATTAAAAAGTTTTTGTAAAAATTAATTTTAATGGATGACATTTTGTAATTTTAATGAGTTTCAGTTTTAAGATTGAATGCTGATTTAAATGGAATATGAGACTGTGGCGTAAACAAGAACTTCTGGATTTTAGGACCTTTAGGCAGTACTATGAAGTGCTTTTCATTTTTCTTTAGTAGGACTTGCTGCAGATCTAGAGTATGAAATAGCACATTGAGTGAGTACAACATGGATGAATTGAAAGATAATTACTGGAATACTGTGTGATAGAAGAATGGGCATAAATTGGGCCAACGAAGAAGTATCGGGTGAGAAGTTGTGGAGATGAGATCTATGTTGAGCATAGATTAGGATAAGACAATTCGAAAAAGAAGTTCTTTATGAGCATAAGTTTTGTTAGAATCATTTTTAAGTCAGTTAGTCAGAGCCGTATTTAATGTTTAGAGAATGCACTTGTAAAAATCTCCGAACTTTTCTTTCTTCTAAACAAAAGATCATAAATAACTTTCGCACAAAAAGAAGAAGCTCCGCTAAGCCTTCCCACAAACTGTTATTACAAACTCACAAATCTTGTCATCTTTGTAGAAAGAGCTTTAGTTTTTACTTTTGTTATTTTTAAAAACAAGGAAAGTGTGATACTGTTCCGCTTGTTAAATGAAAAAGAGAAAGGGAAGAATAGCTGGAACCTGGAGGGTAAGTGCAAGAAGCATTTCAATGAAATTTTGGGGAGAAAATTATGATAAAAAAACACATGATTCTAAGGTTGCAGCAACCGATATCATCAGCCGTAATGACCGTTCAGTGCTTAGTAACTAGAACTGCTAGGTTGGATTTCAACAAATCTATAAGTCGTGTCGGGTCGTGTTTTTAATGGCCGTGTCGGGAGAACAAAAGATATCAATTTTACCAATGTTTACTTTTTTAAATATGGTACCGAGGATCATTGAGACCAAAAATGGAACCCACATAATGAATCAAAATGGGCCAACGTTAGGTGGCAAAAGTGCCACTAACGGCGAAATTGGCAGTAGAATGAATTTTTTATTCCATTTTTGATTTGACAAAACACTTAGCAAAAACACTATTTACTTTGGATGGAAGTATGTCAACTTTCATCCTTAGACTCGACTAGACTGATGAAGAATCGAATGATTCGAAACTAGTTTCTTCATAAAGTAAAATAAATAGTGTTTTTGGTGTTTTATTTAAATTTAATTTATTTAAAAGTTATTATTTTTTAACACTTATAATTAACATGTTATTCAAAGATTTAAATTTTATTTTCAACCTTTTCTTTAACACTTTTCATCATATTGTCTATGTTTTCTGCATTAAATACTTCACCTATTTCGTACTCAAAATATCCCCAATTGTAATCTGATACCTAAACATTATCTCTTATCTTTTTTTTTTCTTTTTCAAATGTCAATTGTTCGAAAAGTTTGGAAAGCTGTCATAAAAATGTCGTTTTGTTTTAATCCATTTGTTGATCAAATATTGAAACGAACATCTTGCCAGGGTTTCATATTTCATTAAGAGTATCAGAATTGGTCTAATGGATGATTTCTCTTTGTTTGTAAGGGTTGTATATTATATTCGGAAGAGGTGTGCTTTTTGAAGGCTACTTTGTTTGTATTTGAGTTCAGGTGGACTTCAGGCATTAGAGCTAATGAACAAAAGGAAATATCTCATTTGGCGAACTTTTAGATTCAATAAAGAATTACAGCTCTCTACATTATATCCTGTATAAAATCTTTCTTTTCATCTCCATGCAAGTCCGGATAATACTTCTGCAATCTTTCACATATTGGTTTATGTAGCTAAATATTGGTCATTCTCTTTACTTGCATAATTCCTCTGGAAGTATTTTTTTAAGTCCACCTATCCACAGGGGACAATATTTATCAAAAGATAACTGCTATAACGTAAAATAGCTGTAGTGGTCTCCAATCTATTTGTTTTTCTTCCCTTCAGAATGGTCCACCTTAGTCGCCTTTCTTCCATCAGCTCCTAGTCACCAAAGACGATGAAACAAAATTTATTATTGAAATAGAGAAAAAGACAATCTTAGTAACAGTTCAAACATCTAAAGAATTTTGGTGAAGGCGACTGACATTTGAAATGTATAATAATATCATAACCCTTTGATTTCTGAATGTTTTACAAAAGCAATCAAAAATGAATTGAACACCAAAACAAGAATTTAAATTATAGGTTCAGACACAGTGAAAGCTCATGAAATTGATGGAAGGGGTGAAAAGTTAAGGAAATAAATATCAAAGACGAAACTGTATACCGTGTGCATGAGAGAGTCAGGAAAACTATTTCTATGTTTGTTAAGACATCTATGAAGGTCGTAATCACAATGAAGATTGTATGAAGTATATCAACTAGTGCAGTTGGTATACTATTGCAGAGTTAAAAAGTTTGACGACCGCTGTACTATTGGACATACTCAGTGTCTGACTCATAATCAACGTCACTTGACGATTACTAAATTTTGAAATTAGGAACACAGTTTCCCTTTAATACGTAAATACGTATGTATACTACTCAGTGTCTAAGTCATAATCAACGTTACTCGACGATTACTATATTTTGAAATTAGGAACACAGTTTTCCTTTAATATGTAGATACATACTCAGTTAGTCAGTGTCTGACTCATAATAAACGTCACTTGACGATTACTAAATTTTGAAATTAGGAACACAGTTTTCCNAGGTACATACTCAGTGTCTGACTCATAATCAACGTCACTCGACAATTACTAAATTTTGAAATTAGGAACAGTTTCCCTTTAATATGTATAGGTACATACTCAGTGTCTGACTCATAATCAACGTCACTCGACAATTACTAAATTTTGAAATTAGGAACAGTTTCCCTTTAATATGTATAGGTACATACTCAGTGTCTGCTCTCACAGTGATTTTAATAACACCCGTCAGTGTTTTCTCCGTGCTCAGCCAGTACGTCAAAGAGCACTGTCACTCACACTTGATACTCCTTTAATCGCAATTTTCCTTGCTACAGAGAGTGGTCAAAAAGTTTTCTCTTTATGAATCACTCTGTAGAATAAGAATTAATAATTTTATTTTCAAGAAAAGGGTTGCACATTGTAATATTAATAACTTCTCATGTTGCATATCGTCTTTCTTTTGAACTCAGCAAGAAACAAACTCCGAATATTAATTTTAATTAACTTTTTCTTTTATTAATAATAATTATTTTATTTAAATTTGAAAATTATTACAACATAATATTTTTCTTTTCTTTTTTGGCGTTTGCTGCTTCTTATCAAAAAGTTTTTCGGTCCTTCGTGTCGAATTCTTAAAATTTTTGGTTTATTATTTTCAATAATGAACCTTTGGAATCGCCATGAAAAAAATCCCCCCCCTCCCCTCCGTCAAATTTGATATTTTTATTCAAATTTCAAAATTATCATTACAACATATTGCATATTTTTTGGGGGGTTCGGCGCTATAACAAAAAAAGGTTATTTTGTCCTTCGTATCGACAACTCGAAAAAGAAAAGTGTTATATTTTATTGAAAACTTTAAGGTCCCGAGGTAAAATGTATCTGAGTTAATTGGTTCATCGTCGATTAAAAATGTTTCAGCCAGCGTCTATGCCACGTTGAATATACCAGTTCCCGTTCGATTGCCGAAGTTAAGCTACGTCCAGCGAGGTTGTTCCATGTAGGTGTGTCCACGTGAGTTCGCGCCCTCGTGATTGTGACTATTTTTCCCGCCCAACTCGGGCTGGGTGAGGCCAAGCGAATGGCGGGTGAAACCTCCGTCTCGAATGACCAATGATGTTAAAGAGACGTTAAGTAAAAAAAAGACGTTAAGTAAAAAATTTAGAAGCATAGTAAATGCAACTGTTCCCGTGAGATCACTGAAGTTATGTCCCGCGATATTTTACATGGTTGACATCTATTCCCTCGTGATATCTATTCCCCAGCCCAATCTAAACTGGCTGGAGTCAATGTGGGTATTAGCTGGCTTGTAATTCACTATTTTCCATGTCAAGTTAAATTGTACACAACTGAGCAGCAGCAAAACGGCAGGGTTACCTAACCTAGTTATGTACACAAGGTGCTCCCCAATCTCCGTGGCCGAGTTATTCAGAGCATTGACTCTTGGTCCGGACATTGAGGGTTTGAATTCCGCCCTTTTTTTTAAGAAAAAAGGTGCTCCCCAAAATTTCTTTCAAGTTACATTAGACTTTTATGAATTCAAGCTCAGGTGGGGGAGACTTAAAACTGAAATAATCCTCGAATCCTCGGGACATGAGATCCCTCTCACCGAAACAAATCCTAATAAAACACAACTTTCAATTACTTTTTCATACTCCTTTTTTATAAGCAACAATAAAAACATAATATTTATGAAAAAGTTCAAAATTAATTTCCCATTCCTTTGTCCTCTACTATAGTTCGGACTCTGTTTACCAGTGCCGACGTAAGACATGTTAGGGCTCCACAAAACTTTCACTTAGGGGCCCCTATAACAAATAGTTTACCAGAGTATCACATACACAGNGGCTACCGGACGAGTGCAAAGTGCAAATATTACACTTTGAGCGGCACTTATACCATATAGCGCTCACCAAAGTGGTATGCATGTCACATTTGGGAACTAAAATATCCTCTCAACTTTTTGACGCTATACTTTAGAAGAAAAAAAAATACTGTACTAAAGAGATGTAAAATCGGACCAACTAGTTTCGTCCTCCCCTGAGAACATCATCAGAACTAGTAAGTGTTCTCAAGAGAAGAAGAAACTGGATAGTTCTACTTACATTTAGGTAATTCATTTTTAGTCAAGTGAATATAAGATATTTTACTGAGTCAACTGCAGTAAAATTAGATTAGTAAACCAGTTTTTTTACCAGTTTTCGTTGGATCACTGTAGTTGAGCAAGGTCCAGCGAGGTTGAACCATGTGGACGTCCACGTGGGTTCGCGCCCTAGTGATGTTGTCTATATTCCTGGCCCAACCCAGGTTGGGAGAGGTCAATGTGGGTAGCTGGTTTGCAAATTTCCAGCGAATCCTCCATTCGTAAAGTCCCGAAAGACCTTATCTTAGAGAGTTTTTCAAAGTTTTTACGCTCAAAGTGTATATCTACTAAGACAATAAGAACTACACTTTGGGAATCAATTTCTTAGAGGATTTACTTTGCTACATTAAATCATTTAACTTTGATTTTCAATTTATCTTTTTATCGCACAGCACCACTCTCCATAAATCTCGACTTTTAAATACTTTTTCACAGCTTTTCGTTGAAACATAATGAAAGAAACGAAAATTTATTTGTTTTCTGTATTTGATTTAGGACAGTAACAACAAGAATCGGAAAATGGTTTTAACAAAAGGCCATGTAACTTAGGTAAACGATATTGAACTCAAGTAGGCGAAGCTCAACTTACCCTGGTCGTATTTTGGCTACGACCTGGGTAGTAATTATGAGTGATTCAAGCTCTCGTTAATACGAGCGATGGATCCAAATGTATATAGGTTAATGGAGCCTTGTCCACGTCCACTGTTAGCATTATCTACTTATCTACAACAATAAACGATAGATGTATGTTACGATAGATGTATATTAATTTGTATGACTGCATTGTGTCACTAATTGTTTAACCAAAACGGTAAGAGATATTGCCAAAATTAATGGGAATGGACATCTTCAAAACTTTTATTCCGATTTTTGTAAGGGAAATCATCAAATCATAGAATACGGGAAATGCCTAGGGTCTAAGCCGCCAATCTAGAGGCCATAGCGAATCTAGAGGCGGATAAGTTACAAACAGGTGCGGCATCCCAAAATATGCTAGTTTACTCTAGCTACATTAAACCGCAATTTTCCTTGAATTGCTACAGGGAGAGGCCGTAGCGAAGCACGGGTGAAACAGCTAATAGTATGCTATACAATTACAATGGACAAGTTTTCATTGGCGTACAATCATTTGGATCAGTTGTTCGTATTAGCGTGAGCCTGCTGTCCCCCATAGTCGCTTCCAAAATAAGGCCGTCTATATGCCCATCATTTCTTACATCTACCCCCACCTTTCCAAATTCCCCCTTCCAATCTCTTTTCAACTAAGACTCTCACATTACAAAAGAAATAATAATTAAAAATGACATTTAAAACATAATAAAAAAACACAGAAAGAGTTTCTACAGAAAGCTAATTAGTGATATTCTTGAGGAGCAAAAACTAAGATCACCGTGCCCGAAAAAGGTTGCAGCTAAAGAGAGTAGGCACCGAACAAGGGCCTGCAGAATTGGGGTAAGCGGTACCGACCTCAAATAGAATTGGAAAAGGGTGCAGTTAAAGAAGAAGAAAACAGCAAGATCATAAGATATTCTTCATTATTCAAATGTCCTTCAATATCAAGTATGTGAGAGTTACATCTTCCATATACTCGTATATCTCAATTTTATCTTTGTATATAAAGGAACTACAATTTCAAAACAAATTGAAATGCCCCCTCCCTCCAAATACCGAATATACCCCAAACACAATTCACAATCACTATTCCCAAAAATGTTAACTTAAAAAAAACCTTTCCGCATTTTGTTCAAATTACTCATATTCACAAAAACTATTGTCTTTCAGAGAACTTGGACAATGCCCCATCAACAATATCAAATATCAAAAGGAAAAGTCCTTCTGACCACAAAAGCAAGGAGAGCTTTTTCAAACCCTTCCTTTATTTTTCCGCATATTTCTCCTGCCATTATCTTACAAAAGATGACATTTATAATCTAAAAGGTCAAAGTGTTTTTTTGTAAAGAAAAAGAAATGCAGTGAGTTGGCTTATTGTGAATTAAGAAATATTTTTGTTAAATGTTTATTTGCCCCTCTATAAATGTTTCCTGGGTTTTGTTGTTGCTAGAATATCATTTGCAATGATTTAATGTTCTTCTACAAGCCCCTACATTACTCCATCTCTTATTCGAAATTGCATTTAAAAAAAAGAACTCAGAATGTAAAGAATTCAAAAAGGTGGGCACTAAAAATCCTGGATAACCTTTTCCATAATTTGAATCACACTTTGAACTTTGTAAGCTTGATCCCTGAGTAATATTTTTGGACAATGCCCGAGTAGTCTAGTATATTGGTTTTAAGCATACGTACAAGCATTGCAAGGGTGCTCTCAGAGAGTCGCTTACTTATATACCTATCATATCAACTTTTAAATAAATTAATACAAAACACTATGTACTTTAATTTATGAAAAAACTACTTTCGCATCATTCGATTCATCATCAGTCTAGTCGAGTCTAAGGATCAACTACCATCCTTTGACACTACTAGACTGAAAATAACTATGTTGAATACGCTAGTTTCCGTCAGATCAGTAAACGTTGTTTCAACACACTGGCTTAAGAGATAACCGCGGTAGCTGCCTCGATAGCTCGCGGGTTCAATCCCCAGCAGAGGCAGGATTTTTTCCTCATTCATTAGAGTATTTGACCACATAATAATAGAGCTCTAAGGGTTAGGTGGTATAGAAAATGCCGTAGCCATTAACCTCGTCCAGTGGTAACCTTCCACTCAAGAGTCTGTTTTTTTTAAGAGATAAAAGAAGCAATTCACTTAATGATGATTTCTACTTACCCCTTTCTTCTGTTAACTGCCTCTCCAGATTATCTTTGACTTCTCTTTCCCTCAGGAGATCCATCTTTAGCTGAGCTGAAATCAGAAACAAAAATTAAATACATCAGTAAAAGATCATTCGAACCAACCAACCAAACAAAATATATTAGACGGAAGTTTATATCTTGCTAGCAGGCTGGTCCTTTTCAGTTATGCCCACAATCACGTAGAAAAAGGTTTTCTACCGATTGATTAGGTATTTTTTTCAGTTGTGAATCTCTTGAAAATATGCTGAATAAATGCAAATGAAATGCAAAGCACTAAAAACAAAAGTGAAGCGGGACTGATTTAAATGAGAAAGAAAAATGCCAACGCATAGCAATTTTATATTTACAGCAAAAACTTGATTTTATATATGCTTTGTTGAAGAGGGTGTATGAGGGATAAGAAGTCCAAGGGAGAAGTTAAGGGTACATACATACAGGTACTTACAATTAAATATGAAAAAAAAATCCACTTTTCCGGGAGATATATCATCAAGGACCCCCCCCCCCAATATTTTTTTTTTTTTTTTTCAAAAAAAAAAAAATCAGAAAAAATAATTTCATTTGCATAAGTAAATAGAATTTGAATGAAGCCTTTAATTTATTTATAAGTAGAGATGTAATGAGTGAACGAATGAAATAAAGGAACGAGTGGAGAGAGGTACTCAGTTATGGTTTAAGTTTAAGGGCCATCGCCATATTCTAATAGTCCACTGGAGTGCGAGTTGGAGTGGTCACTACCACTTGAGAGTCTGATTTTTATTATAAAATATGCTCTGACCAAAAAAGTTACATGTAATCTTTATATCTAAAAGGCACTGGCCCGAGTGACTGATCAACGTAGAGCCGAAACTATTAATGCCACAGACTTGAAATTTGGCAGGGGGACCTTCGTTGCACCATGTAAGTGTGCACTAAGATTTTGCAAAATTTTAATTTTAAGGGGTAGAAATTGCGAAAATTAAACA
>CM022875.1:7564321-7579858 GCA_012654025.1 Pachypsylla venusta
ATCTTTCTTATAGTGATTTAATTTTAGGTTGGATACCCAAAAGTAAAGGGTGGTTTAAGGTAGGTATAATTATTTTTTATTGGCTATTTTATTTTAATAGTTTTTATTACACTGGCTATTATTGTTGTTATTATTTTTGTGATATCTCAAATATGTTGGCAAGCTGTTTTTTTTTTTTTTTTTTTTTTTTTTTTTTTTTTTTTTTTTTTTTTTTTTTTTNTTTTTTCTTAAAAAAAACTGTAACAATGAAATTTAATTTTATTGTTTTAGGTAGTAAAATTATAAAAAAAAGTAAACCCTTCAGGGCCTTTTTTCTAATTAGGAGCGGGCAAATTTGGTTTATTAGATGACGTAGATGTAGAATTTCATTGTGGTAAGCCCCAATGCCATTTTCACAATTTTTGTAGGTATCACAGCATTACAAAGAACCTCTCCTTCAATAATAATCTCTTCATACTTCTAATCTTTCTACTATTGTAATATCGCCACCGGTCTCTACTCACATAAAAGTAGCTACTCAAACGTCCTCACAAGGCGGGTTCAATCCCCGACCCCGACGGGGATTGAAACCGGGTCCCCCAAGTGCAATGCCAGTATGATACCCACTAGACCAGGAGGGCTGCGCATTTGGTTTATTATTTTCATATGGCATGGTCAGAAGTGCTCTTCGTGGCGTACGGTGTGCGTTGTACACACTACGGTGGAAGAGCAATTTTTTTTTTATTTCACGTTCCTTGAAAAGTAATATATCAATTTTTTCGGGGATAAAATATTTTTAGGCCAGTAAATAATAAATCCAATAACCGACTAAAATAGTAAACCTATATTTGCTCAATTGAAAGCAGTAAAAAAATCTGCTGATTCAAATTTGTGTCAATTGATCCACACGGGTCCTTTAAGTGGACATTTTAGGTAAATCGAAGTAAATAAGGGACTATTTTATTAATCTGTAGTTCACAGAGCCACTAGTTATTATTCTAATAAAACTGAACGCATTACATTAAGAGACTAGCAATACCAGAAATAAATCCGTCCAAAAAATACAGAATTTTTTTTTTGGACCACAGAAGACTGAAAGGTTTGCTTCAACTCTGATTGACTGCAATAGGATAATAGGAGTAGTATTAATGTATTCAGAAGTTTCAAAGTGGAAATAATATTTCAAAAAGCCTTGGGGCTAAAATTTGCCATCACTCACGCATTGCATTTTAAATATTTTTCCACGCTATCCCTGTAGCTACCAAAAAAACATTTATAAACATTGATGGAAGCTTGATTATGTTATAAACATTGATGGAAACTTGATTATGTTATAAACATTGATGGAAGCTTGATTGTGTTATAAACCTTGATGGAAGCTTACTTGATTATGTTATTAACATTGGAGGAAGCTTGATTATGTTATAAACATTGATGTAAGCTTGATTATGTTATTAACATTGTTGGAAGCGTGATTATGTTATAAAGATTGATGGAAGCTGTATTATGTTATACAGATTGATGGAAGATTGATTATGTTATTAACACTGATGGAAGCTTGATTCTGTTATTGACATTGATGGAAGATTGATTCTGTTATTGACATTGATGGAAGCTTGATTATATTATTAACATTGATGGAAGTTTGATTGTTTTATTAACATTGATGGAAGCTTGATTATGTTATTAACATTGATGGAAGCTTGATTATGTTATTAACATTGGAGGAAGCTTGATTGTGTTAGATTGATGGAAGCTTGATTATGTTATTAACACCGATGGAAGCTTGATTCTGTTATTGACATTGATGGAAGCTTGATTATATTATTAACAAATAGCACTGCTGGAAACTTGATTCTGTTATTGACATTGATGGAAGCTTGATTATGTTTTGAGAAATACAACAAACGGCATTTCCATGCATTCAGTATTTACGAATGGAAAAAATCGAATGAGTACATAGGCGGTTCTAGCCTAAAATTCTGAGGGGGAGGGGCTTGATTTTTTTCTGTGCCTGACCATTTTATCCAATGTAAGACCCGAAATATTTGAGATGGGGGTAACCCCGAAGCCTCGCCTCTAAAACCGCTTATGAATAAGTAACTTTAGAAATTGGCACAATCTAGTGGATTTAGGCAATAGATATCCATGAAATATTTAATGGCGAAGACATCGTGTTACGTGAGATTTATTTCAACCTAGAAAGACTAAGATGGTTTGGACATAATTGTTCAAAGAATAGAGGAAGTCAACAGGATAATAAGAAAGATAATGAAAGCCAAAGAATACAACACTGAAACAGCTCAAACTCTTCCATACTAAATATGTACAAGAAATTAAAAATCCCTTGTCTTTATGTTTTATAAATTTAATTGTAGAACATAAAGTATTTTTTATCATTTTCAATTCTTCGATTTGATAGTGACAAAAAGTTTTGGCGCAAAATGGGACCTCACATACCAAAATCAATCAACGCCAAGTGGAAAAAGTGCCCTTCACAGTGTATGGCGAACACTGTGAAGGGCACTTTTTCCACTTGGATTTTTGCATTCCACGAAACGTAAAATATGAAATTGCAGAGGAGATATTTTTCTTCTTCTTCTTATTGACGATTCCAAAGGTTCATTAATGAAAAGACTAAACCAACAGGAGAGTAGAATCCAATGGTTGCTACACATAATGGAAAAGATGAGATGAGACTGTGGAAGGACATTAGGACACTACTCTTATGAATCCCGGGACCAAACCGGGCTGTGATATCAATTGATAAGATTAACCAAAACTTACCAAAGTTTTCCTGAAACGAATATTTGAAGCAAAATTACTATTTGAAATGTTATTCTCAATTCAGAATAATCCATTTATTTCGCTATTTTTTTAGGGCCATAGGTAATAAAAGGCGAGTCTAGTTTTAAAATAGAAAATATTCGCACATTGCGTGAGTTCTGCTGTTTATAAACTTTGTTTTGAATTTCATTTCAATGACAATTAAAATAGACACCTTTCTTTCTGGAGGGCTTTAGAAAAATATTTTTACTTTCTCAATATAAAGTTATTGTGGGAGCTTTGATTAATAAACTACATGGAACACAAATGAAAAGCATATCTCACCCCAAAACATTTCTTAAATAGTTACTGTAGTTATACAGCTTTAAACGTAAATACGAGGCTGTTGGTTCGAATCTAAGTGTGACCATAAGATTTAACGATAATAAGGGGGATTCCATTTTCACATCAAGCATATTACTAATATCCATTGTCAGGATTTTATTTCAGGGGGAGGGTCATCTAAAGATTTTATTTCGAGGGGGGGGGTCATGTAAAACTTTTTCAAAAATTTGGGGAGGGGGTTGAACCCTTAAAACCCTGTCCTGGATATACGGGCCTTAGAACAATGGAAGCCCTTTTTTACTGTTGTTCGAGGCACCCGCTAATTCGGTGAATGTTTTTTTTACATACAGTTGAATATTTCTGTTGAATGTTTTGTTTTCGTAAAATTAATTTTAACCAATTATATCCAGACTATTTTTTTTCGCAAATATCGAAAAATTCCAGATCAATAAATAAATCAAAATCAATAACACATCAAACGATATATGTCTCCAGGCATTTAAACAATAAACATAAAACAATTGAAAGAATCACACTAATAATATTTATTATGGAAGATAATAGTTGTACTGGGTGAACACAATTATGGATTGTCTAAAGGGTTCATTTGGAGGTGAGGGATTCAAAAAAGAAAGAAGAATTAAAAAAATTACGAGTTCTCACACACGGGAAGATATTCTTCGGCGACATTCCACTTACATCAAATAAATAAATTTCATAAACCAGACTAAATTCGTAATATGAAATTTAACATGTCATGGACAAGCATGAGAAACAAATAAAAATTAACCGTAAGACAGTAAATGCTATACTTTCATGGAAAAACTAATTTCAAAACAAAAATTAAAATCTGATGACTCCATTGTCGACATAGTTGAATAAGGCAATGATTTTCTGTTGTCTTTTGCTCATCGATCAACTAAATGATCAGGTTATGATTTCCGACATGGCTCTATGTCATCTTCTGCAACTCTTCATGATTTCAAGAATTCTTCTAAATTCTTTCCATAAGAATATATTTTTGTAAAACAATGAAAAAGACGCAAAACGGAGAATTTGTAACATGAATTAAGCTTTTGAAAGATAAAGGATTAAGCGAGACACTCGAGGAAAATTGTAATCGAGATTGAGTTGCAAGGAGCAACCTAGAAAACTAAAGGTCATTAGTAAAACTTATCAAATAGTTTAAATGTATATTTCTTTGTGTTATTATGTCACAATTTTAGTGGGCACCATAGCATTACAAGGTATTCTCAACAATCAATCCAATATCTCTAAGCCTAAGCTTACACTTTGACAATTTCTTTATGGTGTAAGCCGAGTGTGATGCGCACTCTGCCACGGAGACGTCTATAGTTCACTTATATAAAGGTATAATATGATAAAGTCGATGGCCGTGTTGTTCAGTCCATCTTGACACCTGATCGGGAGGGGTGTGGGTTCTAATTCCGCCCAGAGTCAAAATTTCTGTTCGAATTTTCCTGTTTTCGAAATGTCATGGCTGCAAAAGTGGCCTAAAATAATGGAAAGTAGTTCCGGGCCAAAAAAAAAGAAGACGATGATAATCTAGAGCAAAAACAGCATTCATAATAGTATTCTGTCAGTAGAGAAAATATCACGAAATACAAGAAAATGGGTTTCTTTGGAGAGTAATTTTAAAGGATCAGAAATTTGAGTTCAGAGGGAAAAAATGGAGAAAAGTATGTGGAGAATTTTCGAACTGTGTTTTTTATAACCGTTGTCATAAAGAGAGTTTCCGAGGAACCGGGACACAAAAACACAAATAAAGGAAGGTACAACACATGTAAGTTAACATCAGAAAAGAACAATACAAACCCTACACACATTTAAATACCGTAATTTTGTACTCTTAAAAATATTATTAAAAACTTTTTTTCTCTCAAAAAAAGGAAACAATATTTATTTACAATAAATTTACAAAAAAACAAAACAATTCCTATGAACGAACATACAGAGGGACTATTATCCAATCATTTTGTCACCACAAATCATATTTCCAAACCTATAATCAACAAATCAGACAATCCACAGACTATTTGCTTCACAAGAAACATATCTACCTATACGCCCTTGAGAAGAGAAGAAATTAGCAAAGTAAAGGAATACATATTAGAATTATTGTAAAAGAAGAAGATAGAAAAGAACTCTAAGGAAGTGTCTACCACTAGAGAAGTAGATTTTATTATTTTTAAAAAATAGACTCTTGAGTGAAAGGTTACCACTGGGCGAGGTTAATATCTGAGGCATTTTCAACCACCTAACCCTTAGAGCTCTATTTTTATGTGTTCAAATACTCAAATCAAAAAGGGGAAAATCCTGCCCCTGATGGGGATTGAAAACAAGCCCCCTTGTTTATCAGGCGAGCGTTTATTAACCACTGAATAAGACGCCAAGCGAAGCGGGCGTATTCTGCTAGTATCTAATATAAAGTGGTGGAATGCTATACTAGAGCAATGAGAAAACATCAAGAACGAAGATAGGAAGTAGCAGGAACAAGATGGCAAGCCCAGTGATACAAGATAAAACAGTCTGGAAATCGGAAAGCTTTGGAGGAGACCCTTGTTCAGCAATGGACCATGAGTGGTTGACAATAATAGACACTAATATTGAGTCGTTCTAAGTAGAACACTCAAATATCTCGGAATTTCTGGGAGATACAACAAAATATTCTGACCAAAACTTTAGGTTATCGACGGGGTTATGTAATACTCGTGGTGAGAGTCCGATGAATTCTCCAGGGTTNATATCAAGCTCACTCGGAATTTTAACCTCAGCTAATTATACAAGCTGCTTTCTAAGGACAAACAGCCCAACAGAGATTTTGATAGAAGGGACAGCCCTAAAGTGGATTTTAGCATAAGAATATACAAATGCGACAAAAGAAAAAGTGATGAGCAGATAATGGAAAATATATCACATTTCCTAACGAATGTATTTTGTTACCTTCTACAAAGGTCCCTAACTTGCTGAGAGTATTAGCGTTATGTATTAACCTTAGAGTTGTGTAAGATTCCCTAGAAGCATAAAAATGTTATTTGTTACCTTCTGCAAAGGTCATATCCCTAACTTGCTGATAGTTTTAGCGTTATGTATTAACCTTAGAGTTGTGTGAGATTCCCTAGAAGCATAAAAATGTTTACGAAAAGTAGCTTTGTATATGTAAGAAAACATTAAATAAATAAATATTATAACCATTCAAACAACATTCAAAAACCTAATACTTGTGAATGCTTTTGTCATTTATCTCACACAAAAATACGAATAGCACATGAGATTTCTATTTTTCGAAAAAACTTAAACGTTCTTTAAATAAATATGATACATGCCTATTCTTTTATATGAAATGAGTTTATTTTGACTAAAAATTAGATGAATAAGTTGCATTTCTAAAGAAATTCTGCTTCAAAGAATGATTTGAACATTTTTGCAAATAAGTATAAAATGAATGTTGAGAAATAGTTGCAGGCGATTATTAGAATTTTTTCTTTCTTTCTTTTTGTATGTTTTAATTTTATTTGTAAAGTTTAGTTTTTTTTACGTTTGGGAACAATACGAATATTAAAATCAACTTATCTTCATTTCAACCAATACGTATAATCAAATCAAGACGTGTAAACACCAACTTGACGAAACCATTAAAGTTAAAAGTCCCAAATGCAATATTGGACCACACGATACACAATATTTATTTAACTGCGCTGAGAACACTACTTAGCTATAAATAATAAAAGAAAATAATAAAAAAAAATGCTGTTTCTTTGTGTTATTATGTCACAATTTTGGTGCACAATTGCAGCATTCCAGGATTTTTTTCAATTAGTTTGAATTTTTCTATTTTACCTACAAGTCCATAACTACTCATTGTCCTCAAGAGGCTGAGTGGGCCTCGAAAATATACAAACCACGAAAACAAATTTTTGCCATTGCCAGGATTTGACCCTTGGTCTCCCGAGTGCAAGACTAGTGCAGTGACCCCTGAGCCATGGGATCTGGTCCTACTTAGTTATATCCAATAATCTATGGTTCTATGACTGTCACTAAAGGAAACTGCAACATTTTTGCAACTACAAAAGGAAGAATTAAATTGTGGTGTGACTTAGATGCTCAATGCTATACCAACAGCAACTAAGACATGGGCTGAGATTGATCATAAAGCAATATTTGTCTTGATTGTTGAAAGAATATGTGAGAGAGAAAAGTAACATCGTATCTGAGGATATTTTAACAGATCAGGGGGTTTGTGATTGGTAATTTAACAGCTGTTGATTCTTCGAAAATGAATCATTAGCAATAGACAATAGTGATATCACTATACATCCAAACTTGGAGGCTATTTATTGTCATGGGTCCTCTGAACCATGTCAAACACTGCAGTATTACATCAACAACACAAACATATTAATATTGCAGGGTTGGTTTGGTGATAAGGTTTGACCTAAAGTAACTTCTCAAAATGTCAAGTACAACCTATTTTTCACTACGGAAATAATAAGTCACAATTAATTGGACTGGACGGATACTCCTTCGGAAATTGTTAATTGTATTTTGGGCGCCACAACTATGAATTTTAGATGCTAGCTTTGGCCTTAGCAATCGAATTATTGTATGGAAAAACATAATATGAACGAAATCTGTGTTTATTAGCAAAAAAATGATATATCAAAATTCATATTATATAGGCACCATAAAAGTATATTGAATGATTAAATTAAATAGTACAATTTACTTTTCTTTTCCTTGAACATAGACGTTGAATGGGTTAATTTTTATTAAGCAATCTGTTTGATTTCATAATTCCAATGATGATTGCATTTTGAGTCATGCTGAGGTATTAATTAAACTTTCAATGCGTTTTTTTTTTAAATGATATCTTTCATACGATGGAGTACTCAGCTGACAGGTGAATTTTTTTTTTTAAAAAAATATTTTTTCCTTCATTTTATGCAATTTATTTATGAAAAATATTTAAAAAAATTAATCATAGTAATCATAAATACCGAAAAGATAAGCTTTGTCGCTGAAATTATTGGATAACTCGATGACAGAATGCCTGTCAGCATTTCCGTTTTTATTTATTTTATTCAGATTCGCGTTTTTATTTATTTTTTTTAAAAAAAAACACGTTTTTACATAGGTCGGTACTTAGGTTTCCTAGTATACAAATGAAGTGTAAATAACCAGAAAGTTATATTTTTAAGAACGGGAGTAAAATATATTGACCTATTCTTCCTCTTAAAAAAAATGATTTTCAAGAGAGTCAATTTCAGAAGCTCAAAATTTGAAAATCTAAATTTCATTATGTTTGTACCTCCGTCATGGTAGCCTTATAAATTAAGGAATAAACACACTTGTTTATTAACTTGTAATTTAATTGAATTCTTAACATAAATGAAATACATTTAAACAATACAACTTTGTGTGTGCATTGTACGCTTGGTACCCCCCATGAGGACCCTAATCAACGCGACTTTGTGAAACACGACATCGTTAGAGAAATATTTGTAATAAAAAAAAAGGTTAAGAAGGTTTTAGTAATATGTGAGTGCGATGCACTGGACAAAAGAGGAGAATTTAGCTTGCTGGGGCATAAGGTGTGTGAAGTATAGGAATCTTTATTGTTATTTTAATTTAGTAATTGGGCGTCTCCACTACTTTCACTTTTGTATTTAGGCATGTCCACTAATTATAATAGTATAATACTTAGTCAACTCTACTAATTTCACTTTTGTATTTAGGCTTCTCTACTATAATTATAATAGTATAATACTTAGTCACCACCACTATTTTCACTTCTGAGATGCCTAAGTATTTCCACTAATTATTATTAGTAGAATATAATAATAGTATAGTTACCTCCATTATTTTCACTTTTTTACTTAGGCATATCCACTAATTTTAATAGTATAATACTTGGTCACCTCTACTATTTTCTTTCTGTATTTAGGCATCTCCACTAATTTGAATAGTATAATATTTAGTCACCTCAACTATTTTCACTTTTGTACTTAGACATCTCCACTAATTTGAATAGTATAATACTTAGTCACCTCAACTATTTTCACTTCTATATTTAGGCATCTCCACTAATTTTAATAGTATAATACTTAGTTACCTCAACTATTTTCACTTTTGTACTTAGGCATCTCCACTAATTTTAATAGTATAAAACCACTAAGAAGTTACAAGAGTAACTTCTTAGTGGAGGTACGTTCATTATCAGTGAGTCAGTATACCAAC
This sequence comes from Pachypsylla venusta, assembly GCA_012654025.1. Lineage (NCBI taxonomy): Eukaryota > Metazoa > Arthropoda > Insecta > Hemiptera > Aphalaridae > Pachypsylla > Pachypsylla venusta. The sequence continues at coordinate 7,573,670 of CM022875.1, forward strand.
TGGGCTTTGCGTTTTATAAGTATAGATAAAATATTCTTCACTTATTTTTCATATGGAAGGTAAAGTATTAATTATATTTTTTTGTTTATTTTGCAAAAATTATGTTACTTCTTAAAATGAATATATTTTTGCACGACTTGGATAGTTACTCTCTCTTTATTTCTTATTTCAAATGTGCACATAGGTATTGTTTTAACAATAAAATAGCAAAGAAAGGAAAGTCCTGATTTTATCTTAATTGATATTAAACTAATAATATTGTTATGTTGGCAGAACTGCAACTATTTCAAGAGATTTTTTTTCAACCTAGGTGGTTGCCGTGATGATGTTTTAAATAGTAAAAGGTTCCCAAACTTTACTAATAAACTTGATTGAATTCCCGGGGGGAATAGTACACCAAACGATTTCTGAATAGAAATGAAATTACCTGCAATAGAATATCTATAGGCAGAGAGATCTTAAAAATCATTGATGCTGGTGATGCTGAGGAGCACGGGGAAGAGGTAGACCTAGAAGTATGTGAGGAATGACCTATCTGGAAATTCAGGAGTTGGCAATTGATAGATCTATGTACAAAGTCAAAATCCTCTAGTGTATGGCAACCAGCAATAGCTGAAACTACAATTGAGATTACCTATATTGCTAAATCCTTCGTTCTTCAAAAAACAGATTAATTTGTGGATAATTTTATACTGGAAGTGACTAAATATTATAACCCAATTATCCACAAAATTCTGGGAAAAGACATAAAAAAGCTTTTGCATTGTGTGGTTCAGGGAGACTAATTTGAACAATATTTACAAAAAAAGGAGCATTACAAAAAACTAGACCTAGAAGTATGTGAATTAATGACATAGAAGAATGCTAGGAATGACTTTTCTGGAAATTCAGGAGTTGGCAATTAAAAAGAAGACCAGAACATCATATGGCAGCACAAGAACCTGCACATATCCACAGAACAACTCTTAAGTAAATGAGGAGGGCTAAGTCATAACTGCATAAGACAACAAAAAGTAGGAGTGGAAAAGAGCAATTCGACAGAAAAGGATATCTCAAACAGAAGAATTTACAATTTGCGTAGGAGAAACGACCCCGGTAGCCATATGAAGCTAATACGGAATAAGGCCAGGGAGATACATGTGTTTACGAAAAAGGGGTCGCTACACCAAAAGTTAAAATATTACCAAAGAGGACCGTGAATGTCGATGCATCCCATATGATAGCTTTAAATCTAACTCTTCCACTATTGTTTGATTCTACTTTGCGTATAACATAAAAATTCATATATTATTTTCTGGGGCGGATATTTTTTCTTGAGTTCGACTACAAGAATCTAATATTGTCAATAAAAACCCAAGAACTATTCCTGAGAAACGCAGTCAATTTTTTCATTTCCTGTGGAACCTTATCATTATTTCACAACAGTTCTGGTAACCACTGTTACATATTAAATCGATATACTTAAAGATATTGTATCCTCTACGTACAACATAGTACAATATTACGATCTTACTCCTCAGACTCTAAGGTATCTATAGATTTGAACTTTAAAGTATTATTTTTTTTAATACTAGAGGTTATAAGTTCGGGTCACTTAGGCCAATTTATTAGATATGTTCATTTACATGACGGATAAATCACACTACAACAAGATAATGTATTGCATTTGTGAATGCAAAAGTTAGTTAAATTGTGTTATTTTGTACCCAACTACATAAGTATACCGTATGTACTTTTACATTCAGGGTCGTGTTTATATTGGTCTCAAATGATCTCATAAATAATTATTAGCCAGTTGTTCACAAGCTTTTTATTTAAGTGTAATAATATTGAATGGACTCCTCAAAATATCCACCGAGGAATAAGATATAAGGAGCACCCATACCGCAATGTGAAATTGTCAGTGTCCAGTGAACTTTTCAGTGACAGTGCTCTCCGACAAAGTACCGTGATCTCACAGTGATTTTAATAACACCCGTCACCCGTCAGTGTTTTTTCTGTTTTCAGACAGAATTTTTTCATGTCAAATCACTGTGAAGATCACGGTACTTCGTCGGAGGGCACTGTCACTGACACTTTCACTGTGTCGTGTGAATGCTCCTTCTAACATAGTCCTTTATGAAATTTTGTGAACATAAGGATTTGAAGAAAATATTCTGAACAAAAATGGCAGCGGTCTCAGTACCTAATAAGTGTAGCAAATTGGAATGTAAGTTGTACCCCAAAAACGACAGATTAATAATTGAGAATTGTCGTATTTTTTTTTTATATATATTTTAATATGGAAGGCGCATTGTATTGTGATTTCTAATTTTGTGCTGTTTCTGAAACAATTTAGACTTCTGAACACTGCCATTCTGGTTCACATTTTATTTTTTATTTACCTTTTCCTAAGAATTTACCTTTTCCTAAGACTGGCCTCATTTAATTTACCCCTCGAAAAGCCAAATTGTTTTCTTTGAGGGTTTACCCCTAAAAAAAAAATGCTAACCTCGGAGGGTTATTATATCCAGGTTATGAACGCTGTCATAGACTAAATAAAAGTATTTTAGTTGTGTTGAACTAAATTTTATGTTCATCCTATGTTCTATTTTATGTTCAAGGAGCTTTTAGGTTACGAATCTACCAATTCTACCAAATGATCTACTGAGGCGATCGCTCGCTTAAAAAAAAAATGCACGATTACAATACTTTATCTTCCATAGGAAGAGAAAGTAAAAATTGNGGTACGTCAATATCATTGCCCACGTCACTTAGCTCTGAAAAAAAAAAATAAAGTAATTACCTTAAGCATAACAGCCAAATATTTCGGACCTTTTTGAAGATACCAAAATTTTCCGACAAAAGTTTCATGATATCGGGGGACACATATCATGGTGACGTTCAGGGTCATGCGAAGGTCAATTTTTTTAATGGATTTTTATTTAACCTTTCTTTTTTATTATTTAAAATGGCAGGCTTCTCACAAACCGTCGAAAATTTACGGCGCAATGAACCATCAATTCCGAATTGATTCCACAACTTGCGCTTTTCAGTCTCGGTAGGCAGAACCCTCCACAAGCACACGGTATTAAAGCGACCGAGCAATATGATTTGTAACAGAGTATTTCCATCGTAGCTACAACATGTTATTCTTTTGATGGAAATATTTTCAATTTTCAGGACATTTTTATTTTCAACCTCTGTCTTTTAACAAAACTTCTCTACGTTTGGTAGTTCAGAAGCAAATACCATTCTTTACATAATGCAAAAGTAAAGTATCTTCAAATATTTTTTTTACATATTAATTTTTTTTTTAAAAAAATGAAAACTTCCATTCTGTTTTTGAAAAACAAACAACCCCATGCAGAAAATATAATTTGAACTTCAAAAATAATTATCTGAGCAAACTTTTTGGCGTCAAACTAAATTCAAAACGAAAGTTAATTATTTTTTGGAAAAACATTTCAGCAGACAGAAAAAACAAAATGTCAGATTCATTTTCTATCTAACTGTTTTCCTTTGTTAATGTAAATATTTGACTAGTAATATAGGTAGGTAGTTATAATCTTAAACTCAAATGTTCTATCTTTCATTAAGATGGTTTTACAATTGAAGTGTACATATTTTGTCGAAAAAACTACATTGAAATTATCAAGGAAAGAAAACCATTAAGACACTTTGTAGAATTATCATCTTGACAATGGAGTAAAATCTGAAAAACGCGTATCGAATAATATATTAAAATTGTAGAACATAAAGTGAAGTGTTTTTTAATCATTTTCATTTGCAAACTGACAACAAAAGTAAAAAAATCGTGTTAAAACTAAAACTCACTTCGTTCGGTAAGTATTTAATAAAGCAAAATTAATTAGTAATTATATANTTAAAACTAAACCTCACTTCGTTCGGTAAAGTATTTAATAAAGCAAAATTAATTAGTAATTATATAAAAAACGGTCTTCTGGTGAACGGAGATGAGTTTCGCAGGACTTCGTGAGAAATTCATGGAGAAAAAAATAGACTGATACGTTGAATAATGAGTACAACAGTTCCCAAAAGATCACTTCATTCAACGTTAAGTAAGTTAGTTTTAAGCAACGTTCAGAAAGGTTCTAGTTGATGGGGAAGGATTATAGATTCCAGCTCAACTCAAGTTAGATAAAGTCAATATGAGTAGCTGGTTTGACAGTCCAAGCGAATGGAGGGTAAAATCCCTGTCTCCATTGACATTAAGGAGACATTAAGCTAGACAAAGCATTTCGAAATCGAAAAAATCAAAATATATCGAAATCGGAAAAAGAACCAGCAAAAGAACAGATAGAATACCCCTTTTTTCAGTCCCGCTTGCAATATATTCTAAATAAAGTCATTGAAGCAACTGGTACCAAAACAAAATAAAAACAGAATCAGCAAAAAAGAAAAGAGCGTTCAGCATAATTTTCCAATCATGAAATGTCAGCATTTTCTAAATTAAAACAGTTTTGTCCTAACTACTGCAGAAAATTGTCGTCTAACACAGAACTCCTTCCACCCTAACTTTTTGTAAATGAAAACAAAAGTGAATATAAAACTCAAATAGATCATCCTGAGACATTGTCATAAAAAAGTTACGAACATTATTAGAAAGGTGAGAGAAAGGGACGGAAAATATAAGAATGTTTCCGCGCTAAAGGATTACAAGTAAGGGAGAACTGAATTTTACAGATATTTTTGCTATTAAAGTTTTGTCGAACAGAAAACATAACACGATTAAAAAAAAAAAAAAAAAAAAAAAAAAAAANAAAAAAAAAAAAAACGAAAATGTAAGTCCGTTTTTAACGTGTATGAAAAAGGAATAATGTGAAATAAGGAAAACCCAATGTGTAACATAAATGAGGAATATTTGATGGCAGATAATTCATCCTTAATATGTCCATAGACGATGGAGATATACTAAATAGATCGGACGGCTTAAAATAATTTTTCCTACCATTTTTGTTAAAATTACAAATGTTCGTTCAGTGATTGAAACCTGTAACTTTTGCACGGTTAGCAGCTCTGTAGCAAGGACAGGGGTTCAAGGGGTCTGCTCCCCCCCCACACACTGATATGTAGGACTTCTTCTCGAAAATCTAGATTTTGATTATAAGTATGACTTTGCAAAGAAAATCGAACACCAGTTATAAACTTCAAAATAGCTTCCTCAACTTTTAACCATCAAAAATTGATAATTATGTAGCCTTTAGATATCCCCACCTGGGTAGCCTTCGGATACCACCCCCATGGTATTCCCGGGTGCACTACAGCTTATGACGATCATGTATTTTGTTTCCATTTCTTTTGTACTACGTCACCCAGTATGGTTTACAAGAACTATAAACTTAAATGACAAACGTGCCAATATCATAAGTCATAATATTTTTGACAATTCCGTTTGATACGATCAACAAATCCTATAACATTTGAATGACTTGATCAAACTCATCTCTCGATAAAATGATCGTAAAACACAAAACTTTGCTTTAACTAGATTCATTATAATTTCGAGCAAGTAGACACTTGGCAGTTATTATTGAAGGTGTTTAGGACAAAAACATAATAATTTTTATGAGAAAACTAGACTTTAAAATAAAACACGATATAGACAAGAAAAGTGAAGATTATGAAATGAGAGAAAGTGTGGAGGAAATAAATTCCAGGGGAGAAATATTGAGGAAGAGGAGAATTGAGGATATTGGGCAAATGAGAAATGAAGAAGTATTAGATATTATAGTCATAAATAATGAAACATATTTCCAGGACACATTGCAAGAAGAAACGATGAAAGTTAGACAACAGATATATTAGAGCGGTACCATAGAACCAAGTAAGCCTTATTTTATCCATCTGATTGATGGATAAAATAAGGCAATGAGTAGGAGCAAGATTGTAGTCAGTGGCATTAGATAGAACAGTCTGGAAAGCTCAAAGGACTTCTGGTATATGTTCAAGCCATGTACTAGTTATGCATACAAAGAAGAAAATAACTTTAATTTGTCCAATTTAAATAATTATGAGGATTATTTAAAAGTTTATAAAAAGAAAAATTGGAACTTGATCAAGGAAAATTGGGAAATGATCAAGGAGAATTGAGAATTGATCACGAAGAAGGAAAATATAGAAAAGCAATATTCTGAAGAAAGTCTCCCAAATGAGAAATAAATATCATATTAAAAAAAAAAAAAAAAA
>CM022875.1:7584009-7622515 GCA_012654025.1 Pachypsylla venusta
AAATAGAAAAATATGTTCAACAAATACCTGGACAGCATAACATAGAAGAATTGCAGAAAACGGCCGTAATAGGAACAGCCCACATTTTAAGAAAATAGAAAAATATGTTCAACAAATACCTGGACAGCATAACATAGAAGAATTGCAGAAAACGGCCGTAATAGGAACAGCCCACATTTTAAGAAAAGTTTTAAGTTAGGTTAGGGCAGGATTACCTCAGGAACATTGTTTGTTCCCGGTATAAAAATAACTCCCCAATAATGGTGATATTGAAAGAAACTTTCATGGTTGATAATAATAATAATAATAATAGACTTATTATACTGCCTTACTAAAACCATTGAGGGTCTTGTTCCGCCAGCAGTCAGCGCAAGTAATATTATTATGTGGTCAAAATCTCATATAGCGGATAACATAATAGCCCCGGCTGGGTTTCGAACCCGTGACTCCTGGATTGCCAAGCAGGCCCCTCGACCACTGAGCTACCAGGACTATAGGTAGCTATAAAAGTATTAAATGTATTGGTATGAAAGCACTGATTTGAACATGTATGTTTATTGCCTAATATTCCTTCAGTGGAATTGTCGTCTAAAACAACGTGTGTAAATTATAAAGCTTTCAAGAAGAAAAAAAATCAACATTGAAATTTTTCACCAATACAATATCTACTTCTACTTCATTTCTATATTTTCGTATATGAGAAGACTAGCTGTTTCGTGGGCTCCCCAATTTCAAAATTGATAAGCCCTTAAAACCAAACATAACATATCAAAATTTTACGTTTCTACAACAGACCGCTAAAAAGATAAACATAATTTTCAAAAAACACAATATTCGGCCCCCTGGGTACCCAGGGCCCTCAAAAACTATACAGCAAAATGTCTTAAACTTGTATACCAAATTTCATCAAAATCGGATGAAAATTGTGACTTGTATCGCGTAATAACATAGATACATACAAGTGCACTTCGGGATGTATACCGGGGTCAAAACTGGAGTTCACTCACGTTCACAATAATAACATATATACTCTGTATTAGGTACCGCCAATATTTTTCGATGGCGCCTTGTCTAAATTATTAACTTGTGTGAATTTCCCAATAGTACTTACATCCTTTTTTTCTCAAAGATATAATTATCAGTAGAACATAAATCAAACAGAGAATCATAACGCTCAAAATGATGGGCGTATAGGTACTTTGTTTCTGGACATACAACTTGAAATAATATAGTTATTATTTGCATTGCTTTGTTCAGGGTTATGAGAGAGAAAAACATCAATGATAGACACTTAAAGGTGATTATTCAATTGGCATTTGAAACAAAATTAGGGTCACTTTGATATTTATAGGGGTTTGTACTCTCAATGTTTGGCCAATTTACTAATCAATTCAGTGAACAATAAATAGAAGTGAGATATTTTGCAGTTTGTCAGTCCAATTATGATGAAATTTGTTATTGGACATTAATATATGCATTTAGCATAGATGAGGCAAATGGTAACAATTTGTGTGATTGAGGATCACAGAATTACTAGTTTGAAGGTCTGATTTAGCAGAAATGAATTGAATTTTTGACAGTATCAATGTAGTTTCTTTGAAATGTTCGTTGTAAGTACAAAATCGTCAGTTTACTTCTTACTTTCCGTGTCTATTGCAAAAATTGATGCTGTTGGAAGGGTTAAGTAGTAATTGATGCTGGTGGAAGGGTTGAGTAGTCTAAGGACTTCAAAATGATTGCTAACTAATCTTGGATTCGTCCGTGTCCCCCAGCAGTGGTAAATATCTCAAATTCATGAGGATGGGAATTCCATGGGTGGACTGGGTATGAATTCACGCCCTACTGTATGCTAGTCAAAGCGTCTTATGGGGTCATCTGGGACTAAATATTGACTATTTCAAGTGAGTGATGTCCTGCGTATACTCTGTTATGACATACTGCTGTAAAGCGTGGACTCTTGATAAATCTCTATGCAACAGAATAACATCCTTGAAAACTGGTATTACAGGAGGATTCTTAGAATATCTGGGAAGGACAAAATAACCTATAATGAAGGATTAAGAAGAATTGGGAAGGAAAACTTTGAATTGATGAAAATAATGAAATAACGTAAACTTGTATATGCCGGTCATATTCTACGGGGTTCAGGTGGACATTTGTTACTTGAAATCATGGATGGTGAAGTGTGTGGAAAAAAAGACAGGGGAAGACAAAAAAGGAAGTGGATGGATGATATTAAATAATGGACACACGCGGCAACATATGGAGAGGTGAAGAGGATGGCAGTAGATCGAGTTTTATGGAAAGAAAGTATGCATAATGTTTAGCAATCTTCAGAAACGAAGATGCAACCATAAGAGAGAGAGAGAGAGAGAGAGAGAGAGAGAGAGAGAGAGAGATGTCTGCAGTTGAGATAACCACTAGTATTATGCCTAATTATTATTATTAATAGGCAATGATGGTGTGGAAATTTGACAAAACCATCCTAATTTGGGTACAGATACCCTGTATAACAATTGACATGAGTAAGATATGTAGTACTGGTATATATTTTGCATACTCTTGGCTTAGCCAAAGTATTATTACCTTTTCTGCATAACAACATCTTCCAGGACATAAAAGTTCAAAATAGTACCTCCCCTCAATTTTGTTTGCTAAACAGAAAAAACAATAAAATTTATAAACTGACCTGTACTTACTTACATTTTATTTTTAAAAGATTGAAAAAAAAATCATTACTTGGGCTGTAAAATTATTACTTTGTATTGATAGGTAATTGATTTTACATTGCAATATGGACATAGCCAACTCTGCCAATCGAGCACATGGGTTTATTTTTTTTTTATTAAAATCATAAAACTATTTATGATTTATCTGTTTTTTAGTACGATATCCTATATAAGACTTAGATTAACAAAAAAATAATAATAGAAAACTGTATACAAAATCGGTCAATCCAGTGCTACTTTCGAGGGAAAAACGGTATTGTGACGTCATATCATTAATAGTTGTGAACACAGCAATTTTTTTTTTGAAAATTATTACCGCATCAGTGTAACACAAAATTAACACAGATGAAGTTAGTTATGCAAAAATGATGAAGATGGAGTTAGTTATGAAAAAATGATGAGGGTTTAATTTAAATATTGTATTTTCTCATTCTATATCCATAGAAGATTGTGGATCGGTGGCAAGGCCCCTGCTTCATAGTTGGTAGGTTCTGAGTTCACTCCCGGGTGGGGTAGTATGTTTTTTTGAAGTATTATTAAATTTATTTTTAAAGAAGTATAAGTTCTCACGCGCGTACATAAGTACACGCACTCATTTTTATGTTTTTGGTACGTGTTTTCTCAACTAAAATATTAAAATTTGGAGGATGGTAAAAAAATAATATCCCAAGGTTCAATATAAAAAATAATAATAAACCAAAATTATCATTCTGATATTATCATTAAAAATTATAATGTCGACAGTAAATATCATCGATAACAACACTGCAACGCATCAATAGCAATAATAATTAAAATACATATTGATATCATATACTGATAATAGGTAATTATGATTGCATATGAACATATTGATGATGGGAGAAATTTCAGCATTTTTCTAATATAGCATAGGCTTTTGTTTTCAAAAATGCATAAAATGTTTTGCGGCTTGTGTTTTTAGAAAATATTATCATGATTAGGATCCCATTTCACAATAAACCAGGGCGGGCCATAATGAGTCTCCTACAGACATTGCGATTGTCGGGCCTCTTCAACCTCTTGAAATACATTTTTCCCACCAAATTCATAATTGTTCCATTTTTTTAATACATTATTAAGGAACGAAGGTATGTCATCACACTAATAATAAAATAACTGAAAGCTAATGTTTTTTTTTTTCTTTTTTTTCGGATGGTAGGTCGTCTAATTTGTCGGCGTTGAAATTTGGCACTTACGACAAACGAAAGAATTATTTCATTTGATATTTGAAGGCTCCAAAATGACCGAACCAAAATTATGTTTTCAGTTAGTTTCATTTCTCTCTCTGTCTGTCTGTTTTTTCGTTTGAAGTTTAAATACTGAGAAAGGCGGGAAGGGGGCAGTGTTGACGATTCAATGAACAATTTGGCATTGTATTAGTCTCCCTAAAGACTACCTGACAAAATATTATCTTTAGTAAACCTTCTTATCAGTGATAACAATGTAAAACAGAGGGTAATGTAAACACAAATATATGGCCTGGTTTAACTCTTGACTGTATATGATATGGGGTCCAATAGATACATCATCAAAATACTAAAGGCAATAAGCATTGTGGCTGAAAACATTAAAGAGATGCAGAAAACGAAGCAAATGTGATTGTGGAAAAGGTGATATCCTTTTCCACAATCACGACTTATGCTGTATAAAAATAATAAAAAAAGCAATCCTGAAAAATTATTCTGTTGCTGATGATATTAATGTAGTCACCGAGGGGAGCAAACCAGCTTCATTAGTTGACGGTCCTAAGCCCGTGTAAACACAGAAGGTTTGGTGTTAACAAGGGCATCCAGTCATTAAAAAAAATCTGCTTCAAACCAATGATGAGAGATAATCTGCAAAAAGATAGTTTCTACGCAGTTTCAATTGATACAGTAAAAAGCAAGCTAGAGCAAGGAAACTTTGCCAGGAGAAGGTTGCAACTAGAGAGAGTGGGTGCCGGACCAAAGGATTTGTCATGGTATTAGAATTGAGGAAAGCAATGCCAACCCCACACAGAATTGGAAAAGGTGAAATTAAAGAAGAAGTAGAGGTATTATATTGCAGTGATGGACATGGACATAGTTCTAGGGGCCCATGATTGGCATCTAAGATTAGATGAATGATGACAATTACAAACTATAGCAGCAAACAACAACCTTGGAAAACGATGATGAAAAATGATGATGTCACTATTGATTGATTTTACTTACGTCTGGTAGGCTGATGAAAATCTGTCGATGAGTACTATGCAGACTTTGGTCATCAGTGTTATTAAGGTTAACAAGTTTGAAAAGATACCTCTTTGGTCCAACACTAAGCCGTATATATCATTCTCTCTCTCTCTCTCTCTCTCTCTCTCTCTCTCTCCCTCTCTGAATTGTGTGATGAACATGAATTGTGAACAATAACATTAACATTATTTGAGGTAACAATAGTCAATATTGCAGTAAACGAAACAATAATTAATATTCATAATGCGGTAGATGGAACAACGATGATGAAAATAATGCCAAAGTTAATGATAACAATTATTAGATATTGGATAACATCCAAAACAGATGTAAACGACGAACCGTTGATGAAATTACATCAAAAGAGAAAGAAAAAAAATATATCAGATCAACTCTAGTGAGATGCTTGAGTTATTTTAATTACAATCATACAGTTTTGTCGCTTCAAGTCGCTTCTCTACAAGAATATCCTACTTTCGTAAACGCTCGTTGAGATTGTAAACGCTCGTTGCCAACGACCATACCACGTTGAATACACCAGTTCCAGTCAGATCACTGAAGTTAAGCAACATCGGGCGTGGTCAGTACTTGGATGGGTGACGGCTTGGGAACACCACGTATCGTTGGCTCTTTTTTCTGGCCCAACCCAGGCTGGGTGAGGTCAATTTGGGTAGCTGGTTTCCAGCGAATGGAGGGTAAAACCCCCGTCTTGAATGACCAATAGATGTTAAAGAGACGTTAAGTGAAATTAAAAAAAAGAAAAAAAAATGCTCGTAATTGCTTGCAAAATACGACCTGGCTCAATTATATATATATTTTTTTGGCTTAACGTCTCTTTAACATCTATTGATCATTCGAGACGGGGTTTTTACCCTCCATTCACTAACCAGCTACCCGCACTGACCTCACCCAGCCTGGGTTAGGCCGGAAAAATAGCCAGCATCACGAGGGCGCGAACCCACGTGGACACCCACATGGTACAACCTCGCTGTATGTTGCTTAACTTCAGTGATCCAACGGGAACTGGTGTATTCAACGTGCCATAGACGCTGGCTAAATTTTGATCAAAAATGATTATTGAGAATTTAATGATGTTGATTTTTTATACACATACTTATCGCACGTCACACTTAGTTTTCCGGGAACTTAATAAGAGCTATCGGCAAAGAGTGAATATCTCATAGTGTTATTAACTAGATTTTAAAGAAACATGAAACATGGAGCTACTATTATAATATGAGATGGTACTTTTGTCACTTAGAGTTACTAAAATTTTTCAGAAGCAGTTCACTTTTTGTATCTCATTTTATTGATCTAATGAAAAGCTAATAATGAGATAATCTGAAAATTTACAAAACAAAGACTTTTGCCTGCCTGCCTGTCCGGTAAGCATAATGTAGGTATATTGTCCATTCATGCACATACAAATGTATTCGGACATTCTGTTTAAGAGAGGGGTTGTCAAATGTCGATAATATTTAAATTTTCAGTTAATTCATTCTTTGTAATGGTGTTTATTCTCATACCAACCAACCCCTTTTCCTATCTTTTTGATTTTCAAAATACAGAAGGCCCTTTGTTTGTTATTTTGCTTACTGATTGTGACAAAGATTCCTTCTGACGACAATGTCCATTTATGAACCTAACTTTAAACATTTTCAGATAATTTATCAGTGGTCAGAGATTGGAATAACATTTTGTATTGAACATTTGATAAATCAATTACTGTCTATAGGGAGATTAGCCAAACATTTGGATAATGGAAATCTCATTTTAGGCAGTTTAGAAATTGGAGGATAGTAATTATTTTTGATAACGATTTTTATTTATGTTAACATAAGAAATGTTGTCATAATTATTGTGTAAAGATTTGTGTTAACGCATAGTATTGAATTATAACAACATAAGATTTGTGGGCATTACAAGAGCCATTACACTAAACTATCACTGTCCTACATATATCTTTGGTCTTGTAATGCCGCTACCGGTTGCTATTCACATTAATGAAGTAGCTACTCATTGTCCTCACGAGGCTGAATGCACCCCCAACAACCAATATCGATTCAGATTGAAATTATTATAAGGCGAGCTTTCAATAGAACTCAGGCTATCATTCTCAGGCCAGTGTTGACGCTATGATGATCAGAATAGAAGTCTGAACATCATATTTTTCTATTCTGAACATCATAGAGTCAACATTGGCCTGAGGATGATAACCTGAGTGCTATTGAAAGCTCGCCTTATAATAATTTCAATATACCTACAAGACTTTATTTTAAAATTTGGTACTTCTAATGGCCAGAGAATGAAATGAATGACTAGACATATGGTTGTCTTTTAAATTAAAATTTGAGAAGGAAACTAATAGGTCCAACCGAAAAAATGAACAAAAAAAATGAAAGCAGTGTACAGAGCAACAAACAGTTTACCCACATTTGACGGACACGAAAATTGTAACATAATATCACAAAGAAATATACATTTACGTTCAATAAGATTTATCATGTTGATCAAGTTATTACTTCCATATTTATGAAATTTTTTATTAAGTCCACTTGTGTTCTAATTTTACCAGGAACCAATTTTTCTTTCCTTCATTTCTGTAAACTTAAAAGCATGTAGATAGGTGCCTTACAAGAAAAACTTACTTAGTTTTTTTCATTTTCATGACGCTCTATACCCTGAACAACACTTTGTAAAGCTGTTCTATAATAAAATATTCTAGAATTTATTATCGTAAGTTTTTATAATATTATTTCGAAAGCACACAAAACTTTTTGAGCTTTTTCTTTTCCTACCGAAAATTATGAACGAAAAGTTTTATAAGTATCTTCAGGAAAAAGAAGGATCTTGCAAAGGAAAGGTTTGATATGGTTGGTAGGAGGTGAAGGAAAGTATTTAATAAACAGAATGAGATATTTTGCTAGACTAAAAGATGTATGAATGTGAAGGAAACTTTGAATAACACAGATGGGTTCTGTTTACTTGAAGTTTCAATTGATGCAATGCTGCAATATAAACTGAAATAGAATTGACAAGGGTTTATATATTTCCAAATCACTATTAACATTAGTAATTTCAGAAAAATCCTGTTTACTCGTATTTGTACGGACACCATACGTATTTTTCTAATACGTAATCCGTTGTACATAATTTGTGTAATTGATTTGTGAAATAGATTCAAGATAACTGGAAGATGTGTCATTTATGATGAAGCGGTTTTTTTATTTTGAATTTTGGATTCTGCGTAGATCAAATGTTTAATATCATATTTTGACCGAAAGTAACCCTTTCGTTGTCGATTGCAAATGTTTTTTTTTATTGAAAATAAATAAAAAGATAGATGCATCCTGAAATGTAAAACTTCAAATTTTTAAGGAGGTGAATTTATTCCATATTTTTAACACAGTATTAATATAATGAAGAAAAATATAAGTAGCTATATCTTATATGATAGTTGTTAAAATTTTCGAGATGAGACATTCATGGGTACTCATAATTTTCTACAATGTTCTCGTCCTGAGTTAACTCAAAATTCCTCAGTAGAGTTACCTCTAAAATAGAGTACAGAACCATAAAAGAACTTATAATAGCCTGAATTTTAGAGGAAATCAAAGATCGTTTATACATGATTTTGATTGAACTTAAAGGTCTAAAATCTTTATTCGCCTCTTTCAATAAAATCACATATTGCTTCATAACGCATCACTACATTTTTTGTTAAAAAAAAAAAAAAAATATCAAAATTCCATAATCTTAATATTGAACAATTGTCTCGTAAAAAATACTGAAAGAAAATCTATTTTCCTCAGGAGGCACTTAAATAAATAAATAAAAAAAAAGAAAAAAAGAATAAGGGCAACAAAATAGCAATATAAAAAATACATTACGAAAGAAGTGTGTATAGTCAGAGATAAGCTTTTAATATGAATTTAACTTGAAAACCTAATACATATGGTTGACGCAATGAAATATACATATTAATGTATACGGGGTGATCTGACGAAATATCATGTTTGTGATGTTTAAACAGGCTGGGCGGAGTGCTCAAAAATGACGAAAAGAATTTGATGAGATGATAAAAAAAAAAAAAAAATGCAACTAGTGGAGATACTAAATAACAAATTTAAAAATTAGAGGAGATACTAAATTAAAATAAATTGAAAATTAGTGGAGCTGCTAAATTATAAAATTGAAACTTAGTGGAGATGCTAAATTAAAAAAAAAAATACAAATAGTGGAGATACTAAATAACAAATTTAAAAATTAGAGGAGATACTAAATTAAAATAAATTGAAAATTAGCAGAAGTGCTAAATTATAAAATTGAAAATTAATGAAGCTGCTAAATTATAAAATTGAAAATTAGTGGAGATGCTAAATTATAAAATTAAAAATTAGTGGAGATGCTAAATTATAAAATTGAAAATTAGTGAAGGTGCTAAATTATAAAATTGAAAGTTAGTGGAAGTGCTAAATTATAAAATTGAAAACAAGTGAAGGTGCTAAATTATAAAATTGAAAATTAGTGGAGCTGCTTATTTATATAATTTATTTGTGGAGATACTAATTTATAATATTGTAATGCCTGTAACAATGTTCCATTTTTAATTTTATGATCCAGCAGTCGTCAGATTAGGAAATCCTCATTCTAGTAACTGACGAACTGTGATTCCAAGCAATAACAGTAATAAGGAGAAATAATGCATTCAAAAATTCAATTTTGAAGTGTTTGCCTTTTATTTTGCTCAAAATCATAATTCTTGGCAATGTAAGCATGTTTCTATATTTTTGGTTTCTATATTTTTGATTAGTTATGACAGCATTTTGTTTCAATTGATTGGCGTCTTTAAAATGCATCCTCCGATTTAAAATGAAATTTCAGATTAAATAATCCTCAATTTGGTTCTCAATTTGGTTTTTTGTCTTTCCCCTAATTTCTTTCAAATTATTTTGCATCTCCACTAATTTTCAATATGGGTCACTGATTGTAATTGAACATCTCCTTATCAAAATAACCAAACGGGTATTCCATGTAAAGTCATAGGAACCAAATAGGTATCTGGAAGAATTGATATTTGAAGGCAAATATCCCATAACTGTTTCACCCTTTATGATATTAGGAAGGTAAATATTAGCAGATGTAGATAACATTGTATGTGTTTTGAAATATCATAATGTTATTATCCGCTCTATCGTTATCACTCTATGATAAAATATAGAGGGTGACTTATGATTTAGAAATTGAGAACTAGATTTAAGATAGATGACAAAAATGAATGCTCTAAACACAGAACATTATAAAAAATAATAATCGAATACATATACGTTTTGTTTGAGATAATGTGAAAAATCATATATAGGTTAAAAGAAAATGACGAGGTTTTTTGGTTCTGTTGATTTTATTAGTCCTCGAGCATTATAGATACAATTGAAATTGAAACTTTGGGTAGGTAATAGAAAACTTAAAACTGACACACAATAATATTTTACTATTCCTTTCTGTGTCATTTAAGGATCAGCCCAGAACTAAATTATCAGCATGTTCATTCTCACGAATATGAGATATTTATCACATAATAATTGCAACCAGACAAATACCGATGTAAATAGGTTTTTCAGTCCGATCTGCCGGTTAATTAAGATGTATTATCATTATTTCTTTGTAGAAGTACAAGTATAAAAGTAATGATTTCTAAACAAAATTACAATTAACATCACTTGAATTTCACAAAATAAAAAGAATTAAATGTGTTTTTAATTGTGTTGATGTTTATATTGCCATAACTAATTTTGTCGGCATCATATCATTCCAAGGGCCACTACATTCAATTATCGCTCTTGCGTATCCGCCACTAGTCTATAATGAACCTTAAGTAGACAAAACACAAAGCGTCGAATAGCCACCAGGATTCGAACACTGCTGCTCTAACGCGTGAAAAGCTAGCAGAGTGTAACGCATGCTTCTTGAATTACAGTATCTTCGATAGAATAAATCTCGCCGATTTGTTCTGTAAATTAATTACCTAAGATTTTAGTCTATCTCAAATTGAGAAATGTAGGGATAATGAAATTTTATTCAGTTGAAATAATATTGGAGTGGGGTTTTGCTGAGATTAATGTTCTTCAATTAGTGAGTCTGACATGATCCTATGATATTTTACTCGTTCAATATTGCATAGGAAGTAAATTATTTTATCTCTAACAGGAAATACCAAATGTCTACAATTATTTTATGATTTACGGTATTTTCACCATTTTTATTAATTTACAATATTATAATTAAACATCTCCACTAATTCTCATTTTTCTATTTTGGCATCTCCACTAATTTTCATTTTTGTATTTTGGCTTCTCCACTAATACTCAATTTTATATTTTGGCATCTCCACCAATTCTCAATTTTGTATTTTGGAATCTCCACCAATTCTCAATTTTGTATTTTGGCATCTCCACTAATTCTCATTTTTGTATTTTGGCTTCACCACTAATTCTGAATTTTGACACTCCACTAATTTTCAATTGTGTATTTTAGCATCTTCAAACTAATTTCCATTCTTTTGAATTTTTAAACTAATACTGCGGGTGAATAGAATAGATTTTCGGTCTATTCCAACGCTCCAATATTAAAATTAATCAAAAAAAAAAAAATCATAAATTTATCAGTATCAAAAATAATGCTTGTCAAATTTACAGCTCTTTTCCTTTCATGTCGAAGCCAAAGTTTGCTTTCAATAAACACAAGGTACAATTCAAATGTCACTTCTTTTGATTTCAAATATTAAATTAAATTATAATTATACCTTTCTTTCAAAAATATAAAATAGTACGGTAACAATCCAAAGTATATTTATAACAGTCAGTTGTTTAGGGCTGTAATTTCAAACATCTGCCTTCTAATGGTCCAAAAAGCATTTTTTGGATGACAATTTTGAATCAATGTAAAAAATGTAGAATTTCTTTGTAGTAAGACTCAATGGCCTTTTCACAATTTTTGTGGGCATTACCAAGAGCCTCCTGTCCTAATAATCTCCTCAAACTTCTGATGTTTCTACACTGGTAATGCCACCAGTGGCCGCTACTCAATCGTCCTCAGAAGGATGAGTGCACCTCGAAATCACAAGCTCAAAGTCGAAAAAATTTCGGGGATTGAATCCGGGTCTTGGCAGTGTAATACCCTACTAGATTAGGAGGACTGCTATAATTTTGCGGTCCTCCTGGTCTAGTGGGCTTATGAAGACGAATGAATAAATAAATTCATTCGTCCAACGTAATTTTAAAATTTAAATTAATGGGCATGGCAAATAATTGAAAATTAGTGTATTACGTATTTATAAGATGTATTACGTATTTATATCTGGCGGAATAATATGAGAAACAATTACTGATCGTTACCCCGATATCTACAAATTTCTTCAAAAACCCAATATCCAAATTTTTCACGTACGGGATACTTTTTACTATTTTTTTTCTCCAAATTTCAGTCAGCATTTACTTAATATGTTCTTTTAACAGGAAAATTAACTAACATTAATTTTATACAATTACTAATAACTATTAATTTCTTTTCAAACGTTTTTGCGTCTCTTTTTTACCGCCCTACATCCTGTGTGCTCCCTTTCAGACCCTAATATTAAACTCAGAGATCTTTATCTAACTGACATCGTATCAAAAATTTCAAAATTCTAAAATAGAGTAGGCGTATATTTGTAAGAGAACATTATATTTGTACACTAATTTTGTTTCAAAAATAAGTAAAATAGTAAAAACTAGGTTTTCTAGTATTTATTAAAATATTTTTTCATAATTTCAGATACAAATATCTAGGTACTTGTTAATATCTGGGATTATTGTTGGGTAGGAATGAGAGGATCTGTAAAAAGTAAAATATACTTTGTGGGTATTCCTCAGATGATGAACTTCAGATGAGATGGTATCATATATATGAGTGCCATTTGCTTACAAATGATCCGATAAATATCATAAATTTATGTCACCTGAAAACAGGATATTTGCCCCAAAGGAGATTTTCAAGCTACAAACAATTGTGTTCCTGGGCGAATGGGGCACATATTATTTTAATAAACATGATGGTGTGACCTTTTAATAATTAGTCGCTGTAACAGCACGCTATAAATATTAAATTAGCTGTGCGCCAAGTGCCCCTGTGCAATAAAAATTGTAGCTCGCGAATCTCTTTTGGGTCAAATAATTTACATAGATGACATGATTTTGGCACTCATCATGTATTGTCATCTCCTTTGTAGGCAAATAGTTTTGCATTGATAACAAATTTGGCACCCAGAATAGAAAATAATATATCACCTCTTTTTTTAGGCTGAGCATTTTCAGGTGCCACGAGTGTCGTGCAGATTAGAATTCCCATCCGCAAAGAAGGAAAGACCTAATTCAAAGTTTATATTAATTAATATGTTTTTCTTAAATTTCCTCTGTTGAATATTTCATCATGCATGCTTCAACATTCTCAACATATTTTCCTCTCCATACAGAGAGGAAGTGTTCCTCCCTCCCATGTGAGACCCCAATTCCTTATCATACAGATTAACCTCCCCCCTCCACTTCCATGGAAAAGTTCAGAAACATAACTTTGTTCAAGTACCTATCTACTGCTTGTTTCTTATTTTAATCTTCTTCTTTTATATGAAGATATTTTTTTGAAATTATAATTTTCTTTCGTGTATGTATGTGGAAGTTCTCCCATGTTTACTTTAAAATAATTGTTTTAAAAAATGTAGAGGGTGGTTTGGTGACAATGTATCTGAACGAAAGAGACAACAGTACTTGGAAATTATATCGCGGTGAAAAAAAAAAAAAAAAAAAAAAAAAAAAAAAAAAAAAAANAAAAAAAAAAAAAAAAAAAAACACGTCAGATAATTGATGTTCAGAAACGTGCATCCTACCTCTTGAATATCTTGTCCCATTTGGATTAATCTCAGCATAGATATTTATTATGTTCATAGAATTGGCTGAGTAGTTTTTGGGCCACCCGCGGCCACACAACGGCCAGTTGTTCGAATTAGATCTATAGCTTACAGAACCTACCTCTAGTTTTATGTTTCTATATTTTTACTTGATGTTTGACATACTATTCCACTTCATTCGAATTAAGAACTATTGTTAATTCAGCAATAGGGAGGGGGAATATATTTTAATTTGGAAGTGCCTTTTACAGTCGTTCCAAAGTATTTTATTGTACAGGGGGAACAAAAAACCGTAAAGTCTGTTCTCAACCTTTCTAAAATTCATTGACTGTTTGTCACAAAAATAATTCAAGGCTTATCTAAAGTTAAAACTAAGGCTATGTTCACATGACCGCGCGGGATCATAATTATGAACAAATCGATACAAGTTTGTAGAACTAGTACCACGCGGTCATGTAGACAATATACACTATTTAGATAGATCTTGTGCCGCACGGTACCGCGCGGTCATGTGAACATAGCTTTAAGATCCAACTACTTATCAACGGTCCTGCTGATTTTTATATACAAGTACGACCAATATAACAACAGGTGTGTCACTTTCTTGAAAGAATATTAATATCAAAAATATATAAAAATTAATGATTCCAACAAATAAAAAAACACATTTCGACTTTGTTTCGTCATTTGTCAGAGTTTCAAGTCACAGATGCAAAATACAAGATATTTTGCTTGTTAAAATCCAATTTTAAAAAGTAACTTCTCTCCTCCAAGTAGCTTAGGTATACTTATAATAATATATATATTTCATTTGATCGACTTCCTCCTCCCCCATTTCTTGTAAGATTGGAGGGGTAACTTTCTTTTCTCCTCCATATAAGGTGGGACACGGTGAGGAGAGGAGTAAGAAATTATATAAACTTTTGTATTTCATACTCTAATTCTTTTTTATTTCGCCCTGAGGGATGCTATTGTTTCCAACATAATTTTTTTATTATTATTAGTCGAGGCGGCTTTTGAGAGAAATAAATACAGTGTCAGAAATAAGTAAACAGATTTTAGGCGATGGTCATCAATAGTCGATTATTTCTTCAAAAACTACCCCCTAAATTTAACCAGGTCAAGTATAGTGAAATCAGACTTCTGGCGATGATCTCCAATAGTCGAGTATTTCTTCAAAAACTATCCTCTAAATTTGAACCAGGTCAAGTACAGTGAAATCAGACTTCTGGCGATGCTCTTCAATAATCGAGTATTTCTTCAAAAACTACCCTCTAAATTTGAACCAGGTCAAAACATCAGTTTCCAAACATTAATGACATCACGCTTTTAAACGAAGTTACTGGAATAGGTCCACCTAGTGTGCTAGTCGTCCTTTGGAAGCGATTACAAACGATTACAAACTTAAGCGTGACTAAACGCGTTATATCTTATACGACTATACAGTGGACGAGGTTCCATTAACCTACATTAATTTGGATCAGTCACTGAGTAGCGTCAGCTTGTATTCGCTTCTATAGATAGTTTACCATAACTCAATGAGTTGTTAACATTTGGACTCTCAGATTTTGGGGTAGATCCCGAGAAAAATAGTATATTGTTGTAATTATTGCTATCAAACTGGTTGCAGCTCTCTATTGATTACAATTTATTATCCCTGCGACTATTATTTAGATCTATTATGAGTATTTCGAAGGGGCGGAGATGAAATTAGATTAAAACCAGAAGCCTCCTTAATTACAAATCGACCGCCTCAACCAACTGAGCTAATGAGGCTACTTACATTTTTGTAAACAAAGTGTTGTAACAAAAATCCAAATTGTAACAGAAGCCGCCTTCATTCATAAAAAAATAAAAAAAAGTACATGAAACATCATCGCTTGTAATTTTTTATCTTTTCATATTTCTTCCTTGAAAAAAAAATAACGTCCCCCTCCACTCAAAGGTTTTCTTTTTGTCAACACATGTGCTTTCTGGTTTTTCCGCTTTTCTTTTGTAATACCTAATTGTTTTTAGCAGAATTTCTTTAGAACTACGGCTTGGTGGACTTTACATTGCACCATAATCAATAATAACCTACGTTTAACTTTTGATCCAGTTATTCGTTATCTAAGAGTTAACTTCAATTCTGTTCCAAGTCTACAGTTACTTCGTGATATTATATTCGAAGGTAGGAAATATTAAAAACGTATCTTTATTTGTAAGATTACGGTCAAATACCTGGAAGTGACACTGTAAAACTGATCTGATCCCTTCTAACTTTCTGATGACATTATGGCAATGGACAGGGAATATGGGACAAAAAATATGGAATTTTTTAAAACTTGTTTGAAAAATTCCTGACAATTTCCGCATTTTTTTGCCCAATATGGCATTTATCATATTATATTGATCTCCCAGACATGGCCTTAAAAACGTTTCCTAAACTCTGTTTTTATCACTCCTAAGGATTAAGCTGTTTCCTCCATATCAGAAAGGTTAGGAAACGTTTATACGGCCATACTTCGATTGCATTATCTCTAATGTAATTTTGACACAAATGAGAAGATATAATATAAATATGCCTTATCGGTTATCGGGGAAAAAGGTTTTTTTGAACAATATTTGTTTTTTTAAATTCTATATTTCATGTCTCGGATTCCGTGTCATATGCCGCACTCCTCGCAATATTATATCATTTGCTTATGTTAGTGACAATATTGAAGATGACGTATATACCTACCATAATTAAGTTCAGCAGAGACGGTGTGTCCCTTTTTGGTTTGGCAGAAGGAAGCTTACTATAACTGCTCTGCAGGACTTCCACTTTGTAAAGTCAATAATAGTCAAACCAGTTTCAAGAATACAACAGAATTATGACAGACATGCCAGCGTAGAGAAATGTATAAAATGTACACACAGCAGACATTCCAAGACAAGACAGAACATTTTGTCTTTCTTGACAACACAATTGTGTGGGCGACTCAAACCACATTGACAGCAGCAGTAGGCAACCAGTTGGAACGAACCTATTACAACACAATGTACTCTAGTTGTTGATTTGGTTTATGTATAATAAAAAACAATAAAATAAGCCGCTCCATGTAATTTATATGTAAAAACAAATATGATTGTTTTTATGTGTAGGAAGGTAGCAATAAATATTTCAATGATAAATCTGAACGCTTAATCAATGATAGTCAAAATAAGGAGAGCATCAGAATTCGGTATCAGAAGATAGATTGGCGGAAAAATGTGAAAATATAATATTTTCAATTTAAAACCCCAAAAGCGATATATCGAAAGATCAAAGATCTCGATAAAATTATTTAACTTAATAAAAGAATTCATTAAGCTCGCGGAAAATAAGGAAAAAAACGTAATTAGTATTGTCGAATAAATTATGAAAAATAAAATATTTTCAATTTAAAAACCAAAAAGCGAGGTACCAGGTATCTAACGAATGCTCTCGATAAAATAATGCACAATAAGATGTAATTAAATAAGCTTAACTTGATCAGGTCTGCAGTTTTCTGACAAACAAGTGTAGTACGTTACCAGCGTCTATGGCACGTTGAATACACCAGTTCCCAATAGATCACTGAAGTTAAGCAACGTATAGCGAGGTTGTACCATGTGGGTGCCGACGTGGGTTCGCGCACTCGTGATGCTGCTTATTTTTCCGGCCCTACACAAGCTGGGTGAGGTCAATGTGGGTAGCTGGTTTGCAAGTTTCCAGCCAATGGAGGGTGAAATTCCCGTCTTGATTGACCAATAGGTAGATGTTAAAGAGACGTTAAGCTAAATTAAAAAAAAGTGCAGTGAAGGTATTTAGAGCACCCCTCATTTGCTCTAGAACTTTAGATATGGCCTGGAAGATTTAGTAAATATCTGTTGATTTAGAAACATGTTTTGGAAACCCCTGGATAAAATCAATATTGGATTGAATGACGTGTTCTAAAATAACGAGCTGTGTTATTGTGATAAAAATTATTATCCTTTTCAAATGAGCGATTGTTTTTTTGTGAAGGTGTTTGCACATTCATGGATCCTGGCAGTTAAGCAATATTCCAGAGATTAACGTAGTGCCACATTAAAGTTGTGAGCCCACATAAATGACAGATTTTAATAAGGACATGGAAGGGGCCGGGATTATCAACATTAAGTTCGAGCGTCTTCAGTGTAGCATAATATGCATAACCCTTCCACCGCCATCACTTTCTGTGATGGAAACGGAAAGTAAGTAAGTATTGATTAATTGAAAAACGTTCACCAAATAGGAAGAGGTATTTGGAATACCTACAAAAATGCATGTATATATGCTGATGATAACAGCAAGAGAAAAGCAAAAAAATCATAATAGTATCTTACAACTATTATGATATGATAATGTTTGTGAATACTAATACGTATATTCATAATGATTCACTTGTGAATCATGGAATCCATAGAAAACCATTTGTGAATCTCTTTGATTCATCTTATTTTGTTGATGGCTATTAATTATTTTCAAATTAAAGGGCTCCCCCTTTATAATATTTCAGCATAAGTTAAAAGATGTAAATTAAATAACAGACAGCTTCAAAAGTTGTGCTCATCAAGAATATGGTTTCCATAAAGTTATGACTCAAATTACATATATCATTTAATTTATACCGATTTTATGGTTTGCTTAGATGAAGTAAGACTATCTCACTCAACTAATTTTCTTTGAGTTCTGTTTTTCTGTTCGTTCCAGGATAACACTCGAAAAACCTGTTTGAATGTGATAAAAAAATTTGGACCTACTAGGCCTCCCGAAGCCAAGAAACCTTCTAAAATATTTGAGTTAGGTCTACAGTGTGATCACTGGAACTTAATCATAACAAAATTGTACTTGAATACCGCAAAACAAAATTGTACTTGAATACCTGAGAAAATACCTCAAAATTTTGATATTTCACGTTTGATGAATGCACCATAGAATCCAAAACTAGAATGATAAAATCCGGTCGTAGGCCATAAATGTCATTTGTAACGTATTGTCGTATATTTTAGAAGATTAGTATGATGCCGAAACAAACTTATAATTGCAGTGCATTATACAATTTTGCTCTAATATAACTCTGAAATTTTCAAGCAGTCTGTACCTATTATGACCAAGAATTATATCCTTAAATAAAATAAAAAATTTAACACAAAAAATAAAAATTTAAATATTTTAATGGAAAGAAGTGCAGAGTATAAATTTTCCTTTAGAAATTAGAGGTGTAGGGGGAAGGGGAGGTGGAATGGAGACGTGTAAGCAAAAGGGAAGACCCCCAAAAAATTATTAAACTTACCCTAAAAGTTACATTTGTAGAAATATAATTTTAAATTTTTAATGTTCAAAAGCTTTTAAGATTGAAGAAAATAATAATCCAGTTTATTTTGTGGCATTTGATTCCATTTATAAGTTTTTGTTCATGTTTTTAAGTAAGAAATATTAAAATTAGGGTGATGGGTGTATGAATTTAGACATAATAAATAAGGAGACATCGTGGAATAATAAAGTATTGCTCGCCCAATAGCTGCCGTTAGTAAGAAGTACTTGGGCCACTCAGCATTGGCCGAAGTTAATATAACATGAGTGAGAATACGAAATAAAAGAAAAAAGAAATTTGGTGGAGATGCTAAATTATAAAATTGAAAATTAGTGGAGATGCTAAGATACAAATTTGAAAATTAGTGGAGACACTAAATTATAAAATTGAAAATTAGTGATGCTAAAATACAAAATTGAAAATTAGTGGAGATACTAAATTACAAAATTTAAAATTAGTGGAGATGCCAAATTACAAAACTGAAAGTTAGTGGAGATGCAAAATTACAAAATTGAAAATTACTGAAGATGCTAAATTACAAAATTGAATATTAGTGGAGATGCTAAATTACAAAATTGAAAATTAATGGAGATGCTAAAATACAAAATTGAAAATTAGTGGAGATGCTAAATTACAAAATTGAAAATTAGTGCAGATTCATTTGAATCACTAGATTTTATTTGTATTGCAGACTCAAGGGAAATATTGCCTGAATCACATTAATATGCACATTGTACATATAATATGTTGTCATTGTAATTTGCATATATACATAATTTCTTAATATTTTTATCAAACTGCATTTCTCTTGCCAAAGCATATAATATTTTATATCAGATCACAAATAAACATAAGTATATATTTATTTATACGTTTCTAGTCAAATTATAATTATCTTTATTAAAATAATAACCTGATTCAATGCTATAATTATTGCGCGAGTACGTACCTAGGTTTGCATTTATTAATTTTTCCTTGTGAGGTGTGACATGTTCTCAAGGTACCCACACACTCAAAGAAAGTTCTAAACTCTCCAAAGAAAAATTTAGAAAATCAGTTTTCGTCTTCTGATTCTCTCTCTTCTTACTGCAGCAAAACAAGGAAAAATGTTGATTTGCTGCAGCTATTGGAATAACAAAAAAAAAGGACAATTCTAGAACGTCAACTATTTTGTAATTCAATGTTATTGTTTACATTTGAGATATTCAGTATCGACCGACGATGTTTAGGTGGCTTATAATGTGTATGGTGGCTGATTGAAATTATGGAGATAGATTCGAAACGTTAGTTAATTTGATGGCAGTCATATCCAAAAATAAATTTTTTCAATATGACTGCCATGAAATGTCAAGAACATTTTTGTTTTTATTTAAAACTCATTTAATGAAATATTTCAGGATGCTGCACCAGCTCCAAGAAAATCCAGATAAGTACATTAAAATGAAATTTGGAGCCCTCGAAAGGGATTTAGGGCGGATACAGAGCGATCGGTGAGGGGGGNTTTCAATAAAAAAAATCTGGCCTCTGGGGAGGGGGATCGTCATTTTGACCCCCTGGATCCGCCTCTGAAGCAGTTAAAACTAACCGCTGGTGTTGGTTAGTTTTAATTTAAACAAAAGTTTGGAAAAATCCATCGCCATTTTTTGAAGATAGTTTGGGACAAAAATCAACAAGGTGTGTAGCTATCTATGATTAGGTAAATAACTTTGAAATCATAATTACTTGAAGGTTGTTCAAATGATTTGAATCCATAGTGTGTCCGTGAGGTGTTTACATCTCTGTTTTATGATCAATTGCTACCAACTGGTTGTATGATAGGATTAATTTTTATTGATGTTGATATCTGACTGATTATAATTTTATTCAAAAGTCTCCTGGTGAAAGCTTTTTTTTCTTTTTTTTTATGCCCGTCTAGCCATTTACATTTTCCAAAGAGCTTCTAAATTTAATACATAAGATCATTCCAATTCTTTAAGTTTAAAGAAAAAACTCCTGAATTTTTCTTTTATTCCTGAGTTAGTGATTGAAATCTTCTAAGGAACTAGTAAATAAATTCAATACTTAAAGTAATTAAATTTTTAATATTGTGGACTTCTATAAGCATATTTTCGTGTAATTGTAAAAAAAAAAGACAGTCGATGATCAAAGAGGAATAAGGAAAAGAAGAACATATTGGTTGCAGGATCTCATGAATCACGAATCAAATATTTGACATTGCAATAGGCAGAGAAATTACCAATTTTATTACAAGCGTCTGATACCGAGCAAATAGAACTATGCACAACAAGAAAAAAAAATATTATTACTGAAGATAAAAAGTACAGCGTTGTCCGTACTCGTATTCTGAGCAATTCAGAAATTTNGATGATCAAAGAGGAATAAGGAAAAGAAGAACATATTGGTTGCAGGATCTCAGGAATCACGAATCAAATATTTGACATTGCAATAGGCAGAGAAATTACCAATATTATTACAAGCGTCTGATACCGAGCAAATAGAACTATGCACAACAAGAAAAAAAAAAAATTATTACTGAAGATAAAAAGTACAGCGTTGTCCGTATTCGTATTCTGAGCAATTCAGAAATTTCTTCCCCCCCCCTGTTCTTGTCACATAGGTATTAACATTCTCTTCCCAAAATATTATTAAAAAGTCAAAATAAATCTGAAAGGGACATTCAATATCATACAGAGTAGGTATGTTTAACTAAAATAAACATTTTATACATTTTTGCAGTTGAATTGAAAGGGCTTGATCATTTCAAAATATAATATATATATTAGAATATTTGACCTCCCCCAACCACCATTTTAAACTTTTTGAAAAAAAAAAGAACCTTCGCCAACATAAAAAGCTTTGTGCGTAACATTGTTAAAATATCACCTCTCCTTTACCAATGGATGACAGATTCAATATCGTTTGATCACAGACAGAAATTTATAGAAAGCTTTTTTAAAAAAATAATAATAATATATTAAAAGCAATCAATATGAAATTTAAAGTCTTGATATATTGTGTTGTTTTTTATTCCGGGGGGTGGGTATTTCAAATTTTAATCTATGGAGTTCAAATTACAGTATAAAGGAACAGTAAATTGAGGCCCTACATAAAACAAGCGGACCACATTCAACACCAATGCTGTTCGGCCGGAAAAAAGTTAATGAAAACTTTCATTGGTCTTGTGCCAATAATAAGTATCAACAAAATTAAAGCATGAAATTCAATAAAACAATGTGTATATTAATCGAAGTTTTGGGGCAACGACACAGCAGACAAATATATGCCGGACTATAATGAAGCATGATTTCTGGCCTTCGCCTAATGGAAACAATTGAAACTATTCGGAGAAAACGTTTACAATAATTGAAATGAGCATCTTAAAGAAAACCCTTGGTCCACAATATATGTGAGAACAGACTTTAATGTAATGTGGGATTGAAGCGCTCTGCACAAATAGAATTAGAGACTGACCCGTCGGGTCACGTCATTCCAGAGAAGAACTGTTCAAAATGAATCTGTTAAGAAGACAGCCCATGGTGAGAACATGAACCTTAACTGAAGAACCAATCGTACCCTTGTTACATTAAAATCTTGGGGCTGAACAGTAAAATAACCTGAGGATCAGGAAGTGAAGCTGCTCAAAGTAATTGTGGTTAAAATAGTCAGACAATCAAACGGAAACAAAAATCGTCATGTTCAACAGACCTTGGGGGTGAACAGTAACATAACTTCAGGATCAGGAAGTGAAGCTGATCAAAGTTATCGTGGTTAAAATAGTCAGACAATCAAATGAAAACACAAATCGTCATGTTCAACAGATCTTGGGGGTGTACAGTAACATAACCTCAGGATCAGGAAGTGAAGCTGATCAAAGTTATCGTGGTTAAAATAGTCAGACAATCAAACGGACACACAGATCGTCATGTTCAACAGAAAACTTTACTTCGATCGATAAACAATAAATCTATGATTTTCCCACTCCCTTGCGATTGATGTAATCCATCAGGAGAAATACGAAATCCAATGGTTAATATTTTTCAAATAAAAAGAATTTAAAATGAAAAAGGAATGAGAAAGAAAAGCAAAAAGTACAATGTATGCATACAAAGGAAATAAAGGAAAGGCATTTGAATTTTCTTTTGTGGGATTAAATTTTAAGGAGTTTGGCGGGCAAGAGAGGCCGCAAAGGATGGGGAAATTTTTGAATATATTGGGATATATTATCCTTTGAAATTACTTTCCAAAGATTATAGAATGCTCGTCTTTATTGGGGCTTTTTTGATTTTATATTTCCCGATGATAAGCAAAAGATAATAAATAATTTTTGAATGAAAAGAAAAGCCAAAGCCTTTTCTGAATCCAAGATTCTAATTCACTTTTTATATTAATATCATTCTTATGACTGATATATGGAATGAGAAATTGAACTTTCAATCCTCATTTAACGGAAGACATTTTTTACGATCAAAAATAGATTTAAAAAAAATAATACATTCACTTATATATTTTAAGCCTGCTGATCCTGGTTATGTAACTTCAGTGTCCTTTGAATTCCTGATTACAATTACTTAGGAAAGCCTAACAACCTATGAAATAACTAAGAAAATCATTCAACACTTTACCGATGACAATCCAGTAAGGACACTGTTTGAGAAAACACTACCTACTGCCTCTAGTTTATTCAAGGAAATTCCATCTGTATTCGTATTAAAAGACAAAAAAATCATCTCACACAACGAGATTCTGGTTAATAAAGATGTTACATTTTGGTATTCAAATGTATTAAAAGATTTAGAAATTTCCTAATACCTGATCGACATCAACATAAATATGAAATTAAATGATGATAAATTGAGGATGATTTCTAGCAAAACTTAGAGGATTCAATCATTTCTCTGAACGACATTAGAATTCCCCATTTAACAAAATCTGTTAAAGAATTGCAAATATGCTTTGACTCCACAACATTCCTACCTATCCATATAAAATGAAAATTTCATTAGTAACTGTCACTGCTCCACAATATAATATGTTTACCTTTTGCAAATCCTTTGATGTTCTTGCAAAATTAATATAAAACATTACCTACTCAACAACAAAATATTTTAGAAACGTTTTGTATTATGTCATTTGATATTTGTTGCAAATAAAATATTTTGATTCAATTATGCAATTCTTCCTGGTATACATACATTATTTCATCGCAAAGAATTAAATGAACCGCTATCACTGTTTTTGTAAAAAAAAAAATGAACTATTTCAATGTTTTCATGATGATATAAAAATATCGTGATGAAAAATAATGATATTTTATTCACAATTCTGAATTGTTAATTAAATGGAAAGCTTTTCCCCAAAATTGTTCAAGTTTACAACGAACAAAAAGTAGACATGATGACATTCGGAACCAGAGGAAAAGCAAAAAAAAAAAAGACAAATGGAAAGTTGAAGTAGGTACAAAGGAAAAACACTCGTTACGAACACTATCCAAACACAATTTTAAATATGAAAAAAAAAGCAACATCATTGAAGGGAGTCTCTGAAAGAATTTAAGAAGAGAGAGAAAAAAAATAGAAACCTGAATATTTCTACGGAATAAAAAAAAGTCAACCTCACACACGAAGAAAAAAGAAGAAGATAAATGGAAAAGTGAACCAGAGACAAAAAATAAAATGTCCAAAGTTGTCAACAAAGAAAAGAGTGATGGAGTTGTCAAGAGCTGTCCACAGCATAAGAAAAATGAGTTTTCAATTGAAATCCAATACGATACACAAGTCAAACTTATATCCATCCAGTTTTTCTTTTTACATTTATGTAAAAAGAGCAATAGATGTAATGGAAGACTCGATGTTGAGTCCAGAAGAAGGTTTTCTCGGAAATTTAATTTGCAGCAGAATCATCAAACATTATATGGACTCTTCTTCTTCAACTTCACCCTTTCTCAATTCTATTTGGGATTGGCGTTGCTTCCCTTAATTCTACCATACCACAATATTTTGCTCGTTGTCAACTCTCTTTAACTGCAACCCTTTTTTGGCACGGTAACTCTAGATTGCTTCTCACAGAACCAATAGAAACTACTTAGAAACTAGCTTTTTGCTGATGATCTCTAATTATTGGTTCGAAGGAGAGTATTTTTAAAAGACTGGATGCGTTTCATAACACCAAAACCCTCAGTATTTACACGGGCTTAGGACTGTCACCTAATGAAGCTGGTTAGCTTCCCAAAACATAACACTAACCAAATCTTCAGTGTTATTATTTATGAAGAAACTAGTTTTTGAGAATCAACTTCCATCTTTGGACTCGAATAGACTGATGATGAATCGAATGAAACTATTTTCTTCATAAATAATTATAAATAGTGGTTTTGGTAAGTGTTTCTTTTAATTTATTTCAAAGTTAATATTTATTTAAAACTTATAATTAACATGTTATTCAAAGATTTAAACTCTTGTCTAAAAATATTTATTGATTCAGATCTGTCCGCTATAAGATATGTTGAAAATGTCAACGTTACCGATATGGAGTACTAGCTGATGATCTCAAATTCGTGTGAGAATTGTTCCGTGGCTACAGATTTTTTTCCACTAAAATAATTCATATAAATTTCTTGTTACTACGTTGATCAAAGGTCAGTAAGTTAGTGTATCAACTAGGCTTTGGTTTTACAAGTTTCTCAAAAAGAAAAACAACTTTAAAATCCAAACACAGACACACTCCTGTTCGATGCATCCTAATGAAACATTTCTACACACTTTTGTCAACCAATGGGAACCAAGTTAGCATGAATCATTTAGTAAGCGCTTTGTGACATGGAATATGTTGCGTATCAATTCTTTACCCACACATCTTATAAAAAGAAGAAGAAGAAAAAAAAAAAAAAAAACTGAAAAGTTGACCCNAAAGAAAAAAAAAAAAAAAAAAAAAACTGAAAACTTCACCCCCAAATGTGAATTTAATTTTACTAATGAGTAAAAAAATGTCCGAGAAGTGTTTGGTAAAACAAAGATATTTTTTTTTAAAAAAAAAAGCAAATTTCAGAGGACATTAGACATATGTTACAAAATAAGAAATATCCGATATCCCCTACTGCCAATGAGGAAAATATAGGAAGAGATAGAAAACACATCAATCTCCAGGAATAACTCTGTTAACACTGATTTAAACTAGTGGATCAAGATGATTAGTTGTTCACGTTAGTGTTGTAGTCATTTATAGAAAAAATATCTAAATCAAATTTAAAAAAATAAAATAAAAATTTTCAAAAAACAAAATAATAGGCCCTCGTTTTTTTTTCAAAATTGAAAAGCCCACAAGACATAACATATCAAAATGTTTCCGTCCTACAACAAACCGCTAAAAAGATAAAAGTCACTTTCAAAAAACACAATATTGGGCCCCTGGTGCCCCCGGCGGGGCCAGTGCCACCAAAAACTATACATCAAATTTACTTCATGTCCTAAAATGTATATCAAACTAGGATGAAAATTGTGGCTTGTATCGTATAACAAACATACATACAAGTGCATTTAGGTATGTATACAGGGGTCAAAAGTGGATTTCACTAACGTTCACCATAACCATTATATAGTATTTTGATTTATGCCAATAATCCCTTGTCGATGATGTCTATTTTGGCAAGTTCATTCAACAATTCATTTAAGACCTAAATAGGCACCATTTTAAGCTCTTAGTATCAAAAGTCGTACTGTTCCAGGAAGGAACTGTGTGCACATGTATTATTTACAAGAACCCATCTATATAAAAAAATTGTAAATACTGCTGACTTGAATCCTGCCTCGAAATAAAAATCAATGGGTAATCAACGGATATGTTCTGGATGCGTTTAAAAGGACTATTAAAAAAAAGAAGAAAAAAAAACATCCAACATAAAATATTTACACGTGAGTTAATTTGATGCAAGCACTTACCTTTCAAGATGTTTAACAATATCTTCGTAAGCTGCCCTGCAATTCTCCCAAATTCCAGATCTGAAAAATTATAGAGAGAGAGAGAGATATTGTAAATGATTTCATGATGAAAATAATAATAATTGTAATATACTTTTACCTAGGAACATAATGGAAATCAGTAGCCACTTTTTGCATGAATAGCCCCACAGACAAACAGACATGCATGTTTCTTACATTCAGTTGCCAATGTTGTGAGACAGTGTGAGTTCTATTTTATGTTTGTTTATATTGAACATTTCATGCAAACTTTAAAAGAAACAATTTGTCGGCTCAGTACATGTTAAAGAAGATAAAGTTAGCAAAAATAAAATATTCTCTCTTTGAGCAGTTTAATTTAAGGTATTAGAGAACCAAATTTAAATCATTGCACAGGAACACATGGGACTAACATAGTGTATGGATATAAAACACTAGCAGACCAATCTCCTATTTGGTTTGAATCAAATAGAAAAAAAAAAAAAAATGGGTGCGTGTACTTATGTACGCGCATGAGAAGTTATACTTCTTTTTAAAAATAAATTTAATAATATTTCAAAAAAACATATCTACTACCCCACCCCGGGAGTGAACTCAGAACCTACCAACAGAGGCCTTGCCACTGAGACACGATGTTCTATGGATGTAGAATGAGAAAATACTATATTTAAATTTAACTCTCATCATTTTTTCATAACTTCATCTGTGTTAATTTTGTGTTACACTGATGCGGTGATAATTTTTTGTTACAGGTGCGCGCACATCTTAAAATTTCACTCTCATCATTTTTTCATAACGAGCCTAAAGAAGTATAACTTCAACAAAAAAATATATCTCCCAAATTCAGTAGTCATGCCAACAACAAAAAATCCTCAAATGTAATTTCCAGAATAATATCATATACCTGTTACTGCATATGGTATTTAAATTTTATATTTTGATATTTTTAGGAATTTACAAAAGAAATTATGAAAGAACACCTTATCTTATTAAATTTTCCTTCAATTGCAGCAATTAAATAATATTCGATTTAATTGACCGCCATATTTGAGGGATGGGAATGCGGCCACCATAGGAATCAAGCCAGCTTCATTAGGTGACGGTCCTAAGCCCATGTAAATAAGAAGGCTAGGTCTTAGAAGGGTATCGAGTATCCAGCCCTCAAAAAAAATCTGCATGTTGCAAACTGAAGATGGAAAGTCATCAGAAAACTACGTATTGATACGAGCAAACAGAGAATAGAAGGTTGTGGCATGAAAAAATTAAGGAAGGTAACGCCGACCCCAAATAGAATTGGGAAAGGTTGAAGATGAAGAAGACAATTGAGCGATCAGACAATGGAACATCATAATTGTACATTCTGTGCACAATCTCATGGTCTTTCCGCAAAATGCACATTTGGAACCCTGCTAAAGAACCATCACAAATGTATAATCGTATATTGCCAAGAGCCGCATTTCCATGTTGTTCTTAATACTCGTCCATTCAATTCAATGCCTCCATATCGTATGGCTTCATACTTTTATTTTACATTTGTATGTTTCTTTGTATTGTCAATTTTTTTTTTTTTGCCTAATTCTTTTTTTTCTTTTAGATTTTCTATAATTTTCTTAACACGTTTACTGCTGATCAATATGGCTTCATCGTCTCACAGGTGCTTAACACAATATAACTAATCTACAACGGAAAAAAAAAATTCTCAGTAATAATCTATTAGTTGTAATAGCTTTACACGAATTGAGTCACCGGTCTACCTTCAATATTATTTTTGATTATATTGGAACCAGGATTGCGATTGATTTCCCCTATTTGAAGAAGCATATAGACCAAACTGACTGGGGCATCTCCAAAATATGGTAAACAAAATTTGGTAGTAATACTTGTAGTAAGATTAGTGTCGCCCGCAGTGAACGTGTTGAAATGTTTACTTGGCCTCTGTCTATCTCCTGTTTACACTATTGTTTTTCGTTTTGTTATTTAACATTGCATGTCTTCTCAATTTCACAACTTGAACTCCGCTTAAACTCATTTAAATAGATATCCACTTACAAACAAGTATCAGACTTATTGAGTAGAAGGGTGAGGTAGGTAACGAACGAATGAGGACAATTTTGGGGGATGGGAGAGAGTACCAAAGTAAGTCCATAATGTCTGCTTCTATATGTGTTATTGTGTCACAATGTTTGTGAGTATCATAGTATTACAAGGTATGTTCAACATTCACTCCAATATCACTAAGCCTAAGCTACACTTCAACAATGTTTACCTTATAATGGAATGCGAAAATCTTTTTTCCAATTTTCAACCCGTCCAAGAATCGAACCCGGAACCTCCTCGGTGCAAGCCGAGTGTGATGCACACGGCTGCCACGGAGACATCTGAAAGATGTCTCCGTGACGAAAACTGAAAAATTATTTGTCCTACTTGATTGACCGGTCTCAAAGAGTAAAAATAATAGATTTAGATGATGATGGTAATGGAGTTTTGAATCCTCATTAAGAAATCAAGAATAGAAAAGTCTCGAGAGATATTCTCTGGGGCACCATTCACACTTCTTTCGGCATAATTGTATATCAAATTTCCTTAAACTGTTTACCGATAATACCAACCTCAGTACTGCAGTCCCCATGAAAAATTTGGAAGAAATATCGAAGAAAGCATTAATACGAAATCTTTAGAGAATAGGATAAAAAAAATATGCTCCAGGCAAAAACTCATTGAGACTATAAGAAGTTTTTACTGTTCAGCTAGTAAAATTTAAACAAGTAAACGCAGTCATCTTCTATTGAACTGAATTTAAGCAACGTTCATGGAAACTGGGAAACACAAGTAAAAGGCGGATCAGATTAAAATAGGTACTGCATAAGCATGGAAATTTACGCTAGCTACGGCAAAATTGCAATTTTCCATGAATTCCCAGAAAGACTTGCGTTAGTATTAATTATATATTTGGAGTCTACATTTATGTACAGTCCGAGCTATTTAGAGCAGAATCTGACGTAGATCTGCCGAGAAAAACGACGTTAATATAGTATTGCTGAAAATTTTAACGTAGACACAACACTCTTTATAAAATATCTTAATGAACATTTTCATTATACCTTCCAACGTTTTTGGATTGAGTTGAGTGAATAAAAAAATAATATTAATAAAGATGATAAGAAGAACAACAAAAGTATCATCTACAGCAGACAGACAAAGATTAATTGAACTTATAAACAAAACAAACAGAATTAATGAGAAAATATTGAAAAGCGAAACAACGTGCACCTTATTCCCTTTATTAATAAAATTGAAAAATATAGTGAGAGATGGCACGAAAAAAAATCTAAGATAATATTTTAAATATAAGAAAAAAACATCCCTTTGGTATTTTTTCTTTTTTTTTTATTATAAGTATATTCAAAGGACAAGATCTAGCAGACAGGGATTATAAAAGAAATGGTATTAAAGATGAAGAAAAAATAATGAAAAATATAAACATAATAAAAAATATCAATAATTAGGAATAAACAAGTGGAATGAGGAAAATGAAAAATGAAATTGAACCTCATGTTGCTAATCAGGAGGAAAAAGAGCTTACTGGGTGACCCGACTGTGGACAAACTCAGAATTGAAGTTTTAAATTATGGAAGACTAGCTGTTTCCCCCGTGCTTCGCTACGATTCTTATATTGCTATTTTTGTTTTTCAAGGACAATGAAATTTCGGGGGGGGGGGGGAATTGGTTTGTGTCCACTCTGTATATCGCAACTTTTAAAAATCAAGATTTAAACGTTTCACCAGGCGCCTTATAGAGGCACGGCCATTCTTACTTTTTAGTATTTTCTAAATTTTATTTTACCCGTTCCCGGTTCCGAACTCGTAACTCTGGAATGGCTGGGGTCATACCTTTGCAGAAACTATCCTAAAATAAGGACTAAACAGCCACTTTCTCGCTTTGAGTTGATATTTTGACGCGACAAAATTAAAGATATCGGACCGTGATCGTCCGATTTTGGAGAAGAAATTAGAGATTTGACCGTAACTCGAAAACGGTTTGAAATATTTTAGTTCTGATAATTTTCCTGGTGTCGTAGACCATGATTTTGGAGGGTTCCATTCCTATCGTTATCTGCTAATNGGAATGATCTACACAATCAAAGGCTTTCGTGAGATCTATGAGATTTATATATTAAGAAGATATATTGTGCTTGACACTTGGTTTAGTCCTAGAATCGTACCCGAAGGTATGCCTTACGGCATCGCAAACAATATAATATGGATGAATATTTAGCGAACGTACTTTTCCAACAATTGAATGATTTTCCAAAAGAGTCGTTCTGTAATTAAGTGAGTTACTTGTTAGAATAAGTTCATCAATCATTATTCAATTTAGCGGCACGATCTTTTGATTAGAATATTGAGATAGAAAGAGAGAGAAAAAAAAGAGATAGCGAAATAGTTGATTGAAATCCGTTAATCAAAATAATAAAATAATCAAATTAACTTAATTCTATATATAAATTCTGAACTTCAATATGAATCCTACAAAAGAAAGTCAATTAATAATAAACAGAATAAAGATGAACTTATATGTCAGAACAGTTCACTTCAGTGAACTTGAACCATATTAAGAATGAATCCGTGAAGTGAACGGTACATCCCCATCTCTACCGAACATTATGCTTATGCTCCTTAGGGTGGGACTAAGATATACATATGTATAAGTACGCTGTTTCACTTGGAGAGTAATGACTCGACATTTCCCAATCTGCAAATTCTTTCTCAATAATTATAGCCTCTTTACATGACCGATCTGATAATAAGATCTGATTATTTTTACCTTCTCTGATGATGACCTCAAATGAAATTAGTCAGTTCTGAATAACATTGTCATCGAATTTGGCGAGAGAATATATTACATATTTATGGGTTGTAATTTGTTTAGAGATTATGCCCTTAGGAGAAGGACTTCTCTAGCATCTAAACAGAGATTATTACATAAACGAGAGAACTCTATAAAGACTACTCGTAAACAATGCAGTATAGCTCACGATCATACCACTTTGAATACACCAGTTGTCGTTCCATTAAGCAACGTGGTCAGTACTTGGATGGGTGATCGCTTAGACGTATCGTTTGCACTCAAAACAGAGGTGGCGGATTCGTAACCAGGAGTTTGTTGGTTCGAATCTAACTTCATCCCCGTCTACTGGTGTAACCATACAGTAGATCTAAATAAAGGTCGCAGTGATAATAAATTGCAGTCTCAATAAAGACCTGCAACCAGTTCATTAATATATATTTTTTTAATAATAAACAATACAGAAACTGTTTCACCCTGTCAAATTACAAGCAACATTCTGGTCTGCATTGCATTGATAAAAAAAATCAAGATTCTTTCTGATTAATATTTTTTTTTTTCCTTCTCATAATTTTTATAAAAAATATTTAATTTAAGGGAAATCAATGTTCGGGACAGAGAAAATGTTTGAGGAATGTGATGCAGCAGGGGGTTGGTTGATTATGACTTTGAACTTGCAATCCGCCACGTGGACTCGTCCAAGAGAATGAAATAATATATCAGTGCTTTTCAAACAATCAGCCTGGAAAGCTCCAATTCAACAGAACTGGACAATAAAAACATGCGGTTCTCGACAAAATAAAGAATTAAAAAAAGAGCCGACTCATCTTATGGCATTTCTATTGTCGTGCTTGGTTTGGACCCCGAACGTATAATAATGTAAACAATGATGCAGCCGTGTTTACATAAGTCAAGTTTTAGGAAACAAAAATCGGCTATATTCCAATCATGTAAAGAATGATGCAGCCGTATTTACATTAGTCAAGTTTCTTGAAACAAGAAACGGCTGTATTTCAATCATGTAAACAATGTGCAGCCGTGTTTACATCAGTCAAGTTTCTTGAAACAAGATACGGCTGTATTCCAATCATGTAAACAATGATGCAGCCGTGTTTACATAAGTCAAGTTTCTTGAAACAAGAAACGGCTGTATCAATGTTAGGTCACGTTTATTGATTCAAGAAACTTTGTAAACGCGGCTGCATCATTGTTGTCCCATTATCATCATCTATTCACTATTGCCTCAGCTCTTTTATTTCGTTGGTATCAACTGAAAGCGAGATATCACCTCAGCAGATTCGCCAGTATATTAATAAATAATCAGGGGCCTGTATTACAGGCAAAATGTATATATTCGAAGTAAATTTCAACATTTTACAAGTATTGTTGTCTATAATACAAACATGCAAGTTTTATGAAACAGGCCCCCGTTAGCATTTCTAGAAAGTTGCCACGCCCGACAGAACTCTTCAATGATGAAACGTAAATTATTCTTACCTTGCTAGAGCTTCAATATTAGGAATGCTTCCATGATGTTTCATAAGAGCGGCAGCGTCATGTCGACTAAGACCAGAATGTGGTGGGAGAACTCCTCCTGGTGTTGCTCCACTTTGAGGATGATTCATTTGTTGAAGGAATTGAAGTTGACTTAGTTGTGTTGGTGGATGATGATATCCATTTGCTAACAAGGGAGATTTTTCTAGTCGAGGTAAATCTAAAAACAGAAGAAGAAAAATATTTTAGTAGAAAAATATTACGCACTAATAAAATTACGCACATTTAAACAGAATAGCTGAAAGTAGGTTAACAAACACTATATTTGATTCCTCGTTCGATAAAAATGAGTTTATGTGTCCGAAATCGGAATTATGTGCCTACCTGAACTAGTTCAACAAACCTATAAAAAAAAAAAAAATTCCAATGCTTAGTTCTTATTTAATTTTTTTTAAAAAGTAAAGTTTTTAGTGTTTTTTAGTGAAAATTGATTTTCAAATTTTTGACAGTTTTAGAGAATTCCCCAAAAGGGTCAACTCCTTTTGTAATACATTTTTATAAATTAAAAGAAAATATTTTGATTTTGATTTTTTTTTTAGATCTGTACTTAAAACCGGGTTTATTCCAAGTTGAAGTTGAGCTTTTGAATACCTTTGTATTGACGTAACTCTATAATTTTACGTAAAAGGTCTCTATCTCGAACTAAAACAAGTGTTTTAGTTTTTTTACGAATTTGGAAATTGTACCTACTACAGGAAAAAGGTCCATTCAGAGTTCAACCAATGACATTTTCAACTTGATAACCATCGTTGTTGTTAATGCTATCCTAAACTTTATTTTACACAGAGTTATGTTTGAAAAATAGTTACTTGATAAGCTCAACTTCAACTTGGAATAACTCCGGCTCTGTAATGAGTTACAATCAAAAATAACTCTCAAAAACTTATTAAGAGTTGCAGACTCACACATCTGGCAATCATCGAACCCACATCGTACTGATGATGAAATCAATAAAGGAAACATATTCTTCATTAAACTCAATGTAAATCATGTGTATAGACAATCCGTGCAGAGTAAATATTCATGTTTTATAAATTCATTCATAAATTTCATGAAGATGGTAATAGTTGATAGGGAAACTCTACGAGTATTTAGCATCAATTTAGATAAGAGACTTATTCATTCATTCATGAACATTGTTTCTGAACTTGGTGACTGTTTGTTTGAGTGTTATAGAAATTGAAGTATATGTTTATTGTGTTTAGATAATTCATTGCAAATATTCTGAACACCACCTACCAAGCTAAACACTTACTCGAATTGAAGAAGCTCTTTGAAGATTTTTATTTTTATTGATATCTAAAAAGATATTTGTGAACGTTAGTGAACTCCACTTTTGACTCATATATACCGAAAAGTACTTGTATATGTGTATGTATGTTTGTTACGCGATACGAGCCACAATTTTCATCCGACTGTGATGAAATTTGGTATACATGTTTAGGACATGAAGAAAATTTTCTGTATAGTTTTTGGTCGTGTTCGTCCGTGTGTAACCATTGTCTATTATGTGGAAAAGTTTTTCATAAAAGTTTCTCAAGTATAGCTCGCAGTTCTGTGAGCTGTAAGCCTTACTCAAATTATGCACCGCTATGAGGCTCCGGATGGACGGACAATGTTTTGGTGAGTATCACTTAATTTTTATTTTGGAATGATTCTAATTGTTAATAAAAGTTTGAATTCTCAGATTAAACTTTTTCAGAGTTACACTGCTCAGTCATTGAGTAACCACAAAAATATGAAAATGTTTACTTATTACTTTGTAAACATGTATAACTTCATATATTTAATTTGAGCGAGCAATGTGCAAATATTTATATTATTTAATTTGAAATTATCGTATAGCCATGCTCACACTAATCTACTTCCCTTGTACCCGATTTCAAATTTAATTATTCTCCAATTTTTGGATTGTATCCAAATATGAATTAAAAGATTTACGAGGATTCTTAGTTTTTATTTGGTTTCAGTTTAATGTTGACTTGTTTTGTGTTCTCGTGTCGAGTCAAGAGTCCAGCGAGTCGCTTTCATTCATTCTCCTCTCTCTCTCTTGGTTACATTATTTAATATAGAGCAAAACAAGACAAACTAACCTTTGGTTGTCTCCAAGTAGTCAACACAATGGAAGTACAACAATCTTAATTTTATTCAATGCTAATTCTAGCTCGGCAGAACACTGAAGTTAAAATGTGGGAGCCCAATGGGGGAGGGTGTTCTCAGTAAGTATATTCGTAAGCTAGATTCCTCCTTAGGGCTGTATAAGCTCTGCATCTAATCAATTGGGTTTTTTGTGTTTGGAACACTCCAGTTGTATACTCAGTAAGTACAACTTAAGAGTATATGTTGCCGTTGTTGTGTTGTGTTGACTACTTGGAGACAACAGTAAGAATATATGTTGCCGTTGTTGTGTTGTTTTGACTACTTGGAGACAACAGTAAGAGTATATGTTGCCGTTGACAGCGAAATGACAGTACCTTATTCTGTTAAACTAGAAATGAAATACGTGACGTCTCACATCTACATATAAATTCTATTGCGGTTAGCACATATTGCTGACTGCAATAATCACTGAGGGGAATGTATCCATCGAGGGAAGCAAGAAAGTTCCATTCGTGACGGCCCTATAAACCAAGTTAATACAAAAGTTTGGTGTTAGGAAGGGCAGAGCTGGATTGCTTTAAAAAAATCATCTTGAAACCATAGATGGAGAGTCAACAACAAATTTCAATTCTCTAAAGTGAAAAAGTCAATCGACTACAATTAAAACTTGAAAAAAATCTCTTCTTCATAAAACAAAATATCAAGTCTCAATAGACATTCATTTGTTAAATAATATATAAAGGTATATATCTGTCAAGAAATAGTACAGCTAAAGAGAGTAGGCATTAAAAAGTAAGCAACTTATTTTTTTTAAAAAAAAAAATATCATCGGGTCACCAAACACCAAATGCTCAAACTATCTCAGCAGTCGATACATGAGAAACCATGTATTACTTAATATTATACCAAATCAGTTTTTTCTTCCTTTTTGAACGCTGAATCTAACAACCTCAATTATTAATTAAAGAATCATATACGAAAATTTACGCTTTCAGAAGAAACCCGTACCTCATGTTAAAATATTTTCATATATTGACCACAATTAAAAGGTTTCCCCCATCAGTCCTCATGGAGTTTGTTCATATTCCCCTTCCGCTATACATATATGTATATTAAACATATTATTTAAGGAAAACTTCCTAAATATGTTTCACTTTTGGTATGTGTGAATGTATGTGTGGTTGGGTGATGATGTTTATTCATTATTTCAATTTATCGCCTTGTTCAGAACATTCCAATGTGTGTTAGATATGCTTATTATATTTATTCAGAGTAGAATGATGTCACCGAAGGGAACAGCTTCATTAGGTGGCCAAACCTAAGCTCGAGTAAATACAGAAAGTTTGGTGTATGGAAGATGGAAGGACATCCAGTCAGTAAAATTATGCTTCAAACCAAAGATGGAAATTCAGCATATGGGCTTCTCACGTCATTTTTGAATTTCAACTGCCTACTTGAGTGGAGACAAAACATGGGGAAGCTACATTCCTGGCTTGACAACCACGAAAATTGCTAAGCAAAAGGCTGATCAGATCAAGCTTGCTCAGATTTTTGGTCTTAGCTAAGCATACAGGATACTTTCGAAGCACAGAAATCCCAGTTAAGGCTTAGGTGCAGGGGCTTTTACAAACCTAAAGAGGAATTTTGCGCACAAATATACGATGTTTCCTCGGATATCTTTGAAATATTATGTTCTCGGTCGATCTCTGGTTTCATCCCTATTATTTTTCCTTCGAAGATTTTACTAATGAATTCATTACGTCTGATAATGTAACCAATAAATGCTATTATAACCTAGATAGCACAATTTTAATCATTCAAAAATAAAAATTTAATCTCA
Source organism: Pachypsylla venusta (assembly GCA_012654025.1). NCBI lineage: Eukaryota > Metazoa > Arthropoda > Insecta > Hemiptera > Aphalaridae > Pachypsylla > Pachypsylla venusta. The sequence goes on from CM022875.1 coordinate 7,621,526, forward strand.
ACAATAAACACATTGATATATCCAATGCTAATATTTCAATAATATAACCTTGAACAAAAATGGAATAAATATTATGATATTTGAATTTAAAAATCTGTACAATTATATATTATCTTTACATATAATTCTATCTTTCAAAATGAACTGACAGACAGACAGACAAGAAATAANACCAATAAATGCTAACCAATAAATGCTATTATACCCTAGATAGCACAATTTTAATCATTCAAAAATAAAAATTTAATCTCAACAATAAACACATTGATATATCCAATGCTAATATTTCAATAATATAACCTTGAACAAAAATGGAATAAATATTATGATATTTGAATTTAAAAATCTGTACAATTATATATTATCTTTACATATAATTCTATCTTTCAAAATGAACTGACAGACAGACAGACAAGAAATAAAATTATTCTGATGCTAACCATAGTCAAGCAGTACTGGGTACATCTAATCCAGGATAGAAGCACACATAATCCCAGCTTGATGCAACAATCTTCTTATAATGCACTAAATATGAGATTGAGAAGGAAATAGTACCGAACTAGCTTTAGCCGCAGTACAAGTATTCCTTGCAATCTTCTTTAACGTCACCTTTTCCCAATTCTATTTGGGGTCGGCGTTGCTTTCCTTAATACTACCATGGCACAATATTTTGTTCGGTGCGGACTCTCTTTAGCTGTAACTCTTTCCTGGCACTGTAACCTTAACTTGCTACTCACAGAATCATTGGTTTGAAGAAGAGTGTTTTTAAAGGCTGGATGCCCTATTTAACACCAAACCTTCTGTATTTACACGGGCTTAGGACCGTCACCTAATAAAGTTGGTTTGCTCTCCTCGAGGGCTACATCTTCTTATATATAAAATTTACCTGTCACGGGGTTCACTGATTTGAATGAAATTTTGTTTGTACATTCGGTAGGTCTGCTAATAGGTTTTTATCTCTAATTTATTAGAATAGCACACCAAGTTTTT
>CM022875.1:7622542-7643645 GCA_012654025.1 Pachypsylla venusta
GGGAATAGGAGTTGTAGAACATGAAAAAAGAATATACAGGGTGATTCAGGTTGTTTGTGTCAAGGGAATAGGAGTTGTATAACGTGAAAAAGAATATACAGGGTGATTCAGGTTGTTTGTATGCAGGGAATAGGAGTTGTAGAACATGAAAAAAGAATATACAGGGTGATTGAAGTTGTTTGTATCCAGGAAATAGGGGTTGTAGAACATGAAAAAGAATCACTTTTTCAGGTGTGACTTTTTTGTTTAGGCCTTAGTTTGGGAGTTATCGCTAAAAACGTGATTTTTTTTTTTGTTTATAAGCTTTAAAAATGGTCCGATTTTCAAAAATTAAAATGATCTAAACAGATAATTTTAAGCTGCATTTGGTCCACACATTGACTTGCTCCGAATCAATGTCCCAAAATGGCAGCCATTTGAAAATTTCAAATTTGATTTTTTAAATTTTTTTATATAATTTTTTTAGAAATAAAAAACACTACAAATTTGAAATTTGAACTGCAGCTTAAAACTAAAGAAATGCAGCTTAAAATTAGCTTTTCAGATAATTATAATTTTTGAAAATTAGACCATTTTTAAAGGAGTTACTTTTAAACTAAGGCTTAAACAAAAAAATCACACCTGTAAAAAGTGATTCTTTTATCATGTTCTACATCTCCCATTCTCTTAACATAGATACAAACAATCTGAATCACCCTGTATATATTCTTCTGGGTTCAAATGAACATAATATTTATTCTGCAATATGAGGAACAGCGAAATATATGTAATGTGAATGTATTATACCACAGTGTCATGGTATTATATCACAATTTTGTGAGCATCATAGCATTGCAAGGAATTTTCTAACAATATCTTAAATACATTAGACTATAGGTAAACCATAATAAAATAAAATAAAAATTGGTTCCTTATTTATACTGTCCGAATAGGACTGAAGAGTCCCTTGACACCGGCAGTTTTTTAGGTGCTATTATTATGTGGTAAATATCTTAAATTCATGTGGATGAAATTCCATAGGTTGGCCGGGTTTTAACCCACGCCCTTACGTTTACCAGTCAAGCGTCTTACCACTGCAGCACCAACCCAATTATGCTACCACTTGTCGGTATTAACATAGCCAATCAATTGTCCCCATAAGGCTGAGTTACCCCCGAACACAACCGGACCAAGTAAAAAAGTCATGGATTTTTTTTCCAAATTTTCGACCGAACATCCGAACCTGCAAACCGAATGTCTGCCATGAATATGTCTAGGAACAAATAAAATATTCAGCGAAATAAGAGAGTAAGATGAATCCTAAGTTTGGACATACCATAGGACTTGAAGAAACCAAGCCAGGAGATTACGGATAGGATGATATGAGCGACTTCAAACGACTACACATTATAGTCAATTGAAGTCGCTTTTATAAGACGAACAGAGTAAGTGATCTGTTTGAACCCAATAAAATAAGTAACCAAAACATTATTTTCTGACGATGAGTTATGCCATGGAATCGCTTTCGCATTACTTCAGGGTACCCTTTTTTTACAGCCATGGCATTCTAGAAATGAGAAAATTCGATCAGAAAATTTTCTCTCTGGGCGGGATTCGAACCCGCAACCTCTGGACCAAGAGTCAATGCTCTTAATAACTTAGCCACGGAGATCGACTGACGATGAGATTTGGTGATTTTGTTACTCTAAATTGACAAATACAAAATTTATGTTCTTCAAAATTGTTGTACTAAAAAAGTGTTTAAAAAAAACCGATTCGAAATGTAACAGTTCACTCATAATTTGATGAAATTTGGTAATATTGTATTCTTTGAAAGACATGCCGAAATATTTAAAAATAAAATTTGGTAAAAAATAAGATCCCATGTTAAAGCTTCTGTTCTTAAAATATTCTTTGAGTACAACATGTTTAATCAAATCTACATTTAACTTATTGAACTTCCTGCTGTGTTGGACATTTCATTTAAATACATTAAATTATTCTTATTATTTTTATTTTATTTTTTTTTGTTTGAAAATATTCTTTCATTTACTTCTTCAAAATTTATATTTAGCGGACTTGGGTTATTCAAATATGTTCGAATAACTTTTAACAAGATATATTATGCCTTCTTTGCAAATATCTTATGTCTTTTTCTATTGATGTTGACATGGTTCTAGGAGACCATGTCAATTATTAGCCTCCTCGATGTACGATGATCTTTTGATAAATTCCTAGATTCCGAAGGAAGGAATTATTTTGAGCGCTTCATTCATTCATTTCATAAGTAGTTTTGTATTGAGATGGCAATTATCATTGCGCCCCCTATTTAGATATCTGTCCAGTGTTTCGAAGAGGCGGGGATGAAGTTAGATTCGAACCAACAACCTCCTGGTTACGATTCCACCGCCTCAACTAACTGAGCAGCTGAGTCTGTTTTAAGCCCTTACATTTGTCTTAATTTTAAAAGTAGCATCCTTTGGCTCCATTGATTTGGTTCCAACGCATTCACACCAGTTTCGGAGCTCAATTTGTCGAGCTCCTCGATCCTTATTTATGCAACTGTGGCAGAAGATGAACGATGAACACTATATGCATACCAAATTTAATTCAAATAAGTCGAATGGACGATATTTTTTTTTCTTTTGGTGGTGAATTGCAAAGTTTAATTAGCCAGAGTCCATCGTATGTTAAATACACCAGTTTTCCCGTTCGATCACAGACGTTAAGCAACGTCCAGTGAGGTGGTTCCAAGTGGGTGAGTGCACATGTCGGTTTGGCGCACTCGTGATGCCGTCTATTTTTCCAACCCAGGCTGGGTGAGATCAATGTGGGTAGCTGGTTTGCAAGTTTCCGAAGAATGAAGGGTAAAACCCCCATCTCGAATGACCGATAGATGTTAGAGACGTTGACCCCCCGCCCCTAAAAAATGTTAAAGTTTGAAGGAATTAACCCCAAAACAACGAAATAAACTGATGTCACTCATTATGTTTGAGTGAAATAGAAGCATGCATATCAAATAATGGAGTAAGATTGTGCAATGCCACATTTACATTTATGAATCTTGTTTTTTTCTTCAAATACTTTGATTCGGTTATAATGTACCTATTTCTACTCAAATTGCTCGTAAATAATAATTTGAAATGTAAAACGAGTGACAATAATAGCAGATTTGTGAATGACATGACCAGTGGACAGTCAGGGTGTCAATGGTGAGAGATTTGTTAATGATATCAAAAGTGAATGATTCAATAGGGAAAATGTAGAAAAGGTAAAAATTAAGAACTTTAGTGGAACATGATGAAAGATAATGAAGAAGAGGTATAAATTATTTTGGACAAAAGTATGGAGTGTAGACATTAAAACGTACATTCCGGGTCCACGGAAATTGATGTTGGTGGAAGGGTTGGGTAATGGGTAGTACATTATGTTACTTTGGAGACGTCGGACTAGATGTAGATAATCTCGATGATGGAATTCCTTGAGTTGGCTGGGTTTTGACCCTACACAAATATAAACACCACGTATCGTTGGCTCGTTTTCCCGCCCCACCCCAATCTGGGTTAGGTCAATGTGGGTAGCTGGTTTGCAAGTTTCCAGCGAGTGGAGGGGAAAACCCCCCTCTTGAATGACCAATATATGTTAAAGAGACGTTAAGCAAAATAAAAAAAAAATAATAAAAAAAAAACACTCAAGTGGTAGTGACTACTCCAACTGGCACGCAAGTCGAGTTTTAGAAGATGGCCCTAAATGAATGAAAAGTGAACATAAAATGATACCATTGTATAGGAAAAGGTTAAAGTCGGATCCAAACTACAATTGGCAAAAAAAGTACACCTACAGGAGAACAAGAAAATGATTTGCTCATTTTCGATAATATAAAGTGGGTTGTTTTCATTATTATTACTTTTTTCTTTTGCAAAATCACATCTCAGCTACGTATAAGTATAAAGGAACGGTTTCCGGTTGCAAGTCAAAATGATCCCAGATCATTTTAAAAACACTGTTCGGTAATGCGCTGGTTCAATTTCACACTCAAGTTTTCAATAGAAAGTGACACACAAACTTTCATCCGAAGTTTTAAAAAACAGATTAATTTAAAAACATTGAGCACTTTTGATATTGATGACTGACTGGAAATAGTTGATAGTTGTCAGTCAAAGGTACATTCATGACGTCACCGAAGATAGAAGTGACGTCACCATTTTTAACGTTGACTAATCTAGGTCGTACCGAACAAACACTTTCGAACATGGTTTCCCTCTTTTGATCCACACTGTATGGGTATATCATTGTGAATAATTTGTAATCTTATGAAAATGAATTTGGCTACCTCACAACATAGTATCATGAGAGCCACATCAACATTGATGATGGCATGCTGGTTGTGTAGAATATAATTTACGATGGGCTTATAGTATTGAAACATACCTAAATCTTTGATTTTCTTCTGCGGACGAGTTGGTACCAATTTTTCAATCTTGGACTGTGTTCGTTTGATGCTTAGAGACGTAGGTTATTATTTGACGATCTTTTTTACTTTCCTTATGCTATAAAAAGGAAAGTATTGTAAAGGGCTGACATTTTCGATGTCGAGTTTTCAATGCCAATACAAGTTTTGGGGTCCCCAGAGACCAAGTCTCGAGTTTAAGGCATTGGTCCTTGTGTGTGTCTGTCCGTCCGTCTGTCTGTGAACAAGATATCTCAAAAACGACAGGTGCTACAGACCGTTGGTGGTTTAAGCCGCTTTTTAAGCAGTTTTCGCATATTCTGCTTAAAATGAGAACGATAATAGATAGAACTTGAAATTTGGTACCTATTCATATCAATTTCATACAAGAAATCGAAAAATATAACTTAGGATGAAGTGTAATTAGAACTGTAGTTTAGATTATATTGAATCCAAATTTGGTGCAAAAGAAATTAAAGTCTACCCTGTAGATCAATGAGTAACCAAATCAACCACATGCATGATTTGAACGCATTCAGTCTGTATACGGTGCATATACTTGAAATAGGATACTTTGGGTTGTATCTATCTTTTAGAATTCAAAATGATTTGAAATGTAATTGAAATCGGCAAAGTAGAAGAAAAGTAAAAAAATGAAATCATGAGTAAATAATATCAAATTAAAAAAATAAAATTATATTTTGATAAAATGATACAAAATGATGTTGGGGAGACCAAGGTGGAGGGAAAAAAATGTGCTAGACTTTTTCAGCTTTGTTAGAAACCCGTTTTTTTTGGTGGGGGGGGGGTATTCGTGTAACCATTAGGGTCCTAACGGAACCCATTAGTGTCCTAACGGAAACTTATATACGAATTAAAACTTGACGATGCATAAACCCAGCCAAGCCAGGACTAACACCTGAAAATGGTGATCGTGGAAGGTGATGTTGATGCTGTTGTTGTTCATGATGATATTGTTGTTGTTGTTGAATAACGTCTCCTTTTATTTATATATCTTTCCAGATGGATATTTAACTCCCCATTTGCGGGAAATTTACAAACCAGCTACCCATATTGACCTCAGCCTGGGTTGGGCTGGGAATAGCCAGGATCACAAAGGAGCAAACCTTCAGGGTCACCCAGCAAGTAAAGCCTCATTGAACGTTGCTTAACTTTAGTTAACAGAAACTAGTGTATTCAACGTGCCTTTTTTTTAACGTCCCTTTAACTTTAACTTAACGTCCCTTTAAGATCTATTGGTCATTTAACACGGGGGTTTCACCCTCCATTCGCTGGAAACTTGCAAACTAGCTACCCACACTGACCTCACCCAGACTGCGTTGGGACGGAAAAATAGCCATCAGCATCACGAGAGCGCGAACCCATGTGGACGCCCACATAGCACAACCTCGCTGGACGTTGCTTAACTTCTGTATTCTATCGGGAACTGGTGTATTCAACGTGCCATATTAGATGCTGGCAATCGTGTCTTTTAGAAGCTGGTTTAATCAGAGAATTCAGATATAAAATGTTTGCAAAGCATTGGGTACACTTGATAATCTACCTGATACCTGACATTCTGTTGGAAGATGAAAGACTCGTTTGGTTACTCACACAATAATAACATACTGCCATTCCATTACAAATCGTTCATAGGGTACGATCGACTCGGATCGGTACGGAGCTTCCCCTTTCACAATTATATCCGCGGTATATAATAACAACAATTAGTTTAAAATAAATAAAACTTATGGGAACCGAGCGTCTCTATTGGCATCTCATTTATTTTCCTTTGGAAGAGAAATTTATACTTGCAATATTGATTGTTTGGTGTTACAGGATAAAACAATATTGATTGTTTGGTGTTACAGGGCGCGAACCTACGCGGGTACCCACTTGGTTAAACCTTGCTGGACATTGCTTAACTTCAGTGATCTATGACCTTTGAATAGTTCCATTAATGAAAGAAATTTTGCCACTCAGTGTGATGCTACCAATAATCTAGGCGCTTTAACATGCGCGGATATAGGGGAGGGCACGGGCGCACGTGCCCCCCTCAGTTTTTTTAAGCGGGCGGTTTTTCTCAAATTTTATTATACCTAATCACGTATTTTTTTTAAGAAAAAAATCAAATTAATGGTGATCCGCTGTGTCTTTTATCCCATTAAGGGGGGGGGGCACGGGCCCCTAAATAATTCCCAATCTTGAGACTAAATAGAAATAGGTACGTAAATAGAAAAATCGTCAAAAATTCTGTCATCCATCATGGCAATTTTTTTTGTCATCACGCTTATAAAAACGCTTATCACCCTTATGAAAGGTATTTGTGGTAAACTCTACAGCTTTTAACAAATTAGGTATCGTACCTCGATAAACATTGCATTAAAAAGTACTGCCCAGGACTCGAACCCCCGGTCTCTAGGTTACGAGTCCTTCCCCTCCCCCCTCCAAATTTTCTATTATATTGTGCTATTGTGCCCCCCCACAACAAGAGGGCTATATCCGCGCATGCGCTTTAACCGCTGTGTTGAACAGGTGGTACCTCCTTTTCATATTTCGTTGAACAAATCAATGAATTTCAGCATTAATTGCAAACAGGGAATCCACGCAATTTCGACACTATGGGAAAATTCAGGAGGACAGGGAGGGGATTAAGAAAGAGTCGAAACATGAAGAGGACACGTGAGGATTTGGGCAACACTGAGAAAGTCTCTGCAATGGCAAGAAAGTTGCGGAGACCTTGGGAAGAGATATAGGCCGGAATAAGGCCATACCTCTATTCCAGTAGTCCTCGTAGTTGTAGGTCACTTTTCTTTTCAGGTTATTGGTACGTTGAATGTTCTTCCAAGCTAGCTATAAGCCAGTAACAGCACGTTGAATACACCAGTTCCTGTTAGATCACTGTTAAGAACGTCCAGCGAGGTTGTACTATTTTTCCGGCCCTCAATGTGGGTAGCTGATTTGCAAGTTTCCAGCGAATGGAGGGTAAAATTCCCGTCTTGAAGGACCAATAGATGTTAAAGAGATGTTAAGCCAAATTAAAAAAAAAAAGCTAGCTATGCTTCTGAAGAATCAGATATTTGAATTGGTTCCTGCGAGAAAACACGAATGCTTTCTGAAAGTTTGATCTAACCTAGTAATTCTGTACACTCAGATATTACCCTGTAAAAACATTCATACAGTCTCTTATTATTATTTTCCAATTGTTGTGTTATTTATATCTCCTCACTAAATTTATCGTTGGCTCACAATAAAACTATTATTTACAAAAAGAATTATAGCTCATACTTAATGTTGCACATATCAAGGCAGATAAATTTGATTGCAATAAATAATATTAGTCCGATGCAATTGTAAATACCATTCTAGTAAAAATAAAGTGCATTTTAAAAGTACAGAAACATATTGGAAGATAGATGCAGATTTTTGGAATATTGAAGGCGTTCGATATTGCGTAGAACAAAAGAGTTCGATGTTGCGGTGTCTTCAGTATGAATAACTCTCCGTGAGTTATTGATACTTCAGAATCCTTACGAATATTGCAGTAGCTTCTCCTTGCTTTCAGCATGCGTATTGGAAAAGATATCGTTCCCGATCTTGCCGTTAGTCTTCTTTAGCGACCGGCACGGACTTGGGTGCCTTGAAAGAGTTCTTTTTAAAATCCCCTATCCAAAGGGGACTGTGAATACCTAAGATATCATAGTTCTAAAAAAAAAAAAATACATGTAAAATATGTGGGCAAAAATATGAAAGAACAATATGGAGCCCTTCTTCCATTATGACCGGGAGTCACAGGCTGCCCCTGAAAGAAAAACACCTCACAAAAATATATCAAAAATGCACATGATCATACCAAGACAGTAACACACCACAAAAAAATATATCAAAAATACATATGATCATACTAACATAGTAACACACCACATAAAAATATATCAAAAATACACATGATAATACCAAGATAGTAATAGACCACATAAAAATATATCAAAAATACATATGATCATACTAACATAGTAACACACCACATAAAAATATATCAAAAATACACATGATAATACCAAGATAGTAATAGACCACATAAAAATATATCAAAAATACATATGATCATACTAACATAGTAACACACCACATAAAAATATATCAAAAATACACATGATAATACCAAGATAGTAATACACCACATAAAAATATATCAAAAGTGCACTTGATCATATTAAAATAGTAACACACCACATAAAAAGATATCAAAAATGCACACGATCATATTAAAATAGTAACACACCACATAAAAATATATCAAAGATGCACATGATCATATTAAAATAGTAACACACCACATAAAAAGATATCAAAAATGCACATGATCATATTAAAATAGTAACACACCACATAAAAATATATCAAAGATGCACATGATCATATTAAAATAGTAACACACCACATAAAAAGATATCAAAAATGCACATGATCATAACACACCACATAAAAAGATATCAAAATTGCACATGATCATATTAAAATAGTAAAACACCACATACAAATTTATCAAAGATGCACACGATCATATTAAAATAGTAACACACCACATAAAAAGATATCAAAAATGCACATGATCATATTAAAATAGTAACACACCACATACAAATATATCAAAGATGCACACGATCATATTAAAATAGTAACACACCACATAAAAAGATATCAAAAATGCACATGATCATACTAACATAGTAACTAGTAACACACCACATAAAAATATATCAAAGGTGCACATGATCATATCACAAAAACAATAGATAAGTGAACTGCTGAGAATTTCACTCTTCCAAAGCTTTCGTAAAAAAAAAGAAATGCTGAATTATCCTCTGTACATACATTTTAAACTCCCTGTGGTCTATTATGTAAAAGCCATATAAAATGTAATAAAAAGTACAATTTTATTGAAGAATAATAATTTTATACTCATAGAGGTATATCAGTTTAGGAAGGCTCGTTTTGTACAATTTTAATATTTTTTTATAGAGGTCACTTGATGTGCGTTTGAAATTTTATACACGAACTGCTAAAGTAATATTATTATTTGTTTACGAGTTGGAATGTCCAATGACAACATACAAGAGGTTGAGGCGTTATTTTTTGCAACTTGCAACCAAAGGTTCAAACGTGGACGTGATTAAAGATATTATATCTAGCAAGTATTGCAAAATTTTATGGAATACCTAAATATGTTGATACAGGTTGATGGAATAATCAAACAAAGTAATGTTTACAATTGACGGTCGGGGTAGAATCCCAGTTGCACCCTTCTAAATACTGGTCACAATAGATCTAAACAAAGATCGCAGTGATAATTGCAATCTGTCTCATTAGAGACCTGCAACCAGTTTAATGAAAATATTTTAAAAAAGTTGACAATGGAATTAAGATATTAGAAGTGAAATGAGAGATGCCGATTTCATGAATCTAGGAAACATGGATATCAATGAGATAATCTAATGGATAAATCAAATATAATATGAGAATCAGTGTCATGCTGAAAAATCACATAAAATCCCAGGGTTCATTTGGAATTTAAGCAATAATTATCAACAAACTATCTCACTAAAAAGTATATATTTCAAAAAAATAGTATTACCAAATACATTAAAAAGTGTTGTAATGACACTTGAATTGTTTGTAACTTATGCAATTTTCAACAAATTTATATCTCTCTAGGATTATTAGAGCTTTATTAAAAAAAAAAATATTTTAAATCGAATTAAAGAAAATACAATGATACATTATTAAACTACAAATATGAAAATAATTTTAGAGGCGCACAGATTAGAATAATTATTTCGGAAAAACAAGAAATTTTAATTAAACTCCGCGTGGAATAATATTGAATATATTACTCTGCAAGATTAAGAAAGTTTCATAATGGGTGACTCAAATATTTGGTAGAGTTTTTTAAACTTATCTTTTGATATTCAACTGTAAAATTAGGTTGTTGTTACTTTTGTTGATGGTGTTGTTGTTATAGGTGGTGGTAGTAGTGTTGTTGTCGCTTTTGTTGTTGTTGTTGATGGTGTTGTTGTTATAGGTGGTGGTAGTAGTGTTGTTGTCGCTTTTGTTGTTGTTGATGGTGTTGTTGTTATAGGTGGTGGTGGTAGTAGTGTTGTTGTCGCTTTTGTTGTTGTTGTTGTTGATGGTGTTGTTGTTGCTTTTGTTGTTGTAGTAGTGATGGTGGTGTTCCCCTCAAAATCAATTATTCTCTCCGTTTCCTGATTCAGATTTGAATACATGGTGTTGGTATAGGATTATATAACGGTTAAGATGTTCCTTGAACTGCGTTAAGATGTTCCTTGAGCTCTGGAACTGCGATTGTATGCGTCCAGATGCGACGGTATCTCCTTTTAGTTGTTGTCCATTATTTCCAGAGATTATAAAAACAGAGGCCAATACTTTCATCATTTTTTGACAATTCGCGGAGACAAGGAAAAGAAGAAAGAGTTAAATCCTGAAGAAGACACAAAAGAGAAAACTATAAGTTGTCCTAAATTTTAAGAAACAATTTCTTATCAATGATTTCGACCGCTTCAACAGTCCACAACTTTAACGGTCTCTTACTTTAACAGAAATATCGTACGTATACTATATATTATGTGTTTTTTGACGCTAATTTCAGAAATGTAATCAAAATTTATCTATCACATAGAGATTTTGAGTTACACGGTATAAACTTTTCCCTTTTCACGGTATAAACTTTTCCCTATTACTGACATGTAGTAATAAGGAAGGAATATAGAATTTCACCTTAGAAAGTGGAAGTATAAATGAGCATTCACACTACACAGTAAAAGTGACAGTGACAGAGCTCTCCATACCGTGATCTTCACAGTGACGTGATATGAAAAATTACTGACTGAGCACGGAAAAAACACTGACGAGTGTTATTAAAATCACTGTGAGAGCATTGTCACTGACACTTTCACTGTGTATGGGGATGCTCCTTAAGACGTTCTCCCATAATTGCATGTTGTTGTGATCAACTGGTTTAAGGTTCCCGAAATAGTCGACAAAATGTGTTCATCAAAAAAACTGAAAAAACTTTATATTCATCCTGTATAAAGAATACAAATAATCAGAGAACATGAAGTTAACAGCAAAGAATTTCATGAACATTAACAAGCCACAATAATGTCTAATTATGAAAAATATTAATAATTTACAACCCTAAATGAAAATTAGAATTCAACGAAAATAATATATGAAGACAGATTTCGGCTTTCTCTCCCCTTTGACATGTTTGTCGACGGCAATGATTGATGTCTTAAGAATTGAATTTTGAAAGTTTTTCGTCTTTTTCTCTCTCTCGCTGTGTGTGTGTATTATAATATTATTAATTAACTCTATATTCATTTTTGTTCTCTCTCTCTGTTTGCGCCAAAGAAAATAAAATTTAGAAATGGGAGGAACTTGTGATGCCATGATTTTTCAAAGAGAAAGAAGAGAGTAATGGGGAGCAAAGAGAAAGGCATATGAAAAGATGATCAATGATGATGAAATAATATTTATTTTAAAATAATTATTCAATTTTTTTGGACGACTCTGTAAAAATATCAATGTTGTAGAAACTATGTATTTATGTAAACAAATAATTCAAATAATTACTTGTAATCTATTGACTAGTAGCTCTGCGACCTGTAGACTTCACTTAGATAGAATTGACAGCAGAGGTCCTAGATCAGGGGTTCCCAAACTTTTTGGTACCGCGCCCCCTTTTCTTGAATGCTATCTCTAATGTGTTGCTGAATGCTATCTCATTCAAATTTTCTAAACATCATGTTCAATAAAATTTGTAAAAAAAAATCGTGTACACATATATCAACTGAATGATAAAAATTCAAATGGTTTCGCGCCTCCTTGGCTTGCCCTCACGCCCCCCAGTTTGGGAACCTCTGCCCCAGATGGTCCAATAGGCCCCACAATTAATACTATAATCAACTAATTATAAGACCATAAATATGCATACCAAATTTCATCAAAATGAGATAATGCGTTTGTGAGTATTAGTTGAAACAATATCATTATATCCTGCAATTCATTTTATAACAAACGTAAACACAACTTGCCTAACTATTTTTTTTTTTTCTTTTATTTAATTTAAATTAATAAAAACAACTGACGCAACAATGGCGACGAAGGGAAGGAAAGGACGACAAATCTAAATTGAGTTGTTTAATCAACATGAACAACAATGACAAATTCAATTGAAATGAAGTACCTCGACAATAACGTGATTGTCTTCTCATTGAAATTTATTGTTCATTTAGATTGAATATTATTGTTGTAATGTTTCAAACAGAAGTGAACATTTCCGGGAGATTGTTTTACAATTCTATGTTGCATCTGAGCGCACGGCAGGCCGTGTTCCAGAAAGCATCAACGCATATCTTTGGGCTAAATAATTCACGTGGTTTAACACACCGTTAGATTCTATACGTTTCTACAAAAGATGGGTCAGAAAACTTTTTAACAGAAATTTTGCTAGTAAAAGTTGAGTATACTACATAGATTCAAAAGTTAATATCAATAATTTCAAAGTTTGCACTTTTTTCTACAGCACTGATGTAAGGGAAATAATCAGAAAGTTTGAACTTTTTTAACCCAAGTGCTCCAAAACGGTACCGATTTAGGGACCCTGCATGAAGGTCGATATTTACATGAAATTAAACTCGAAATTATTTCTATCCAAACTTTTACATACTGTGAAGAATAGAAGAAACCAGAGTGGACGCCATACAAGCTGGGTAAGAAGATGTCACCAAATAACCAGGTGTGATACGAAAATCTTGTGACACAGGAACAGGTACAATATTTCTAGCGATGATTGCATCACACGCTTCCTTTATTCTAGTGCGTGTATGCTCTTTTAAAACACTGAATTTCATTTATAGAATTAACACAGTAAATATTTTTTTTTAAATATAAAACTGAGCGAGTTGTAAATAACTTCCTAGGAGTAATCTCTATTCAAATATTTAAATACTCTGCTAATGTTAATAGCATATCATCAAGTTATAAATTAACTTGCAATGAGTTTTAATTGTTCTTCTTTATACGGGATCATCCAAAAGACATGGACAAGTTTTAAGCGGTCTTAAAACCTAAGGAAGTTCTACGAGTATGCAAACGCAATTAAAATGTAATCGCTATTAACATGTAATCGCTATTAAAATGTAATCGCTATTAACATGCAATCGCTATCAACATGTAATCGCTATTAACATACAATCGCTATTAACATGCAATCGCTATTAACATGTAATCGCTATCAACATGTAATCGCTATTAACGTGCAATCGCTATTAATATGTAATCGCTAGCAGCAGTAACAAAAAGTCTTGTTAAAACCACATAAAGTTATTTTAGCAGTACTAAACAAGCTAGCGACAAAAGCATGCATTCCATAGCAACAGCCTTCAAGAAGAACTCGCAATGTCCAATCACAACAGAAACAAGAAGGCTCCAATAATAGGGGCAACAATATGGAAACTTGAACCTTAACGAAGAATTTGTAATGCAAATAGGCACCAACTACATTATACGGCAAGGAAAAACTTGAACGAGCTAAAGATAGGAGTGACTGGATGTTTTGAGGATTGAGGATACATAGATCAGTTTGGGTCGATTCAGAACCAGGCCCATCTTATCTCAAGTTGGAATTCAGTTTCGGGTCCATATTATCTCAAGTTGGAATTCAGTTTCGGGCCCAGCATATCTCATGTTGGAATTCAACTTCAGGATTGTCTCCATTCCATGTTCCAAGGGAACCTATCAAATCCTGTATAAGTCACACATAGCCTGGTACTGTTTTCTTTGCTTGAGATAACATTGATTTAAACTTTATTTGTTTAATTTTAATAATTTATAAATAGTTAGAAAATAAGATTTCATCATTTTCAATGTTTTTTTATTAAACTACCATATTTTAACCGTTATTATTTATAAAAGATTTTCTCACAAAAAATAAGATGTCACCTAGTTATGCATGAAAATCACACATTGACCCATCTTATCTCAAGTCATATTAAAAACAATTTTCGATGAAACTTTAGTAAGTCTCTCTTCTCAACCTGAGCGACATATCCGTGCGTTTCGACTGCAAACTACCCCGAGCACTAAACCTAGCATATACAATGGTACCCATACAGTAGCACTCAAAAGTATTTTGACAACCATATTTTTTTTTTTGTTTAACTAATTTCTAGCATTTTCTCAGTAGATTTATTTTATTTCATTCAAAAGACAATATAAATCAATAGTATTTATTTTCCAGCAATAAGAGAAAAAATATTTTAATAATGACATACGTGAAAATTTGTGGCTCAAAATTTTTAATTTGAATTAAATAACAGATAATTTAAATAAATACTATTGGACGTCTAATAAAATTGGGATAACATTTAAATATTGTTGCCGATAAATAAATTCGATGGACATACTTCACCAAGTTTATTTTGTGAAAACAGAATTGAAACCAATGTCAAATACCGAATCAATCTGCGGGGAAAACTTTTTGACACAACAAAAAAAGCAATTAGCCTCAGTAGCTCAGTTGGTTGAAGCGGTGTATTCGTAACCAGGAGGCTGTTGGTTCGAATTCAACTTCATCCCCCCTCTTCGACACAAGATTGGAAATAGAATCTGTAGAAGAGGGCGCCTATTAAAAATATATGCATATGTATAATTAGTTAATCTATTTATTTTTATAATTTCGCCAAAATGGTTGAAGACCTAAATACAACTATATCATATTAATAATAAACAAATTGTAACAGGAAACAATAAATAGAAACAATGAATGAGAGAGAACAAATCCAAGTAGATATTATGTTGTGAAGTCAATTGAAACAATTGAGTTTAAAGTAACACCACGACAATGATGTAAGCATTTGATATCAACACAATGTTTAAAGAATAGGGTAACCTTAGAATTAATGTATAAAATGATAATTTGGTAGGATAAAATTAAACACTTTAAACAGAAGGAATAATTATGAGAAAGAAGTGCAAACCATGCACACACAAGAATAGTGACGGCATTTGAAAACTATGTGGTATTCATCGTTCGAGGAAACTCAGATTTAGGATTAAGAGCTGTGACTATGTACGAAAGCATCAATTAGATTATGATTCATGACGACAAATCTCAAGAGGACTGAACAACTGAATATCGTATATCTGTAAAAGAGATTTTTAAAAGACCAGTTGTACAAGAGTCCTCAATGAATTAAGTTCAATGAATTTGAGAATTTTATTGAATTTTCGATGTTTTTAGTAAATTACTGTTAGCGTTCTGACAACTTATCCCTGCTATTTTTTTTCTATGATTAATTCACAAATATGCGACAGGTGGGTACAAAAATAATCGTAATGCGTTCGGTGTTTTTTTTTCGCCTATTGATGCATGGATTTCTTAATTCTTTCTGGTATGTTCATTTCTTTTGACCCCTTATTCTTGTTATTCCATTGCTATATTTCGTCATAATTCTTGCCAAATTCTTCATTATATTTGTTGTCCATATGTTATCTGTCGTCGTACATTGTATTCTGCCCATCTCCATTTAATCTTTTAATTCTTTCCACTATGTTCATCACATTTCTTTTACTCCTTATCCATTTTGTTCCTTTCAGTCTTTCTTGATTATTCCCATCATATTTCTTGCCATGTTTAAATTTTATACATAATTTTCTCACTAAAAGCATTGTTTATAATACCAATAATGCACACACTAACTTGTACACCCTGAATCAATTTAGTGAGTTGATTATCATTTATTGAGAGATTATTGTTCTTAATTCGCATCCAGAAATCACAACGAGTATATTAGTGATTGTCTCACAGGAAACAATAGGGACAATGTCTCTAACTATGCGTTTCCTGTGAGAAATATTAATTCTTGCTCTCCTGATGTTCAGTTTATGTTATAGAATTGTTTATCTGATTTCTATCTACGTCAGAAATTGAAACGACAGTTTATGTACAGCTATACGAGTAGCTAGGGTGCTACGGCAATGATACACAGGTTAGGTTTGTAAAATTGTTTCAGATCATGTTATTCCTCTGTCGATTAGTAGCATAGACGAAGTTATTGCGGTTTTTGTATGGAGGGGGGAGGGATATTTTACTTTTTCTTCCAGCGCAAAATTTTCAAAAAAAATCGTATTCAAAATGATCGACAAAAAATTGACTCTCCCTTTGCACACAATAATATAAGAAGAGTAGCACACAGCCAAGTTTTTTTTACATATATTATCTACTATGTTATTACGGTTCTACAAAGTTATTACGGTTTTTGTAGGGGGGGGGGNTATTTTAGTATTTTGTAGGAATTTTGATTTTGGGGACCCGGTAGTGGCAGAAAATTAAAAAAAAAAAAAACATAATCTTATTCAAAATGATCGACAAAAAATGAACTCTCCCTTTGCACACAATATTATAAGAAGAGTATTCGAAGTTTCGCATTAGAGAAGTGGCCATCCTCGCGTTCAACAAAATCATATCCTATGTCCTTCTCCACTATGACAACAATCAAGTTAAAAACATTTGGAACCGATTGATAAGGTAGAATTTAACTAAAAATCTACCATCATTTTTACAAAACGACATCTTTAAATTTTTCATTGTGCTTTTTATAGTTGTTGCAGAACATACATTTGTTAATAATTTGATTCTCATAGAGTTGAAACCTTATTTTTTTTAAAAAAAGGGTTCCGCTAGTCTTATTCATTCTAATTTCAAGTACCTATCATCATAAATGTACTGTACACAGGGTGGAACAGGGAAATATTTGATAAAACATTACCAAAATCATATAATAAATGTACTGTACACAGGGCGAAACAGAGAAATATTTGGTAAAACATTACCAAAATCATATAAAATTGTACTGTACACAGGGTGAAGCAAAGAAATATTTGGTAAAACATTACCAAAACCTTCTCCCATGGCTCAGTGGTCACTGCACTAGCCTCCTATTCCTGGAGGGGACAATCAATTGTCACTGTGGTATGAATGTTTCGGGGCCCACTCACCACTCAGCCTCGTGGGGACAATGAGTAGCTATGGAGATAAATGTACATAGCGACTCGGTACCAGCATTGTAGGTAAATTTGAAAATTTAAAGTAATTGGAGAAAAAAAATTGCCGAAAATTTCATGCTCTTTACGTAATTCTTTATCACAAATATCGGAAAATCTTTATATTTTTCTTGAAGGTTTTGGTTTGCTTTATTTGGGGAGGGGGGGAGAGTGGACCGTTCCCAGTTATATTTTAATATGTCCTACGATTTGAGTTTTGTGCTTGTAGCGCTAAATTGTTGTTATGGTAATAAATTGCTTCCGCTTTTAGACCTTTCTTATTTTGTGTTCCAAAGGTCATTTATATGACATTTAGTCATCATGAAGCTATATTGAGTATCAGACAGTCAGTCCACCAATTGGGCTTTACGTTATGTAAGTATAGATTTGTATCACTCGCAATTAGCGTGGTTCTAATAATATTCAATTTGATTTACTCTTAAATCATAACTCTACAGACCGTCTTTCACTGACACCCGCAAATCTACATCTCATATAACTGTGGGAAAGTGAATTATTCCCAAAATCAAACTAATGCGCCCAGTTAAAAAAATCAAAATGTGTTAATATTTGTGTTAACGCATAGTATTTCATTGTCACAACCTAGATGTGTGATGGGTATCACAGCATTACAAGGACTACTACACTAAACTGTCACTGGACTACATATTTCTTTGTTCTTGTTATGCCGCCACTGGTCGCTTTTCACATTAAAGGAGCTACTCAATCGTCCTCACCCCGAACGACCAAGCACTAAGAGCAAATCCACGGGGGGGAACTAGGGGAGAGTCCCCACCCAAAAAAAGTTCTTGCAATAAGTGAAAAAAAAAAAAAATTTTTNACTGGGGGAGAGTTCCCCCCCCCAAAAAAAAAGTTCTTGCAATAAGTGAAAAAATAAATATTTAAAGCTGAACCTAACCTACATTATTTTCTCATGCGAATAGTACCTTTGTTCCCTCCCCCCCTAAAATTTTACCCTGACGGATTGGCACTAGAAGAAGAAAGAAGATTGATTGCAAAAACTTTGGGGGGTCCTTTCTAAGGCAAACAACTTTCTAATAGTACACCCTGTATTAAAGTAATCAATACTTTTTGAAAACCATCAAACGAAAGTTTTACTAATTTAAAATAAACTTTGAAGTCATTCTTTTGAATAGAAAGATAAACAATTCACACTCAAAACAAACAACGATGAAAATAGTGGGATATGTAAATAACAGACTTGAAACACTGGGAACAGAAGCGAACCGACCCATGTATTTAACAATATAGAAGAAAACGGGCAAGCTAGCTACTCACAAGGCCTGTTTTTTTTGTTTAACTAAATTCCAAAAATGGGACAAAATCAACTTCTGAGGAAAAAAATGGGAAATTCACTTAAAATATTTAAATATTTTCATGATCAAATAGAAATCTAGAGGAACAGAAATTTTTTCTATTCTCCAAGATATCAGTTTCTGGCGTTTTTTTTTTTTTTTTTTTTTTTTTTTTTTTTTTTTTTTTTTTTTTTTTTTTTTTTTTTNGAAAAAAAATGAGAGGAATGAGTCCAATAAAAAAACACGCTTACACTCGGAGAAAAAAAAAATAGTTTGCTTATTTCGTTAAATATACTAGAATAAATTTTGCATGCAAAAATGGAAGTAATGAAGCAAAACACTAGTTTTGCAACGCAAAGAAAAACAAAACTAGCGTGCTATATAGCGATAGGTGACGCTAAAATAGAAAACTTACCATTTTGAAGATGTCCGTTAGGATAATCGCCATAGTCTGATCCTCCATTTTCTAAACGATGTTTTTTAAGTTGATGACTTAGATGTGATGCTGCCAAGGATAGTCCAACCGATGCTCTCTTTGGTGGTCGTCCTGGCCTGGAGCTGCGAACGTACAGAGAGTTACTGGGGATTAGAAAAAGGAAAAGTGGTTAGTAAAAGCGGTGGGAAAATATGGTAAATTCAAATTTAATTACTGAGAGAGAAATACAGAGAGAGAAAAAAAAAAAAAAAAAAAAAAAAAAAAAAAAAAACACAGAAAAAGTTGAAGACAATTTGTAAATCGAAAAACCAGATATTAAAAATAAACCGATTTTCTATTACAAAATTTTGTGATTTTGAGATATTTTGATAGTTTTTTCATAATAATTCATTTTATTTCTGTTTTTCACATTTCTCCCTAAGATTCACAGACATTATATACCTAGTTCGAATTACAAGTGCAGAGGCAGTATGGAAAACCTATATATAATATGATGTTAATAGCTATGCATAATTGCATAAGGTTCTGGAACCGGGGAGGAGTGTCTTACAAACCTTTGAATTTTTTAACCAATTTTAACACAATTAGAGAGGTTAGGAAACGTTTATACGGCCATGCCTCCATTGCTTATGTAAATCCGTCCAACATGGACCCATGGCGGCCAATAAAAAAGCGAGTTTTAAAAAAAAAAATTACATAAGCTTTTGTTGCCAGACAATCCTCAACGGTTCCAGACCCCTAAGCATACGTCCTGTAAAGTACTGAAAAGTAACAGCGGCAACGTTGCTTCTCCTTCTCATGACAAATATTTTTGTAAGTAAAAAGAATTTCTTAACTCGTAATTCGAACATTAAAGATTAATAATATCATAAAATAACGATTTGAAATTATCCCAATAGTTCAGCCCAACACCATAAACGTTTTAGGACCTTATCGTTGGTTCGATATTAAATTAGAACTCAAATGTAAACGGAAACATCGATCCCAAATTTGGGTAACGTTCCAAATCGTGTTCTTGACCATTAATATTGCGTTCTTTCCTTATTCTCTTTATTCAGACATTGACACTCTCTGACAGTTAAAATCATCTCGTCAATATCGTCACACTATAAAACATACACACATTGACAACCATATTGAATTTAAAGAAAAGGCAAAGAAATTTCAATAAAAAAGATTTACAGCGTCAAAATATAATGCTTGGGGGGGGAGGCGTCAAACTTGATAAAATATAAAGTGGATTACTAAGCGACCTTTTTTTCCTTTAAAATGCCAAAGATATGTTCATACACATTGATACTTCGATTGAAAAGAAAAAGGATTACAGCATTCAAGAGTTAAATGGAAGGACTTAAAATTTCATTTTTGAAAAGTAAGTGTGACTTCGAACAGATACGATAACAATCAAAAGGTTTAATTTTTTTATTAAATTTTAAAACCTCTGCTCGTATGGTAATTGGGAGAGCGTAGGTTCAATCCTCAAGCGAGGCAATATTATTTCATCATGGGGATTTCTTAGGAGTTGGTTTAAGAAAATTAATTGGGCATTTACCAAGTCTAACTTTCAGCCTCCACAAATGATATTATTGAAAAAAATAAAATACCCAAAGGTGCATTATCGAAACTTAGAAAAACCCCTTTACAGACGAAATCAAAAAAATTGAAATATTACATAATTGAAATATTACATAATTGAAATATTACATAATTGAAATATTACATATTTGAAATATTACATAATTGAAATATTACAAATATTATTTTTATTTCGAAGGTTTCTAAATCACAGCATTA
>CM022875.1:7647745-7690284 GCA_012654025.1 Pachypsylla venusta
TTTTTTTGTATTCGATTTTTGTATTCTGCGTACCTTGAAACGTAAAATATTAAATTTTGCGGGGGGAATTTCAATTTTTTTTTCTTTTCTTTCATGACGATTCCAAGGGATCATTATTGAAAATTATAAACCAAAACAATTGATCAATTAATTCAGTGTACAAATATGAAGTTTGTAAAGTTCTAATATTTTCATAAAATTTTGATAAATCTCAAGCTTTTTCAAGAGATAGAAATGCCTATGTTGTCACACTCACAAAAATATTCAAAAAATCGGTTGAACAAAGATTTTCAAATGCTTAATGCAATTCTAAAAATTTTAAAAACTTACTTTTCACTTGTTTTAGTGAAGTGAAAACTAAGTTTTTAATAATTTTAAATTTTGCGGGGGGAATTTCAATTTTTTTGATAAATCTCAAGCTTCTCGACTTGATATAGTGTGCCGTTTTGAAAAGATTATTAAATGACTTATTAAAACTGAAGCTCAGAGCTGCCTAGGCCGATTGAAGAAAAAACAAATACATAAAATGTACCCATGGAGCCTACTGACCTAAACAAATCATTTTAAATTCGGAAAACACACACACAAACGTTGTTCATTCCAATTTCTTGATAGTTCTCTCCCATCCTGTAGGACCGGAAATTTTTTGAGTCAAATGTTAATTTTATAAAAAGGGGATTTTTGTTTTTAAAAGCATTTGTTTTCACTTTTAAGAAAGGAAAAAAAGAAAGGATTGGAAAAATGCTAATTGATATCGACTTTGTTTGTCATTGAATTTGATTATAAGAAATTAGGTTTATAGTTATCTATAGATATATTTTGATTACGTGGAACATGGTTTCCGTCGTAAATNGATTTGTTTTATTCCATTTTTAGTACCTTAAATAGGAAAGCACAAAATTTGTATTTGTAATTGTGGGGTATTTTTAATTTCGTGACAATTCCAAAGTTTCGAACCAAAAGCCAGGAAAACGACAGGAATTTCACTACATACATACATGTTGTAAAAATACAAATTTAAATGAGATTTTGAGATAAAATAAAGATATTAGAGAAAGAACGAATGTGTGAGAGGGAAAAAGAATATGAAGAAGGATTAGCGATGAGGCACGTATAGTCAAAGATATGAAAAGAGTGAGTACTGAGAAGGGTGCAGGCAGATTTTACGATTTTAATAATTCCATTTCCTTCACTTATATTTTATGAAAATCTTCTGAAAATTTATTTTCGCATTAAATTTTTGGTGTCGAATTATTTTCTTTAGAAAGTAAAATCCAATCAAGTGTATATTTTGACATTGAAACATGTCTTTGTTTTATGTCGTCAGATGAAATTATGTTTGAAAAGATTAAGGATTTCTTCTTCTTATGCTTTCTAAGAAAATCCATGGAGCAATATTATGTTTGTATTGTCATTATAGGATTCTGACAAACGTGATTTGGTTACCAGATTTTATTTATGTGGGGAAATAAATCAGTGAAATAAATTTAGATTTGAAATATTATTGAGTATGGTAAAATATGATGAAGTCTCTAGCAGATTCAATTTTTAAATGTCAATCTACCTCACACAAAACACACAGCAATTTGAAGTATATTATTATTTTGTAACTTATTTGGTTAAGGAACAGCTAAACAATTCACCACAAAGCAGCTGCCATATAATAACTAATAGTTCAGTGAACTGTAGATTTCACTCAGTTGAAACTAATAAGCAAATTCTATGAACATAAAAAAAATCATAAAAATCGGAAAAGCCGTTCGAAAATTATCATGGAACGAATAAACAAACAGATTTTCGGAGAAAAGTCGTGAAGAAAAACAACAACAAAGAATTTAGTTCTGTGAAGCTAATATATGTTCGTCACAGTGTAGTTCCTCGTTTTGTTGTTGAATATAATGTTCATGCTTGGGTTCGAACCAACATCCTCCTAGTGACGAATCTATCGCCTGTATCAACTGGGACTGTAAATACTGGAATTAAAATCAGACATCACTTAGGATCTCCAAATAGAACCATTTAGATCGCATATGGAATACCGAATTCCATTAAAATCAGCCAAAACCAAGTGACCAATGGATTTTACGAATATTGAAACACAAAATATCAAATTTTTGAGGGAGGAAGATTTTATTGGAAATAATGAATCAAAATCAGTTCAAGGGAATTATCGACATCAGGTGTGATGCTGGTATAGTGATGGTTCTTTAATTAGGGTTGGTTAGCTTCAAATTATATATCTTGGATTCGTAAACTCGAGAATTAATCTGTAACCGCAAAGTTTGCAAATAACAAAAATTCTGCCTCATTAAATTCAATATTGAACCCATTTCTTCCAGATTTTTTTTATATTTATTAATAGAATAATATTTACAATAAAAAAAATCCCTTATTCAATGAAAATCAACGCTTTATAAGCCTAAAGCAAAAATAAATCTGACATTTCTTTTTTATTATTTTTAGCATAATTTCCATATTGAACAGCACGGCAGTCCTTTACCCCGCCAAGCACCAAGTCAAAATACACAATGGGAGTTTATGCCTAAGAGAATAATAATTTTATAATCAATTCACAGAACACAGAATTACAGAGAATTTCTGAGATCATCCTTGAGGCTTGTTATATTGATGGACGTATTGGTATGCTATCAGTTTAAATATTTTGTTAGTCTTTTATTGTATGTACCGTTTACATAAAGTTGTGTTATAATTTATTGCAGAGCTATTGTTGAGCAAGATATGCCGATCATGCAGATGCAGTAGGCACAGAGTACCTTGTGTAAGGGGACTTAAATAGAATACTTCCAAGGCACCCAAGTCCATGTCGACTAAAGGGCGGGTCGGAAACTGTGTTTTTTCTATTACCCATGCAGGAGGCAAGGAGAAGCTACTGCATTATCCGTAAGGATTCTTTAGCATCAACAACTCATGGAGACTTGTTGCAAACCAGCCCCACGGCTGTTAACCTATGATGATTTATTTACATCTTCGTTAAGGCCTTTTATGGACAGCAAAAGGTTTAACCTTGCTTCTTCTTTTTATTTTCTGCCATTTTCTTTTGTAGTTTCCATTTGTGGTCATGATCATAATCACACTAAACAATGTATTATCTTTTTCTTCAATACTTCCCAGGTCATATTTCATAGTATGTCCAAAACATTGCCACGTTCAATATCGAATGTAACAGCTCTAGTCAGATCAGAACTGAAATAAATTTTAGCCGGTGTCTATGGCACGTTGAATACAGCAGTTGCTGTCAGATTACTGAATTTAAGCAACGTTCATCGAGGTTGTTCCATGTGAATGTCCACGTGTGTTCGCGTACTCGTGATGCTGGCTATTTTTCCGGGCCAACCCAGGCTGGGTGAGGTCAATGTGGATAGCTAGTTTGAAGTTTCCAACGGATNTCTCAAAAAAAAAAATGAGAAAAATTTCAAAATGATCAATTTAAGCAAGTTAGCAAAAAAATATACTATAAAACTATAAACAAATGTTCTGCACCGGACAGCATGCATAAAAAGAGCACGATTTATGACCTGTTTTTATAGAAAAAAATTGTCCCTTTAGATTTGAGTATAAAATCCACGTCCTTCGATTTTTATAAAATTTGAAAGTTATTGTGTAACATTTTAAAATGACTTTAAATGTATCGTTTTTCAAAAGAAAATACTGTTTTTGACGTTAAGTAGACCATCAGCATTTTTTTTTTTTAATAAGAAATGGTGTTTTTTAAAGATTTTTTGTTGGGGGAGGGGGTTGAAAAACTAGAGATAGTGAAAGAATAGGTTGTAATAATCCCTTCTTGTTAGTATAGATTGCAGTTTGGCAAACTTACACACTCATATTAATATAAAATGATCAGATTATAAATATTAGGATAGCACATCGCTCCCGTACTGTTTTTAGATTTTCATATTGAAACACTACTAGTAGTTAGGTGAACTGTGGAACCCACTCGGTAAAAAAAAAACTAGTGGAAAGATGGTAATTGTTCAAAGCAAGTTTCATTAAAAACAGACCGGATTTCGAGAATTATATGGTGGTACGAATATAAGAAAAAATGAACATTATGCAAATATCATGTTTCGAGGAAAAACTATTTACTGTTAAATTTAAATAAATTAAAACAAAACACTAGCCAAAATCATTATTTATATTTATTTATGAAGAAACTAGTTTCGAATTATTCGATTCATCATCAGTCTGGTCGAGTCGAAGGATGGAAGTTGACTGAGTATTATTCACCGCGTGCTGTGTAGGGTCACGCGATATAATATCAAAATATCTTAATATCTATTGTCTATTTCTAAAACTTTTTTGAATAAAATATTGTGACTGGCTTTATCAATTTCAATTTGATTATTTAATAATATATAATTTTCATTGTTTTTACAATATTTTATTTTATTTACAGTGACAATATTGTATTCAAAAAAGTTTAAGAAATAGACAATAGATATTTTGATAGTAAATCGCGTGACCCTACACAGCACGCGGTGAATAATACTCAGTCAAATTCCATCCTTCGACTCGACTAGACTGATGATGAATCGAATGATTCGAAGCTAGTTTCTTCATAATTCATAAATAGTGTTTTTGGTAAGTGTTTTGTTTTAAAATACTAATACTTATAATTAACATGTTATTCAAATAAGATTTAAAGCTATTTAAATTATGATTACAAAATTAGAAATCAAAAAATTCTTCAAATATTTACCACTATCAGAGGACATGAAAGGGGCCGGCGTCTTCTAATAGCATAATCTGATAATACCCAATCCAAAGAAAAATACCAACATCACTTTCCATGATGGAGATGGAAAGTAAGTATAATTATATAGAAGACAGTTCAGACGAATGGTAGCGTTCGAATTTCAGCATGTATGCAAATATAATCCAACTAAATGACTACCATTGAACACGATCATGCCACTCCTAATGAAAAATGAACTTCACTTTTATATGTATAGATTCAATAAACCTGAGATTTTCTTTTAAAATTCACAAAAACTCATGCCCTTTTTCCAATAAAATCTTTGATAAAATGACATCGCTGACCCCAGAACAAACAAAACTCAATAAAATGAAAAAAACTCATATTTTAAAAGTTTATGACAATAAAAAAAAAAATCCAAAATTTTAGAAAAATAATAATAAAAAAATAAACATAAAAAAGATAAAAAAATTGAAAATAATACACCCCCCCCCCCCCNCCCAATACACACTCCCAGAACTCTATTAAATCACAGATTACACACCATAAAATTTCTATTATAAATCATATACCAATATCACAAAAGCTTAGAAATAAAGAAACTATTTCTTATTTCTGATAACAAAACAATTGAACGTACTCCCATCAGAGATAGATGAAAAGCTATGGTTGGAAATAATGAAAAAAAAATTGGTTTTATCTGTCAAATATATCAGTGGTGTAGTGTGACGTATCTTAGATGAAACTAAGAGTAAGAGGACTACTAAGAAACTAAGAGGATTACTAAGAAAAGAAGAGTAAGAGGACAGCTAAGAAACTAAGAGTGAGAGGACAGCTATGAAACTAAGAGTAAGAGGACTACTAAGAAACTAAGAGTGAGAGGACTGCTAAGAAACTAAGAGTAAGAGGACTGCTAAGAAACTAAGAGTGGGAGGACTATTAAGAGTAAGAGGACTGCTAAGAAACTAAGAGTAAAGGACTACTAAGAAACTAAGAGTGGGAGGACTATTAAGAGACTAAGTGTAAGAGGACTACTAAGAAACTAAGAGTGAGAGGACTATTAAGACTAAGAGGACTGCTAAGAAACCAAGAGTAAGAGGACTGCCAAAAAACTAAGAGTAAGAGAACTGCTAAGAAACTAAGAGTAAGAGGACTACTAAGAAACTAAGAGTGAGAGGACTGCTAAGAAACTAAGAGTAAGAGGACTGCTAAGAAACTAAGAGTGAGAGGACTGCTAAGAAAGTAAGAGTAAGAGGACTGCTATGCAACTAAGAGTGAGAGGACTGCTAAGAAAGTAAGAGTAAGAGGACTGCTAAAAAACTAAGAGTAAGAGAACTGCTAAGAGACTAAGCGTAAGAGGACTGCTAAGGAACTAAGAGTAAGAGGACTGCTAAGAAACTAAGAGTAAGAGGACTGCTAAGAAAGTAAGAGTAAGAGGACTGCTATGCAACTAAGAGTGAGAGGACTGCTAAGAAAGTAAGAGTAAGAGGACTGCTAAGCAACTAAGAGTAGAAACTAAGGAATGAGAAAGAGGACATACGGGGATTGTAAGAAATGGTGACGGTCCTAGGACCGACAATGTAAATACAGAAGGTTTGGTGTTAGAAAGGGTACACAGCCTTCAAACCAATGATGAGAGGTCATCAGCAAAAAGCGAGTTTCTATGCGAGACTCTATGGATGCTGTGATGAGCTAGCTAGGGTTACCGCGCCAGGAAAGAGTTGCGGCTAAATAGAGTAGGCACCGAACAAAATTTTCTGGCATGGTAGAAAAAGGAAAGCAGAGCCAACCCCAAATAGAATTGGGAAAGACTCAAGTTAAAGAAGAAGACAAAGCTCATTGCCAACTTAGGAAAGAACGTCTGCATTTAGATTGTCCCAACATTGGTATAAATAAAATATACCTACAATACAATTTTGGAGTTTTTTTCGAACAAAGATTGCCTTCATTTGGTTTCGAGGATAACATCCCCATGTTTGTTCGACTATTGATTACAACCGGGTTACACCAAATGCTCTTACATAGATCAAATCTTTATTAAAAGGATTACTGCTGAAATCAATCAATATAAAACTATTTCTGGAAATTCGGAATACATTTAAAACTATTTATTTGAGATTACAACCTAGAACATAATATTATGGAGTGATCTTTTGTGATGATTCTCCTTATTGGACTAAAAATAGCAACAACATTAAATACAAGAAATGACCTAGTTGACTATATGGCAACAAATGAAAATATTTTATTATGAACAAGTAAATGGATACCAGATTTCGGTATGTATTCGTGCAGTCAGTTCAGAAGGGAGTTGACCATAAACTATATGAACAACATGGAATACGGAAAAGAATATAAAGGAATGATTTACCAAATTTCAAATGACATTGCCTAAGGCAACCTTTAGGCGATCAGCTTTAATTGCAAACGACTTGAATGAGGCTCTTTCGTTATACCCCACTGATAATAACAGAAATATATATTTTTTTACGAAAAATATAATAATAANAGTATATAAAAATATGTATGTTCTAAGCCTTCTAAGGGATGATATTGAATCCAAACTTTGGGCGCGGGTACTTTTGGCAATGCATGGTACCAATACATTGATTGTCTAAAGCTACAATTAAAAGCTACCATAAATTGTCTAAAGTGTCTAAATTGACTAATTATGTATCACCTGCAAGAAATAAGTGTGTGTAAACACTGTCAAAAGACATTTGTCTGTGTGGGATGTCAGGAAGGACAAAGTTCTGGTTCAGAATAGATTTCTTAGGGTCTAGCGATTTTTTTTTATTTTGATTTACATTATTTTATTCCTGGGATTTAATTTAATTTTTATGTAAGATAATAATTGATTTAGTTTATATTTTTTTAGTTTTTAATAAAGTAATAGCGACTTATTGTAATAAAAAAAATCATTTTATCCTTTATTTTGTTTGCGGGTACTTTGTACCCCCCCTTGGCAATGCACGTAATTGAATAGAGCTTGGCAATCCTAGGGTTAACATCTAGTCCGGCGACCTCAGAGTAGCAGATGCCAGTTCCCGGCCAAACCAAAGATGAGTGAGATTGATTTCTTTAGCTAGTTTCCAGTGAAAGGAGGGTAAAACACCCGTCTTGAAAGAATTTTAATGTGAAACGAGGATTGACAGCCAAGCCATGTTGTTGTTGATAATGTAGTTGTTGTTGATGATGTTGTTGTCGTTGTTGTTGATGTTATTGTTGATGATGATGATGTTGTTGTTGTGGTAGTTGTTGTTATTGATGGTTATTGTTGATAATGATTTTGTTGGTGCTGGTGATGATGAGTTACACCTTAGAATATTACATAAGTCATGCATTAAAAAAAAGGGGGGGGGGGTATGTCTGGACCCCATGGACACCCTTCTGGGTACAGCCTAGCGTGAAGCCAAGAATTCATATTTTTCTTGTTGTTATCATGCGTGCCGTTCACCCTGTAAAGATGTGTCTATTATGTTTTCAACAATTGTTACTCTATGATAAAATAATAAAGTTTCGTGTGGAGTCACCCCTCTTGTATACAACTGAAACCTGATCTGCTATTTCACATGGTGCTGCGTTGATTATGTATCAATCATTTATTTATCTGCTTAGCTGTGTTTATTTTTCATATTATTTCAATAGTAGAAGGGTTCGTTATTCTTATATATACATTTAATGTTTTATTGCTATGATGACGTCATCCATCTCGATAATGTTAACAATATTAATTGACATCGAGAACAAAGCTGAAATCTGCTAACAAATAACTAGTAGATTCTGTGAACTGTAAACCCAACCAAAAAATTGGACGGCACGTGGGACCTAATAAGACTAAAAAAATTGTCAAAAAACATAAAAAAAATTTGGGGGGGCAGTGTTTTTTTTTTTTTAACTGGCAAAATAGTGAACCCTTGTGTCACATTATAATTACCAAAATGTATTAAAATTGGAGGGGAAATCCCGTAGGCTCACTGAAATTAATCAACGTCTAGCGAGGTTTTACTTAGTGGGTGACCACGTTGGTTCTTGCCCTCGTCATGCTGGCTTTTCCTGACCCAACACAGGCTGAGTGAGGTCAATGTTGGTAACTGGTTTATAAGTTTGTCACGAATAAACAGGCGTTGAGCAACAAAAGAAAAGCACTCAATTGATAAATCACCAACAGATCATTTAGTGTGAAAGGGTTAATATTTGGTCAATACATTAATATAATATTAATTTAGTTAGTTGCCAATATTATCTTTATACAAGATATCATCATCATTTTTTGAACTTATGATAATTTATTTAAGTGAGTTTATTACGGGGAGAAACGGGCAATAGAAACACCCAGGGGTATATTGGGTAGGCAATTCATCAAATAATATACCTACATATCATGATATTGCATGACAATAGGTTCGAACTTTATATAGGAAATGAGAAAAGGTGGTGTGAGAATGTATATCTTAAATGTAAAATACACGCTGGGGAATTTTGGGCTGGTTGGGAGGGATATTTTGATGTTGTAAGTTTATGACCAAGAGTCCATCTCATTTCTTTTTATACCTCAATAGAACAATGACCCCTGCAATCTGCATTATCTTCTGCCAGACAAAAACAGACTGCCTCGGTAGTAAAGTGGTCGTCTGAAGTTCAATTCCCAGCTCAGACAGAATTTTTTTTAATCAATTTGAGTGTTTGATTATTTTTCTTCATCAATTTGAGTATTTGAATATTTTTCTTTGTTAATTTCAGTATTTGATTTTTTTTTTAGTAATTTGAGTATTTGAATATTTTTCTTCATTAATTTGAATATTTTTTTCATTCATTTGAGTATTTGAATTTTCTTAATTAATTTGAGTATTTGAATATTTTTTTCATTAATTTGAGTATTTGAATATTTTTCTCACTAATTTGAGTATTTGAATATTATTCATCATTAATTTGAGTATTTGATTTTTCTTAATTAATTTGAGTATTTAAATATATATAAAATAGATCTAGGTATAGATGGTACATATTTGGCTTCAATTCATGTGTTTGTACAAGGTGGTTAACTGTCAAACACTTGTTTGAGAGTTTTGATACACATGAAACATTTGGAGATCATTGGATTTTCGGATCAGCTTTTCAGCTCCATTATGCCACCTGAGGTCTCGTGGTGGCCAATTTAATCGACTGAGATCTACAGTTCAAAGAACAAATATAATTTTGTTATGAACTGAGTTAATATAACTTTCAGTCTATTTCATCCGCATAATTTATATCTTCTATAATAGTTCTTGGAAACAAAAGACGAGCAAACAAACCGACAAATCTTTAATTAGTATTCACTTTTGAAATTGAGAATTCAATTCTAAAACATTGTTCAGGTACTTGAGGTCTGTAATAGAAGATCTAACATTGTTATACTGGCATGGGTAGACCGATGTATAGGTAGAGATTAACCTAGATCACAAACATAAACCATTTTTTCAGAAACAGAAAAAACATATAATTTGAACCAGCGACCATCAGATTACACACCGACTAGAATAAGATTAAACTTTTTTTTTCTAATGAGATAAGAAGGAAGATATTAAAAAATATATAAAGCACACGTTTCACATTGAATTTAATAACAAACAAAGAATGGATGCTGTTCTCAGTTGTGTTGTATCTAATGAGAGTACAGGGTAGAACGTTGCAACTGGAGAAATAAATACGATAACATTGCTGATGGCAGACGAAACGAAACTATATTTGATACTAGCTGTTTCGCCCGTGCTTCGCTACAATTCTTATATTGCTATCTTTGTTTTTCGATGACAATGGAAATTGGGGAGGGGGGGTATTCGTTAGTGTCCACCCTGTATATTAAAACCTTTAAAAAACACAATTTAAACGTTTCGCCAGGAGCTTTAGGTGCACGGCCATTCTGACTTTTTAGTATTTTCTAATTTTTATTTTACCCGTTCCCGGTTTCGAGCTCGTAACTATGGAATGGCGGGCCATACACTTGCAGAAAATGTCCTAAAATAAGGGCTAAAGGGCCACCTAAAACTTTCTCGCTTTGAGTTGATATGTTGTCGCGACAAATTTTATGATATCGGACCGTGACTGTCCGATTTTGGTGAGTAAATTATAAATTCGTCCGTAACTCGAAAACGGCTTGACATTTTTAGTTCTGATAATTTTCTTGAGGTCGTAGATCATGATTTTGGGGGGGTCCATTCCCATCAATTTTTCGCTATCTGCTACCGTTTGGGTTGTGGTATTGTAACAGACAACCCCTCATACATAGGTACACACAAATTTCTGATTTATATATTAAGATACTCATCGTTGAACCAAGATTACACGACTCAACATAAAAACCAAACTGACCTCTACTTTGGTCAAAGAGAAAGAAGAAAGACAATCTGAGGAAGTGATAGCGAAAATAAAACCAAGAATCGTTATGAATTTATTGCAGTAGAGAAAGATAAAATTGCAAAACTGATAGGCAACGTTTGATGGCGGTTACAATTGGAACTTTAGTGTGAGCCTAGGATAGAAAGACGAAGGATTTCAAGACTCGTCAGTACCGATATTGAACAAAAAAATAAGGGATTTTTTTTTTTTTTTTTTTTCGTTGCGATTCCAAGGTTCATTTGAATAATAAAACAATGCTTGAAACTACAAATAAAAAGAGAAATCCAATCATGGCACCAAATTGTATCAGATAATCTAAGAAGAATAGCAATAACATTTGAACGGTAAGAGGACAAACGGTGATTTGAAAAGTACAAACCAGCACTGACGAATCTTGTTCGAATGTGCGACTCAAAACACTGGAATTCCGACATGATTCGGCTAGCGCTAAGTTTGCCGGTCCGCAGAAAATTTGAATATCTCCAGAACAGTGAGACTTTAATCGATAGTTTTTATAACACTAACGATAGAGCTCACAAAAATTCCGACATGACTCGCGGATAGATACGACAACGCTCTTTGGCCCCCAAGATGGTTGGTTCTTTGCACCGGGGCTACCCGTGCCCTCGGACACGGCCAAAGTCCATCGACACCGTTCCGACGACAACTCACTGTGTTTTTCTTCCGTTGGAGCTGTTCATCCCAGGCATGCTGCTCCATATATACTTCTTCAAAGAGTTGGTATATAAATCCTTGCTGAACCCTGAAGTATCTGATGGCTGTCCTCTATGTATGCTGGCTGCTCATGATGTAAACCGTTGATTCAACTGTACATCAAACCCACCAATCTAGGGCCGTCAGCATTATGGACAGATCCTGTTGGAGTAGCCACCTTCCTTGGCCTGGAGACACAGTGAGAGTCGTTTAGAACATTATCAACAACAACAACGCGCTTTTTAATCGCCAGAGTACGTCTTTAACATTCCAGGAGACCCTGTCATAGTTTTTAGTATTCCAGAGGACCCTGTCATTATGAGCGGTGAATAATTCAAACTAGATTTTAACATTATAAGTTGAGCAGTGAGCATAGAGTATACCTATTTATATTCCGCAATATTGTTCCAAGTAGAAGAATTAATAATGTTGGGAAAACAAAACTTTCAGAAACCTAATTTATACTTTACTCGAACGTTATGAACAAAATTGAAAATGAAAAACTTGAAATATAGTAAATTACATTTAAATAATCGATTGGAATTAAGATGACGAATTTTTAACAGTAAACAGCCGCATGTGCCCAAATTTCGATTTGATTCTCGTGTAAGATTGCGGTTTTTAAAAAGTAGTTTACTCTCTGAGCTGCACCTGATTATAACTTATCTGAATATTCCTCTTTTTAGTTAGAGCTTGATATGTAATCTTTGATGAATATATTATTTGGTTTTATTTTCTAAACTGAAAATAAAATTATAAAAGCCTGTGGATAGTGTTGGCTTCATTATATCCACTAAGTTAGTAGGCTATTGACTTTAAAAACCTTTCGTTACTGCAACAAATAAATGTTCTTTTGTCATTTTCTGCTTTCTTAATCTAAAAGTGATCAATTTCCTTGATGAATCTTAAGTTCATTCCTTCGGTTTCCTCTAGGTCTTATTGTTTTTACTTCTTCAGGTGTTTAAATCATCATGAGAAGTGTTTCAGTCTTTTATTTCTCCAAAATCCAAAGAGCACTTTATCTTCTGTCGCAGAATTAGGAAGTAGAAAGCTCTCTATCTTCTGTTGCAGAATTAGAAAGCAGAAAGCACTCTATCTTCTGTTGCTGAATTAGAAAGCATAAAGCACTCTTTCTTCTGTCTCAGAATCAGAAAGCAGAAAGCACTCTATCTTCTGTCTCAGCTATAGAAAGCACTCTTTCTTCTGTCTCAGAATTAGAAAGCAGAAAGCACTAGCTTCTGTCTCTGAATTAGAAAGTAGAAAGCACTTTATATTCTGCCTCATAATTAGAAAGCAGAAAGCACGCTGTCTCAAAATTAGAAAGCAGAAATCACTCTATCTTCTGTCTCAGAATTAGACAGCAGAAAGCACTCTATCTTCTGTCTCATTGGTTTGATAGATATTTTATTTGATCTATAACGTCTATTTTACGTTCGTGGATATTGTAGCATTGATTATAGCTAGCATGACATTGTGCTCCGAATTCTGAATTAATTTACATGGTATACTCAAAAAGCACTCTGTCATTAGAAAGCACTCTATCTTCTGTCTCATTGATTTCCTTTTTCTTTTATCTTAATAAAATGAAATGCTGTGCTAGCTTGCTAATATTACACCGAAGTATCATTCTCAATCTATATCAAGTAACCTAACTCTATCAGTTATTTTAAATCTTTTGTTTTAATCACGTTCTTCATTTGCAACTCTCATTTTTTTCTTTTCAAGTATTTATTTCCTTTTCTTTTTTTATTATCAAGTCTTTTGTTTCTTTTTTTTATTAATTATATTGTCCTCATTGTTCTTCGTTTTGTGTGTATGTATGTGTGTTATAATATGGGTACCATCATCTGTAAGTAGTATTATGTCAACGCTATTGTTTATTAGGGAGCCATTTCTTGTGTTTTTATTTAAAATAGATCTGATTTCGTTTAATATGAGTACATGTTTTGTTTTCACAGGAGTTTTAATTATATTGTTGTTGAGATTTTCTTTCTTTATAATATTGTCTATATATGTATTCTTATATATATTGATTTTATATTGTTTTCCTTATTAGATATATTAATATACAATATTGAGATTTCCGCTACTTGAAGTACTTTGTTTCTTTATTTTAAATTCATTTTTGTATTCTCAAATGCTTCTTTTTCATCGTATTTATGAACTAAGTGTCCTTAACATCACTGGGAAATAGAGATTGAACCAAACTTTGACAAGTGCAGAGTTGTAAATAATTGTAGATACTCATAAACAGTGAAATCATCTAATGACAACCCGTATGAACGGGTTAAAAAAACGTAACTTATTGAATGTTGGGCTACTTCTAAGATATTGTATTCAGGGACATTACGAATTAGGATATTACTTTGCCTGTCCAAACACAAGCCATTACACTTTTAGTGAATGCTAGAATTGCAAGACAAAAAGAAAAGCTTAACAGCGGCCTTCAACAGCTAACTAGCGGCCAACAATATATTACAATTCAACCTAAGTTGTATTTTTCAATTTCTTGTACGAATTTGATATGAATAGGCACCAAGTTTAAAGTTCTATCTATTACCATTCTCATTTTAAGCAGGATATACGAAAACCGCTAAAAAGCGACATAAAACCGCCAACGGTATATTCGATTTCCACCAGAAGCTTATTTTGCCGTTCATGGTATAAACTGACATACACACCAAATTTCAAGTCTCTAGCACTGGCCTTTCTTCAGATATCTTGTTCACAGACAGAGACACACACACACACACGGACCAATGGCTGAAACTTGAGATTTGGGCTCTGGGGACCCCAAAACGTGTTTTGGCATTGAAAACTCGATATCAAAAATTTCAGCCCGTTACAATACATTCCTTTTTATAGGATAAGGAAAGTAATATTTATTATTATCGACCAAGAAACGACTGCAGGTTTGTTTTATTCCTTGCATTTGTTTAAATATTGGGTTTTCAGGCAATGGGTTCGATTAGCATTGCTTATCAACTTTAAACAGCTTGTTGTTGGGGGCCATCTGTTTCTTTCTTCTTGTCTCTGAAACCTCAAAACATCCCTTCTTAAATAAAAAATATTGTAATCTCATTTATTTTTTGTCTTTTTTTTATATTTTATGACTTTTTATTATTATTTTTAAATATTAGAGGGGTTGTATTAGTAATTATATATCATCTTCATCATCATTTGGTGGTATTCGATCGATGACTATAAGTATTGCGTTGATTTAAAAGAATATTTCCAAGGTATGCTAGATAACCAAGGCAAAAGTATCCTACAGTTTGCTCTTTTGTTCATTCGAGAAGGGTGGTTTTACTCTCCAATCAATGGAAACATACAAACCAGCTACCCACATTGACCTCATAATGATTGGCCAGTTTTTTAAGCTTCACATCTAAGTTCATTCGAAACGGGGGTTTCACTCTCTATTTTCTGGAAACATACAAATCAGCTACCCACACCGCCTTGGTTGAGTCGGGAGTAGCTAGTATTACAAGGCCCTAAATGGGTTCGTGGTCACATACCAAGTAAAACCCTGCTGGGAATGTGTATCTCCAGTGATCTACCGGAAGCTGGTGTATTCAATGTACCATTGACGCCGTTCGTGTATTACAACAGTACAAAATATACCAAGAGAGATAGAGTGTCACTCCATCAAAGTACGAAGAATTTCCTAAGTAATGAACACAATCAAGGCCAAAAGAAAGAAGGAAAAAATGAAAATAATTAAACTTGAAACACATCACAAAAAATGAAATCAAAATGAAAAAAAAAAAAAGCAAAAAAATAATCAAAGTCTTGACGAAAAGGAAAAAGTGAGAAAGAAAGAAAAAAAAAGAGAGGAGTTTTAATGATTATAAAAAAAGTTTTAATTTTAAAATAACAAATATTTAATTAAGTCCCAAATATTAAATCAAAACCAAAAAAAACGTACAAAACAAAAGATTAAAACTTAATTTGGAGTGAGAGACCCAGAAGGGATTTTGAGAACAGTAGATGAAGGTTTCTGCCAAGAAGAAAATATAAACGAAGTGTTTAAAACGGAAAGAAAAAATAACATAACTTTTCTACCAAGAAAAAGGAATTCACGTAAAAAAAGAATCTTCCAAAAATGTTTACTGACAAGAGGCGGCAAAGTGAATGAAAACATTGAAACCTTTAATAGTAGATTTGAGCCGCATTTAAAAAAAAAGTAAATTTGAAAATGATAATAGATTTGATATGAATTCTTATTTTGGAAACGAATGTTCAAAAATTGTTAAAAAATGACTATTAAGATAGCAAGCACCTAAAGTTTAAATGAATTTGATTTCAGTAAATTTAAATTTTTACACTATTATTTACCCGCAACAGTTAAAGGCTTCATTACAAACCCTCGACAATAATTAGTTCAGAACAATGTGGCGAATATTTAGAGCGTTGCAGCTACCATTGAATACGATGATGCCCATTAAATTTGTTTCAAATAATAGAAAAGGGAGAATGCCTCCATAGTTATAACCTTGGCGACATCAGGTAAGTTAAATGGATACACGAGATAAATTAATAAAAAGGAAAAGTTATGCCAGAAGAACTAATGTTATGGAAAAGTTATTCCGGAAGAACTTGTGTTAAGAAAAAGTTATGCCAACAGAACTTATGTTATGAAAAGTTATGCCANCCCAGGCTGGGTGAGGTCAATGTGGGTAGCTGGTTTGCATGTTTCCAGCGAATGGAGGGTAAAACCCCCGCCTTGAATGACCAATAGATGTTAAAGAGACGTTAAGCCAAATTAAAGTAGTTCTTATTACCGAAACCAAATAGGTAATTTCTATATAGAGCAAATAGAAAGGCCTAATCAAAATCAAATATTTTTACACACTCTGTAGTGACTGAAATCTTTCTTTGACAAACCTTTTTTTTCATCACCACACAGTATTTTTTAAAAAAGACCTTTTCAAAGGGTAAAAATATGAATATTTTTAAAAGATATTTTATTGCCCGTAAGAAGCATTACCTATTCCTTCCTGCAAAATCATATTGGGCCATTTATTATATTTTCACGATGGCTAATTAAAATGCGTTCTTATATTGAACAAGAATGCATAATTTAGAGTGGGCGGCATAGTACTGGTGGAAAATATGGACACCCACATGAAACAAGCTCGCTGCACGTTGCTTGACTTCAGTGATCGAACGGGAACTGGTGTATGGCCAAATTCGAATTTATTATCTTAAATCATTGACGATTTTTAATAATTTCATAATTCTGGCGATTATTAAACTATTGGTTCAGTGAATTGTAGATCTCACTCGAATTCGACGCCCATAACGAGAAAGTGAGATGGACAATAATAATTTATAAACATCAGCAAACATATTGCAATGCCTCTTAAAGGAAAAATACATCATTAAAGGACTGCCTTTTGGATTTGGGTGGAACAAAATCGCCCGAAAACTAATCAGATAAACTGCACCACTTTATCAACTGAAATAGAGGACCATGTCGATAATACATCTTTAGCAGGGTCCACACTTATATGTTGCAAATGTTGTACAACATTTACAACATAAGTGCGGACCCTGCTTTTAAACTTGCGATGTTGTCCGACACGGTACACGGTCCANTTTAAACTTGCGATGTCGTCCGACACGTTGTTGTTGGACAACACTTTCTCAACACGTCCATACTTGTGTTGTAATGGTGTACAACATTTGCAACATAAGTGTGGACCGTGCTTTAGATTCAATAATAACTTGGTTGACATATATTGGTCTTTCAAGGCGGAGATTTTATTCTCCAAACCAACGTCAATAGCCTGGTTTGGAACAGGATTAGCCAGTATCTGGAGAACTTATACCTACATTGGCAGTTGTCACCCACAAAGTAAAGGAGCATTCACACTAAACAGTGAAAGTTTCAGTGACCGTGATCTTACATTGATTTTAATAACCCCGGTCAGTGTTTTCTCCATGCTCAGACAATAGAGCTATACTACACAGTGAAAGTGTTAGTGACCGTGATCTCACAGTGATTTTAATACACCGGTCCAAGATCAGACAGTAAACTTGTGCTCGCATAAAACCGTCAAGATATTTTCATATCAAATCACAGTAAAGATCATGGTACGGCGTCGGAGAGCACTGTCACTGACCTGTGTAGTGTGAATGCTCCTTCAACTGTCTCGGTAAACACTGACGGGTGTTATTAAATCACTGTCACTGACACTTTCACTGCGTAGTGTGGATGCTTCTTAAACCTCGCTGGACTTGTTTATCTTCATTTATCTTACGGGAACTGACCTATTTTGTATTTACAAGAGCCGCCATATGTGTTCTTGCTTCAAAATATCTTCTACCGATTATTATACAAGAGAATGGTATTATTTACATCTATAGCATCATTCTAAGTGGACTTTGGACAATTACAAACACATGTGACATACCTTAGGAAAAAGGGAAAATTTTAAAAAGGGTTTTTATAGTGTTGTTTAAATCTTAAATTATTAGAAAGAATGGCTTTTGTTTGCTAAACAATTACTCTTACATTATTAATATTAAGGTTAAATGGGAAAAAGGACAAAGGGTTGGGACCCGATAAATCTTATTGTGTCCCTTTTTTCCGAATAAATATTAATTGGAAGACGTGGTCATTGGTCAACACTGAATAGCCAAATACTTCTAACATGTAGATTGTGAAAATAGCCAGCGTCTAGGTCACGCTGAATACAACAATTCCCGGCAGGGCCGTACCCAAGATTTTTTTTCGGAGGGGGAGGGGTATGATCATGGAAGGTGATGTTGATATTGTTGTTGTTTATGATATTGTTCTTGTTGATGTTTTCAAAAAATGTAAGAAAACTAAACAGAAAACTGTAAGAAAATTTTCTCGTTTTCGAAAATATTTATTTTTTAAAAGGAAAATAATCTTCTAAAGTTGAGGAGAGACTTATTCTTTTTTTTAAAAAAAAATTAAATTAAAAACTCACGAAATAATTAATTAATTAAAATAAATTATGAATTAAAATAAATTATTATTTGAGACAAGCTCATTGCTTCCTCATGAAATGAATATCACTCAAAAGTCTGATCACATTTAAATTCGCTCCAAAAGTAGGCATCAGTAGAATTAAAGGAGTTTTAATATAGAACGTCTCCATGGCAGAGTGCGCATCACACTCGGCTTGCACCACGGAGGTTCCGGGTTCGATTCTCGGACGGGTCTAAAATTTGAAAAAGGTTTTTTCGAATTTTCTACTTGGTCTGGTTGTGTTTGGGGGTAACTCAGCCTCCTGAGGACAATTGAGTAGCTATGGTAATAGCGCCAAGTGGTAGCATTATAAGGAAATTGTTAAAGTGTAGCTTAGGCTTAGTGATATTGGAGTGAATGTTGAAAATACCTTGTAATGCTATGATGCCCACAAACATTGTGACATAATAACACAAGGAAATATACATTTTACATTTACATTACATTATTTTACAATGAATCCAAATGAGTTTGTATTCAAATTGATGTACTTTCAAATTTAAGGAGCATATTTAATGTAAATAACCAAAGCTACTCAGGGGAGCAAATAAATACAGAAGGTTTGATGTTAGGAAGGGCATCCAACCTTTTAAAAAAAAGGTCTACTTCAAACCAATGATGAGAGGTCATCAGCCAAAAGCGAGTTTCTACGCAGTTTATATTGATATTCTGACATGCAAGCTCTGATTACCGTACTAGGAAAGAGTTACAGCTGAGTGGTCACCGAACAAAAGCTTGTGGCATGGTAGATTTATGGTTCATGGAAAGCAACGCCGACTCAAAATATAATTGGGAAAAGGTGAAGTTAAAGAATAAAATTCATAACCATAGTGTAAATTCTATCTCACAAAAAAATTATCATTGAAAAAAGGCCAAGTTCCTCCAATTCTTCCAAAAAATTCCGCCTATGAAAGTAGTGATATCGATTATTGGGGCCAAGTTTATTGTTGCTGCTGTATATCCCGCACTTAAATTTATTATTGCACGTTCTGCTGTCTCAATTCTTATAAAGTAATAGCGACTTTACACTTGGTCAGTTTTTCTAAGGGGATTCGTAAAATGCTACCTTTTTACAATCTGATGGTGATCTGATGGTGATGGTGATATCTGATGGTGTGAAAAACCCGGTGAATTGCTTCGTGTAAAGATACACTGGTGCTTTCTGGAACTTGGCCTGGCGCACTGCCGTGCGCTCAGATGTAGAATACATGAATTCATATTCTGTGTGCTACGCAGGGAAAACAAAATATAAAGTTCAGAGAGGTTCTACTGTACTAAATGTACTGAACATTAACATACAAACAAAAATCACCTGGGGAAATTAGCGATATTCTTAAAGTGTCTATGGCAATTAGAAATTAGAATACAACAATTCCCGTCACTGATCACTGAAGTTAAGGAATGTCCAATATCCAGCGATGTTTTACCAAATAGGTGTCAACTTAGGTTCACGTCCTCGTGATGCTGGCTATTTTTTCCGTGCAACCTAGGCTGGGATGGGCCGGAATACCGCAATCGTAATATTTTTTATTGGAAATATGCTGTTCAAAAGATAAGCGAATTGTTTCCGAAGGGGGAGAGGAACAACGTTGTTGCAATTACTGTTCAGTAATTTTTTGATACTTTCTACGGAGATTCATATTTATTACGAGCATTAATGATTTAGGCCTTTTCAAATAAGAAAAAAAGCCAAAAAGATAAAGAAATAATAATTAAGTATTACTTGTCTTTGTTTCTGTAAGATGATATTATGATATGACGATGAAAGTCTGAGGAGTAATGGAAAGTACACGAAACCTAACACTCTTTCTTTTTTTTTTGTCTTTTCATATTTTTAATTATATATTTTTTTTAATTAACTGATTGATAAAAAATAAAAATGAATAACTCAAAAAGTTGTTCAAAATTATATTATGTTTGCCATTCTAATTTAAATAAGCTTTCGGTGTCTAGAGGTTAACACATTGAATTGATAGTGGAGATGTCCGTGTTTAATTACCCTGATGGGTTTGGTATTACCATCGAATGTAATTTGTTCATTGACGCACCAACTGCTTCAGACATATGCACAGGCGCAAACATCAAGTTCAAGGATTTTGTACAAGACGTGCAAGTTAATTTGATTCTAGTTGTGCTAAATATCTCTATATGCTCTCATGGAAAATGTTATTATTGTTTAGATTATCGTCTCTCTCTCTCTCTCTCCTTTTTAATTTTCCACAAATTCCTCCAAGGATTTAGTTTCCTCAGACTAGGATCTAACATATTTTCGTTGCGCGGAAAAAGACGAAGTTGTAATATTTGGTTGTCAGGTTTATGCTGAGGAACAAAGTGTTGTCCTGAATGAGATCAGGCCCTATAGCTACATTAGACTAGTAGGATTTGTGTCTAATTAGGCCAAAGATTGGTTTTCTAGCAGACTGAAATCAATAATAGTCTTACTAGATTATATTGAACGAGTTCTACTCTAGCTCTTATTGTGTTACAAGATTGGATGGAAACATGGGCGGATCCAAGGGGGGAGGAACTGGGGGAGAGTCCCCCCCAAAAGTTCTTACAATAGGTGAAACAAATTGTTAAAATCTGAACCTACCTCACGCCTACATCCTTTAATGACACATTATGTAAATGTAAATACATTTTATTTCCTTAGTCCCCCCCCCCCAAATTTTTACCCTAGATCCGTCCTGCATTTGGTACTGGTTCCTGCATTTCCTCCAAATAGTGTAACACATAGAAGATTATTTTAATGTATCTTTTTGAGGTTAACTTTAAAGTTCTCATCTTGGATGTCTTTTTTTATAGTTATTAATTTCTTTCACCTTCTCTCAGAGAAAACGTATTTTGATATTATCTATTTGCTGTGTGTGTCTTTCCCTTTTCTTTCACAAATCTACAACATCAAAAACCTTCACAGTTCCCATCGGAGAAAACATAATATTTCTAAAATTTCGAATCATTTCCAATTGAATTATACA
Source organism: Pachypsylla venusta (assembly GCA_012654025.1). Taxonomy (NCBI): domain Eukaryota; kingdom Metazoa; phylum Arthropoda; class Insecta; order Hemiptera; family Aphalaridae; genus Pachypsylla; species Pachypsylla venusta. The sequence continues at coordinate 7,669,536 of CM022875.1, forward strand.
TTTTTGTTAATTAAAATACATCTACCGTACAAGATGCATAATTTCATTGTGACGATGTCTATATTGTATGTACTTTCTCCTGTCTACCCCTTTTTCAACTCTTCTTTCCCTCTCAAATATACATTTTACTACTTTCTATCCATTCATATGTGTACAATTCAATTATGAACATCCCCTTCTCTTCTATCAAAAGCTGCTCTGTCTCTCACACCCACACATCCAAAAGCTATTACTTTTCTAATTTTCACTGTTTCATCGTCGATATGATTCCCCTGCTTCATAAATGAAATCAAATAACATTTTAAATAGAGTGCAACTTTCATGAACTTTTACTTCCCAGACAAAAATAAAATAGTAAAATAATATTTTCATCCTTGTTATGTTAAGATTCATATTTCATAGCTGGATTTATTTTTATTTCTTAAAAATTTTATTTAATATTTTGAATGTGGCCTAGAAGTTGCCCATAATGAGTTGGTGGTGTAGTGTGATAAGATGCTTTACCTGGTAAACAGTAGGACGTCAGTTCGAACTCAACAAACCCAAGGAATTTCATCATCGTGAATTTGAGATGTTGACCACTATTGGAGGACATACATACACTATTGGAGAACATACAGGGGTCGAAAATATCAACATCAAGTCCGGAGTCCTCAAAGTAGCATAATATGCTACCCAACCTACATATTATCTGTACATAGTAAATAATTTGAAGATAACTTTAAATAAAATTAAAAAAGAAGAAAACATTATTTGTTTTGGATTTTGATTAAATCTAAAATATACAGGGTGAGAGGATTAGGAATAAGAAGGGCGTTGATGATAAATGTAAAGTAAATGTTGACTATTCAGACATCCTGTATATTTTGAAAAAGGAAAACTTCCTGAAAGAATTTTCCTTCCTTGATTTTCTCAGCAGGATTTGATTTGAAATTGTTTTTTCTTTTTGTTTTTTTTTCCTTCTACAATTGAAAATTAGATATTAAAAAAAAAATGAACAAGATATGTCGGAAGACTTCTTGGTAAATATGCTTTATATACTGCCTCATTTTCTGATCAATCCTCCAAAGAAAACATGGGTTCGTAGTTATTGTCATCATACATCTATGATGACAATTAGAGACACAGTATGATACATCTAGCCATCTATGAACATGGGTTCATAGTTATTGACATCATTCATATATGATGGCAATTAGAGACACAGTATGATACATCTATGAACATAGGTTCATACCTAGGTATTGTCATCATTCATCCATGATGACAATTAGAGACACAGTATGATACATCTAGCCATCTATGAACATAGGTTCATACCTTGGTATTGTCATCATTCATCCATGATGACAATTAGAGACACAGTATGATACATCTAGCCATCTATAATGAGGCCACCTAATGATGATGAGTCAATACGCGTTAAATATACCACTTCCCTCCAGATCACTGAAGTTAAGAAACGTCCAGGCAGGTTGTACCAGGTGGGTGTCCACGTGGGTTCGCCGCCCTCGTGATGCTGGCTATTTTTCAGATTAAATACAAGTCGGCGAGGTCAATGTAGGTGTCCAAGTTGCAAATAGATGTTAAAGAGACGTTAAGCCACTTGTATTTATCATTATTAACTGATTGTAATTATCACTAAGACCTTTAGTTATTGTGACCAGAATTTAGAACAGCAATGGATGAAGTTAGATTCGAACCATCAGCCTCCTAATTACGAATCCACCACCTCGACTTGGATGAGGCCCATTTATAGTACGCCAAGAATTTGTAGATCAAAGAATAATACAGCTTAAACCGTGAGGTTCAAATGTAAGAATACCGGACTTAGGTAGGTGAAGTGTAATGAAATGGAATTGACCATTAATTTTTTTTAAAAATAAAAATAAAAAAATATGGTTAATGAGAAGAGATCAATATGGAGGACAGTACAACAGAGAAGACATGAATGGATAGGACACATCTACCGCCACAACACCTTCCTAGTTGAAATAATTGAAGGACAAAGAGCTGGTACAACGGGAAGAGGAAGACCTAGAACGTGTTTTATGAACCAAATAATCAAATACACGGGATCCAGCTCATATGCTGAGATGANATTTGAATATCTGACTGTCCGCGAAGATTGTGGAAATCCCTCAACGAATCCTGTATGTTAAACAGAAGGATATTAGAAACCATTAAGACTTTGCTGCATATATTGTTTTGTTTTCTTTGTAAATTCCAAAGCCTTTGTCTGAACTAAAACATTTGAATATCTCTTTATTAAGAATTAAATTAAAATAAAGAAAAGAATTTATGCATCTAGATAGAAGGCATGTAACCATTCATTTAAGGAGGAAATTGCTAAATAACGATGAGCTTGGAACAAAGATTTGATACAATAAAGTTTTTGTATTCAGAGATTCGGATGAAAAAATCTGCGTCAACAATAAATGAATTTCCAAATAAGTGTAAGTCACTTTCATACGCGGGGCCAAATATTACACTCAATATTTCAGGAATTTGTCATTCATATAAAAACACGTCAAATTAGCTTTTCATTTAAATTGTATGACCTATAGATTACACAGAATTAAGGCTTTAGAGTAGTAGTAGCGGATTTTCTCACGAAATCAATCGTTCTTCCCATTTATAGATGCATGATTAATTAAAATGGTAGATATGAGTTTACCGAAAAGATTTTGATGGCCCTTCGCTGGAACTGTGATGGTAGACGTTCCAGGTCGTCCTGGTGCGTAGAACCGGCCATCGTGAGGACGAAGGCTTTAGAGTGACAGGTCATGTATAAGTTTGCTTTTTTCTTTTTGTGTGTATCATGGCGTGAATGAAAATTCTATCAAAAATTTTCTCTTTAAATTTGCTCTACATTATCTTTTGTTATTAGGTCTTTATTTTTGAAAAAATGTCTGAAAATATTGGGCATACTATGAAATAAGCAAGTCTCTCATATTTGCGCGTCATAATGAAGCAATCAAAATTGAATTTGTAATTCCGTATACATACGATAAACGCTATCTAAATAATGTGCATGAGTATATTGATTAGATAGAAATGATTGCCAAATTGTACCTCAATAATGAACAAAAATTGAAACACATATAGATAACAAAAATAAGTTATTGCTTTTCAGTGTTGAGTTTAATTTACATTACAAGGTAATTATCCAGAACAGTTAAATATGTTAAATAAATAAAATAATTTCATGTGCGAAAAGACACCATACACGAACAAGCCATTCAACAAAAAACCAATAGGAGCAAACAAACCGATTTCATAGCTAAGAAAGTCGATATTCTTTTACAAGAATATAGGAAAGAAAAAAAAAATGAATGAAGGAGTCTCAAAAAGAGACACGCATTATGGCATTTTTTGGGGACATTCAATGATTTTTATTGAATTTTTGATTACTTTCTGTAGCTACAAAAACACAAGATGTCGATAATATAATCTATTTTTAAAATGTTCAAATATGACCCTTCTTATAGTAATTAGATTAGCATTTTCTAAAAGTTTTGGCGATATGGCCCATTTTGGGGACTGCCCCTAATCATATCAAATATTATGAAGTCGACAGGGAAATACAAACACTCAAAAGTGTTTGACCAAAGACCATCAATACAGCAATGCAAACCAAAAGAAGACACACATCGTCACATAGCATTCATGCTCATTTTTCTCGTGGTGATGAGCACAACCACAAACACATCAATTGTTGAGCAAAATATTTGATCGTGTCAGGGCTCTTGTCTTTTAGAACATTACGTATGGATAACAATATAAACTGAACATAATATAGAATTCCACATGATTTTTGTGTAATTAAACATTATTCCTTATTGATTAGGTAGCCTCTCCGACTATAAACAAATCGAACATTCCTAAGAAATAAAACAATAAATATAGAGCTCTGTTTAGTCTGAGTGTGGATGTATGTAATGATTCAAATAGCGATGAATTCTAAAACATACGTATTGAAAAAGCTTAAAGATATGTGTACACCTATGTATGTACACGATAATCAATATTCGTGAACTATTGCCACATTGAAATTTAAAAAAAAATATTCATAAAAATCTCGACATAAACACTGTGAATGGTGTCGCACGTAAATATTGACAAACGATTGCGACATATTTAACATCGAAAAATGATTCCAACTTTTATATAACATTAATACATTGTATAGGGAGACAAGAAAATTATCGAGAAAATCGAAAGATTAAAATGCTTGGATCAGTGAGAACTGTCAGAAACAAGGAGGTAGATTACGAAATAAGAAACTGATCCTAAAAGAGAAGTGCTGAGAACTGACAGAGACAAAAAAAAGATAAGAAAATTTTAATTACATTCACCAAAGTTCAAGCGGTTATAATTATGTGAAGAGGAAAAAACGAGGTACTCTTCAACAATGCAATAGACAGTGAACAGAATGCTGTATGTGCATAATCCAAATTATGATTATAAGGTATTACCCTGTTACAATCCATAAAGATAACTAAACGGCCAACCGTTCGGTTAAAACTTTGAAATACTGAAAACAAAAAAAGCGTAAGATATTTTCAAAAATAGAATGAGAAAAAACAGTGCAATCCTTAAACTGAGTGTACAAATTGGTTTAGAAACAATGATCTCGAAGAACAACATTTACCAGCTCCAGAAGCTCAATTGAGCAGATTTCATTGAATATGTAAACATATCATGGTATTACTATGTATAAAACGAAAAATGTCATTATCAAAGAAACCCAAGAACAATAATTAATTGGCCAACTTCTTTGACAAAAAGGAAACACCGAATCGTAAGTCATAAAAAAAGAAAAAAAATCCCCATAATTTCAAACACTTTAAAAATGGTTCAATGCCTTGGCACGTGTCACGTCCATAACTGATTTACACCATGTCAAGCAAGCATCAGGCAATACCTATTGTTAATCTTCATTCGGTTGTCTGTATAATCCTATACAATAATAAGTCTTCTGTCCTGTATGTCCGCATATAAAATATGCGAGAAACTACAAGTGTTAGTTACCTCAAGTATTATTAGCAAAAGTATAATAAAAAATTTACATGAACATTCTTATACACATCTTCATACGTGAAACAGTTAGAGCAAAAACTTTACAACACATATTGGAATGTTAGAAAAGAATATAAATATGAATAGAATGAAAACAATGACATTGTATGAGATGTTGGTTACGTGATATATAAAACAAAACGATTAGAAAATTACAAGATCATTGAAGAAAAAGTAAACAATACAAAACAAGCACAAACAATGCTTCCAATATACTCATCCTATTCTTAATATATCTATTTATATAAAAAGAAAATGAGGAAACAATAAATGTTAATATGAAAACACACAAAAGACAGAAAAAATAATAAAGAAAATATAATAAGAAAACAAAAGAAAGAATTTTCTGAGGTAAAAATATATTTAGAAAATGTTTTCCCCAAGAAGAAGAACAATGTCAGAAATAAATAACCCAGAAAATGTCATTAATGTGCAGTAGCATACAATAGTAAGAGTGGGAATATAGCTTTGTGGAACATGTAATACAGTGTGTTGAGAAATTCAAATCCAAGATACAATACAGAGATGTGCGATAGGGACATCAGATTTTCATAGGATTTTGTTTTCGTAAAAATATAGAAACAAAAACTGTTCTTATGAAAAATCTTAAAGAAAAAATTATGAAATATCTTAAAGACAATAAGAAGAAGAGAAAATACATGCTACTCAGCAATCTCAATTTTGTCATTGCGTATGAAATTTGTATTTCGTGCTTTTTTACATATTTATTCTTAAACTGTGTAATGCTATTAGGTAAATATTTATCCTAACTTCTCACTTTTATTTATAATTTAATTCTTACAATTCCAAAGAGTAAAAACGGAAACTTTATGTGAACGGAAGAAACGGTGCCATCGTGACGTCAGCATTTTATACCCAAGAATATACCTTGTTTAATGGTATTTACATATCATCTATCATCCCAGATTTGTAGCATCATACACTTCCAAAAGTTCCTGATATTTCCGAAAACTCTTGAATTCCAGAAAGTAAGATGAAGAGCCACCACTTTTACCCACGCATTGAGAATTTCAATACAATTCCCTAGTGAGTTGATTTTTATATATTTATATTTACACACTGTATCCTTCACATTTACCAAGACGGGGGTATACAACCTTTGTTAAGCCTCATAGCATTTTACACAAAGGCTTCTGAGAAAGCTCAGTATGTTATTTATGATCGTGTGTTTTTAATTATTATTTTACTATTTAATTCCAAACTTTTCTTTCTTATTTATTATTATTTTATATTGTTACTCTTTTTCCTTTTTGCGAGCTTTTCTTTTCTTAGACTAAATATTTGATGAGGCTCAGGAAATTGGGTTTCATTTCGTTAGGAATTTTAAAAGAGATGTATGTAGATTGAAAGAAAATGTAAATAAATGGAACTTTTAAAAGAAAATCATTCTATATGCAACGCGAGTAATAGGAAAATTGTATTTTAGTGGATGTATTATCTAAAATAATTCACATGTGTAACTGCCTGGAATTATTTTAGTAATTTTTAAAATAATTCCAGGCTATCGATGGTAGTGGAGATGACAGTACTTAAATAATGGATATGCCAAAACTCATGTCGTGGAGATGACAAAATACAAGTAGTGGAAATGACAAAAGACAAGTAGTGGAGTTGCTTAAATACAAGTAGTACAGATGACAAAACAGATTTGGTATTGGAGATACCAAAACACAAGTAGTGCCGAGGACAAAACACAAGTAGTGGAGATGCCAGAATACAAGTAGTGCAGATGACAAAACACAAGTAGTGGAGATGCCAGAATACAAGTAGTACAGATGACAAAACACAAGTAGTGGAGATGCCAGAATACAAGTAGTACAGATGTCAAAACACAAGTAGTGGAGATGCCAGAATACAAATAGTACAGATGAAAAAACCCAAGTAGTGGAGATGCCAGAATACAAGTAGTGCAGATGATAAAACACAAGTAACGGAGATGCCAGAATACAAGTAGTACAGATGACAAAACACAAGTAGTGGAGATGCCAGAATACATGTAGTACAGATGACAAAATACAAGTAGTGGAGTTGCCAGAATACAAGTAGTACAGATAACAAAACACAAGTAGCGCCAATTTGCAATTACTATGAGATCGCTACACCTTATTTTTTCTGAATCTTCTAAGAACGCATTATCACGAGCCGTCTCTTTATTAAAAATTTTAATTTCATATTTCGTTATTATTCAACTGATATGTAAAGAAGTCTGAAATTTCATTCTTGTTAAAAAATATATATTACAAACTGTGAAAGATTCGCATACGCTTTTTGAGGGGGGGGGGGAGTAAAAAAGTGAATTAAGGAGAAATGTCTTCTTTTTTAACAAAAAAGAAATAAAAAACAATATTATTTATTAGAAAGTACCTATTATACTTTTATATTAAAATAATAAGTTAAAAGCTATACCCATGAAAGTAAAATAATTATTTTGAAATTTATGGTGTAATTATTTTGAACATTAAAATTAACATAATAATCGGAATTCAGAGAAGATATTGTTTTCAAAAAGAAAAAATCATCATGGGCCTATCTGAGAAGGAAATTTAATATCTTTCATAACTGAATTGTGAGTTTTTTTTTTTTTGGAAAAAATTAAGAAGTCTAAATTTATTTTAGTTCTGAACAGTTTTCAATTTCTTAACTAGTAAATAGTAAAGGAATAAGAGACACACATCATTTAATTATTAAGCAATTTCATTTTTTCCTAAAACAGATCGCTTTTAAATTTACTCCAAAAGAACGCATCAGTAGAATTAAAGGAGCTGTACTATTTAGAATATACTTCAGATTACTTATCAGGGTATATATAATTAATATTGTCATTTTTTATATTATAATTAAAATGAACTACCTATTAACATTTAATTCAAATGTGTTTGTATTGAAAATGCTATGATTTCAAATTTAGGGAGTATTTGAAATGTAAATAAGGAGGTTTTCTTAGAGCCACATTACACTCGGCCCAAAAATGTCCATACCATGTTTTATCAAAGATGAACAATCCATTCGAGATTTCCTGGTGCAAACAGACAATCCACAAAAAACGAACAAAAATCGCTGTGTTAAAATTAGCTTCGTTCCGTTAATGAAATATTTCCATGCCTAGTGATTGGTTACCTTCCACTCAAGAGTCTATTTTTTTTAAAAAAAAAATATTTCCATCAATAATTGCCAGACGTTATGAACGTTTATGAAAAATTGTGGACTTAAAAGCAGAAATCACTTCTATCAGTCAATGAGAATAGAGAGCGAGTGAGAGAACAATTTAAGGAAAACAAAATCCTAAGCATAACACACAAAAAGAATTCAGGTTTTCGCTGGTAGCGGCATCAGAGAAGCTGTAAAATATTTTGATAAATAATGAATGACTATATATTTTATATGTTTTTTATAGCCCTGTGTTCATACACAGTTTGTGGTTTTTTCATATTTTTTGGGTGTAAATTGTTCGAGCTGTGTAATATTAATTTAAAATAGAACGACAACGTTCAAAGTTTTGACGAAAGTTTTGTAGGGGTGGGAAAAATGTGAGGGGGAGAGAGATTTCGTCAAGTTTTATGATGTTTCTGGAATTTTTAACTCAAAGGAAAAGAAGAAGCCACTTTGAATGTTACATGTTTTATGAATGTAGAAAGTTATTATTTTTCATTTCTATGCTTTATAAAAATGGACTTTGTGCTTCAATGAGTTGTACAACACTTTCTCGAAATTTATCTCAAATAATAACATCACCAAGGGAGGTTTAATAGTTTAATTTTAACGCAATCAATTTGCCTTACAAAACAAAACAAAGGAAAGAGAGGTTTAAGAAGAAGGAAAATCTCCTGTCTACAAAATACAGTTCCTGAAGACGTTATTTGACAAAAATTCTAGTAAATAATTTAAGGTAAATATTAATTGCTGGGAATTTGAAATTTATTTTAAAAGTAAAGATAATGAAATGAGTTAAGAGATTGTGAGAGTATTGAAGAGCATTTCGCAACGGATTTATTTTAAAATCCTTTCTAGAAAGATTTGTCATGTTTAATTGATTGGGCTGTTAAAAATTTGTCAACCCGTATGATCGATAATCGAAAAAGGTACACACAAAGGAATGAATAAAGTGATTGTAAAGGAAATCACATTCATTCAAACTTTCAAAAGAATATTTCGACCATTTTTGCAAGTACAACTTAATAAAGCGAGAAATTTAATTGTAGGTTCTCTTTTAGAGTTTAGAGTGTACAACTCAATTCAGGAATCCCCCCCCCCCCCNCCCCCCCCACACACACATACACACCAAAGGATGCATTAGTCAATTTCTACTGCATTCCGCGTTTCTTGAAACGAACTGTCGCAAAAAAATGTCTTCAATTTACCATCCCCTCTACGACTTTTGTTTTGTCTACTAAAATTATACGATTATGAATATAGTACAAGGCAGAAAAACATTAAAAAATAATTATTATTATAATCGTCATTTCAAAAATATTAAAAAGAGAGGTTGTTTTTAATGTACAAAATAAAAACAGAAGCTTTCTCAAATGAAAACCTTTGTGGATGATGAATAATTTAGTGAACAAAGGCTTTCTGAGGAGTGTTACATTTCGTTTTATATCATCTTCTGCATGGTGAAGGATTAACACAACTGCCACTCGAAACCGTCCGAATATAGAAAGTAGGGAAGAAAATCGGTCACGTCTAACGTCCTGTAACTCAGAATTACACTTAGGTGTAATTCTGAAGTTAGAATAAAAATTTAAGAAAAATGTTTCTTCAAAATAAAATCTTTCAAAAAAATTGTCCAATTTCAATATTTTCAAACAGTCTTCGAGTAACGGTTACATTTTACAATTTTTGAGTCTACTTTGCCGAAGATAAACCGCCACAGGCATATCAAAATCTCCCCGTTAAAATATATCAACATAAACAGGAAAAGTTCAGAGACTCCAAGATTAAACATGTTTTTATTACTATAGAGCTGGTTGCAGTTCTCCACAGAGATTGATTGCAATAATCATTGCTACTTTATTTAGATCTCGTATGACCAAGAGTACACTCATCTTAAATTTATTATTATTAAATAATCTGATTCCAATACACAAGGATTAGATATTGGAGGTTTATTTTTTTTAAATGATACAAATATACAGGGCCGCTGAGAGATAATTCTTTCCCGGGACTCCTCCAAAAGCCCGGGGCCGAAATATTACTCCCGTCACCCCCCCTCTCGGTGACCCTGTAATATATGTAAGTTGTAGAAGCTTTCTTTTAGGGTGATCGCGTGAGGCAGTATTTTTAAAGCGGAAGCAACTTTGTCTTCTTAATAAGAGTCATTACATTGAGACTTCTTTAAAGGAGGACATTTTTAGAAGGAAACAAAATGGACCCGGCCTGATTTTACGTTGTTGACATAGAGTTTCTCAGGAATTTAAAGTTTAAATTCTGGAGCATTTATTTTTAGTCTTAGTGTCCTTGAATGCAGGAAATCATCTACATATTTTTCAAATCTGACGCAATCTGGGGGACATTAGATTCCTCTTTCAGGACTTATATGTTCTCTTTTGGCACTCACTCATTTTAATCCTAATCAATTTTGAGATAAAATTAGGCTCAGAGTCCAAATCGTATAACCTCAATAATTAATTAAGCAACATCCTCAATTTTTCAAAATTCCCCAAAAAATTTCCGCACACATTATTTACTCCTCACAAAGATGTCGTTACAATTTAATGTCATCACACAAAAAATCAATCTTGTGGAAAATCTCTTTATTTACTCTTAAATAAAAGAAAAAGAAACCAGACTGATATAAAGGCAATGTTTATTTTTAATGAGTGAGAAAAAGGGTGTTAAATGAGTGCATTGTGCTGTATCGTTTGTGGTGTGGGGGGAAAGAAGTTCGTATCATGTGGGAGCTGTGTGCTCGGGTTGATGTGCATTTAGTTGTGTGATTATTTTCTTTACTTTTAATGAGGAAATGTTTTTCAAATGAATTATTTAACACGTCGGAATATTATTCCCTTTAATAAGTAGGTAAACTTCAGGGGTTGATTTAGAGCGTAAAGACTTTCGTTTTTAATACTGTCTAGATCGAACATTTTTTGAATATTTGGCTTAATGTCTCTTTAACATATAGTGGTAATTCAAGACGGAGATTTTACCTTGCAAACCAGCTACACCCAGCCTGGGTTGGACCGGAAAAATAGCCAGCATCACGAGGGCGCGAATCCACGTGAACACCCACATGGTCCACTCGCTGGATGTTGCTAAACTTCAGTGATCTCACGGGAAATGGTGTATTCAACGTGCCGCGATAGACGCTGGCTGTATTTTAGGTTTAACTACTTACATCGTATTGCAGTGATTGAAGGCACTGTTCTGTGCGGCCTATGTCAAAGAGTAGCCTTCAATATTAGATGTATCTATGATGAACATTAAACATTTAACAGCAAAAAAATAACTAATTTAAAGTCTCATATATCTGGGTACCATCGACACGATGATGCCACTATTGATAGATGAAAAACTCACTTTTCTATGAAACCTATTTCCTCAGATATTCAGGATTAGAAAGTTTTCGTACTCCATATCAAGTCACTCTTATATCACAGAGACAAGCTCCAAATTATATGAAAAAACACATTTTGACATCGTCCCTGGTTTTCAAGTTTCAAAATCCTTCTCCAAACATCAATCTGATGAGACCAAAATGTTCTTCTTTTTTATTTCACAATTAAAAGATTTGTAAATTTGAGTGTTATTGTTTTTTTTGTCATTCCACATCACAAAAAGAAAAACCCATTTTCTTAAAATTTTCCACAAATTTGAACAAATAGGAATTAGTTAATTTCAAAAATTTTGTGAAAACCCTTCTTCCTACAGGATGAATCACGGAAAATAACTTTGAAGTTGTTCTCCTGGTCTAGTGGCATTGCTCGCGGGAGAATCCGAATTCATTCTTGGCGGGAATAGAAATTTTTTGATTTAATGCTTGTGCTATCTGGATGCATTCAGCCCGATTGACTAGCTACTTTAATGTGAGTAGCGACCAATGATGACATCACCAGAGTAGACACATTTGGTTTGGTAGAATATTGAAGAGATTATCACAGCATTACTACGAACCTCATCGTAGTAATGCTGATGTGATACAAAAAAGGCCATTTTACAAGCCAGTTTCATTAGGTGACGGTCAGAAGCTCGGGTATTAAATACAGAAAGTTTAGGAAAAAACATTCAGCCTTTAAAATAATGATCAAAGGTCAAATGCATGAATAAAGTGAGAAGCAAGCGAGGGTTACCATGCCAAGAAAAGTTACAGCTAAAGAGATTGGGCAAAGAACAGAAGTTTGTGACATGGTAGAATTAAGGAAAGCAACGCCGACCCCAAATAAAATTGGGAAAGGTTAAAGAAAAATAATGTTTGTTTATGATTACGGATTTACGGAATACTATCTTGTATTTTAAAATGTAAATGTATATTTTTTTTTTTTATCGTGTCACAATTTTTATGGGCATATGACTCCAATATCACTAAGCCGAAGCTATACTATAAAAATTTCCTTATAATGCTACCACTTGTCGCTATTACCATAGCTACTCAGTTGTCCTCAGGAGGCTAAGTTACCCCCAAACACAACTAGACCAAGTGGAAAATCTGAAGACATTTTTTTTTTATTATTAGTCCAGGATTCGATCCAGGAATCTCCTCGGTGCAAGTCGAGTGTGATACACACTTTGCCTCGGAGAAGTCTTATTATCTATATTTTAGGAAAGCCTACTTTATAAGATTGCAATCTCTATATATGAGTCACCCTGAACATTTTATTAATGTGATATTAATTGCTTTGCTGAGAAACAAACCAGCTGATGTTACCAAGGAAACTTTTCAAAGTGTGAAATTAAAATTACAATGGAAACAACAAAAAACAATAAGAAACACTTCGGAGTGATTGAAGGAGGGATGGATATTCAAATTTCACACTTTGACACACACATTTAATTGATATTTAAAAATATTAATATTTTCAGAAATAATTAAAATGAATTATAATTAAAGACGAACTTTCTATAGGGTTGCGTATAGTCAAAAAATGTATATTTCTGGGGGACCCATTTCATTATTGGGGAATCTATCCAGTATTCCTAAAGTAATGCAAAAGCGATTCCGTATCCTGTATTCCTGAAGTAATGCAAAAGCGATTCGTTTTCCAGTATTCCTAAAGTAATGCAAAAGCGATTTCGTATCCAGTATTCCTAAAGTAATGCATAAGCGATTCCGTATCCAGTATTCCTAAAGTAATGCAAAAGCGATTCCGTATCTAGTATTCCTAAAGTAATGCAAAAGCGATTCCGGGAGAAAACCTTTTTCTTTTTTTAAAAAAATTAAAAGACGAACTTCTAATTTTATTGGTTGGTTCTGTTATTTTCAATAATGAACCTTTGGAATCAATTCTTTGCTTTCTTATTCAGTACCTACATTGTAAGACCAAATCTCACCACCGAGGGGAGCAAACCAGCTTCATTAGGTGTTAGGAAGGGTATTCGGCCTTTAAAAATCATCTGCTTCAAACTAATAATGAGAGAGCATCAGCAAAAAGCGAGTTTCTACGCAGTTTCTATATTGATACGTGCCAGGAAAGGGTTACAATTAAAGAGAGTTGGCATCGAACAAAACTATCACATGGCACAATTAGGGATCGCAGCGCCAACCCCAAATAGAATTGGGAAAGGGTGAAGATTATAAGACAAATCACTGTTAGATTTCTAAGTTTTGTCACTTGAGGAATTTGTGTTGATTTTTGCAACAATTAAGGTCATTCGAGACGGGATTTTTATCCCTAATTTTCGTTCGAACCTTAAAACCACCTACCCAAGTTGACCTCACCCAGCTTGGTTTAGGGCGGAAATATTAGCACCAAAAAGGCATAAGCCAACGTAGTAACCAACCAATTAAAACCTCGCTGGACGTTGCTTAACTTTAGTGATCTTGATAATAGACCCCTCAAGGCTTTGGGTTTTATAAGTAGTTTAGTATATAGATGGCTATATAATAAATGTCTGCGTTTGACAAATATTGGTGCAGATATTTTTTCACACTATTTGTCATGATTCCAAAATTTTGGCACAATTTATTTGATGCATATTTGTGGAATTTAATTTTGATACTTTCTATTTTTCCAATACGATTTCTGATAGAAAGTTAGTTTTTCTTCACTTATATTTTTTGCTGAGAGGTAAGATTAATGAAATAGTTTTAAAAAACGATCAGACAATGAAAAACGTTTAAACCCTCTCGGATTATTTAGACAAATTTTGGCCACCTATACGTTTGATATCAAATTTAATTTAATCAAATATATTGGCCGATCACACTGTTTAGTAGTGTTTGAAGTCGAAAAAATGACAAATTTTAGCATCATGACAAATAGTGTGATACCACCTTAAGTGAAGATTTAGTTTAAATAAAATTGATTTCGACTTTTTGGTACCTCGATAATTAGGTACCGAACGCCTTATCCGGTTTTTATGAAATTCGATAAGAATATTTACCATATTCATACATGTAACTGATTAATTTTTGGTCCCTATTGGTCTAGTGAGTGTGAGGTCAACAATTCACTTCATTTTTCTTCATCGTTTTTGACTCCTTTCCATATCTAATGCCAAAAGCATTCATTTAATTCTTCAAGATTGAAAATATTATCTTATGTTTTTTAATCTCCATATTTGTTCATGGTTTACAATAAATTTCTCACTATCTTGTAATACCTAATTGAAATATTTCCATGTTCATAATAATTCTTATATCTTGAATACAATGTTAATATTGTTCTTGTATCGAAGCTCAGTATTTTTTTTGTCATTGAGCGATTCTTCGATCGATTTCTCTTTAAGGTTTAACATTTTGTCACAGTTTTTTTATGTATGTATATATACTATATATACGTTGAATTTTTTTTTATTAATAATTATCATTACTGAGCGTGTTTAATTATGTTTTATTATATCTTAGAGTAGCTATCCAATGTTGGTAATTTTATTGGTAAGAGCAAACATATTAATGCACAGTGCGTAACAATATAATGTAAGTTTCCTTGAAAATATGAATGTACAGGGCGTAACAATATAAAGTAAGTTTCCTTGAAAATTTAACCTACAGGGCGTAACAATAAAAAGTAATTTGCCTTGAAAATATTAATGTACAGGGCGTAATCATATAAAATAAGTTTCCTTGAAAATATTAAAAACTTATTTTGCCTTTCATGGCATAAACTGACATGCATACCAAATTTCAAGTCTCTAGCACTTGCCGTTCTTGAGATATCTTGTTCACAGACAGACAGACTGAACTCTTCCACGTTTTGGGGACCCCAAAACGTGTATGGCATTGAAAACTCGACAATTTCAGCCCATTACAATACTTTTCTTTTTATAAGATAAGGAAAGTAATATATCAAAATCATTGTACCTATATTATCAAAAATACACAGTGAAGACCCACCTCCCCAATTTAGGAGGAGAAAAAAAATCGTTCACTGATGCAATAGTGGCAGAATTATCTGGAAGAGTTCAGTTCGCTTCATTCAGAATGTTTACCGTAAGCGTCAGATACATGCTCTTCTTTCATTCATTCATTTTACTGACTCCCATTGTCATAATACGGGTTGATGGTGTTATGGTAAGACGCTCTGACTGGTTAACAGTAGGGCGTGGGTTCAAACTCAGCCAACCTATCTAATTTCATCCTCATGAATTTTAAATATTTACCACATAATAATAGCACCTCAAAAGAACTGCCTGTGTCAAGGGACTCTTCAGTCCTATTCGGGCAGTATAAATAAGGACTATTACTATTATATTCCTAAAGACCTGTATACGCCCCTGCTGACAACGAGCCCAATCTTAAATAGGAAGGATATTCGGTCACTTTCCGGTTATTGAAAAATGAATACAAAATATTTATAATAAATTAATAGGTAATCGATTTATTATTTAATATTATTGATAATTGATTGGATGTTCACGCATTATGACAGGTTGATTGTTTAAATTTAAGTACTCATTGGAGCCAAAAATAGAATCGGGGGAGACAGGTTGGATAATGATGACTTTTTATTATTATTGATTGGGTATGATGCGTAATTATTTGTGTAGGTAAACACCTTTTAAATTTAGTTAAAAAAATAATAAACACCTTTTCATTATTTATTTGGTTACCAATCATAATACTAGCAGAAATGGTTGCAGGGGGGGGGATGGAGGCAAGACCCCCCCACCCCGGACTGAAAATATATCAAATTAAGATTTTATAAATGCTTCAAACTTCTATGTCGATTACAATTTGGAGCCTCAATGGCCCTCCTCAACTGAGGGGTGGGACTATCCGCCCTGATTACTAAGAGGACAAGTTGTGTTTTTTTTTCTGAATCCTAAAACTAAAAAGTGAAATATAAATATAAGTGAGAAGTTAGGAAAGAATGTATTATTTATATCTGTTTTTTTGTTATAAATTATATTTATAACAATGTATCTACCTAATCGCTACTCTTCGAATACGAAGTCAATAAAAGTGAGCTTTATTTGCCGTTACTCTTCGAGTAAGTACGGTCCAATAGTAGAAATGTTTAAATAAAACTGGAAAATTAGGAACACGAAATCAAGCACTTATGACGTCCCGTAGCATACCTTGTCTCAACAAGCACGATGATACCACTACTTCTCAATCAAAGCTTTTCCTCATTTCCTTTTCTTATGACTGACATGGTCAGCGAGGATGGTCCCACGGGGTAGAACAATTACCAAAAGCACGCACAGGTATATATATTTCTACTTGAAATTTATTGTTTTAATATTTCAAATATAATTAAAAAGAAAAACAACCTGAAATGGCATTCATTTTTCAGTTTGACTTTCAAAGTGTCTGAATTGTTTGTGTGTGTGTGTGTGTGTGTGTGAGGAGCCCCCCCCCCACACACACACTTTAGTTAAAACAAACATAGCTTCGCCTTCATTTGAAATTTAGAAATAACTGAAGCTATTTATTGTAAAAAGCGACTCGTACAATTTTTAAATTCAATACAGTACAGTGTACCTCAGTAATATTATTTATCCGCGAGGTTTACCGGTTTGGTTTATACCATCAATGGCAAAGGTTGTGTGCAGTTTTGATCGAAAGATCTGAACGTCTAATTTATTTGCATAACTCTAGAACGCCTTATCCTGATATTCCTGGATTTCAATAAAGGTCCTAATGCTTAATTCAAGGCCGTACCCAAGATTTTTTTTCGGGTTGGGTCCGAATGATTGACAGCCAAGCCAGGACACCTGAAAATGATGATCATGGAAGGTGTTGTTGTTGTTATTGATGATGTTGTTCTTGTTGTTTTTGATGTAGGTGGTGGTGGTGATGATGAAAAAAAAAAATCGCGGGGGGGGGGTCTGGACCCCATGCCCCCCCCACCTGGGTACGGTCTTGGCTCAATCCATCTTTCTTATATTGTTCAGGATTCACGCCGAGATCAGCAGTTCAATAGCCGAGGAAAACTGGTAGATATTATCGTAAAACCGAAATTTCGAAAGTCGATTTTCAGCCACCAAAAATTGAAACCCAAAATGAGAATTTCATCAACATCGATCAACGGTTAGTGGCAAAATGGCAACTTACTAAAATGATTTGTTTCAACATCTGATGTTGACATCAAATGTGCACTCATATCAAAGACAATATTCAGTGGGAGATATTGAAATTTAACTATCTTTTTTTTACTGACAGACTGACAAATAGAAGTACCTACTGATAACTGATAAGCTTTTACTTTCCACACCACATGCCTTCTGACAAATTAGACAATTCACCCATCACCAATATGCCCAAGTACTCAAAATAGAGAGAAGGAAAAAGCCCTTATTTACATTTCTTAATTAGATATGGAGGGGGGGAGGTAATATTCAAATATTTCAATTTTAATTATTATTTTACTTTTAAAAAAACTCTGCCCATCTAAGACTTGCATGGGTTTACTCTTTGATACTTTAACTCAATGATGTTGAATTATATTTCTGTTATTTCAGTACGAAACGCTACGCATAAGACTGGGAGTAGCCAAATTTTTGATTTAGACTAGATTTGAAAATGACCTTTTCAATCAATGCTACAGCGGACTCACAACAAACGACAGAGATGATTTTTTTTATTTGATTTCTGGATTGTACGTGCTTTTTTTTATTTGATTTCTGGATTGTACGTGCTTTTTTTATTTGATTTCTGGAATGTACGTGCATTTTATTTGATATCTGGAATGTACGTCCTTTTTCTCTTGATTTCTGGAATGTACGTACTTTTTTTATTTGATTTCTGGAATGTACGTGCTTTTTATTTGATTTCTGGAATTTACGTTAAACGAAAAATACAAAATTTTACATTGAATTTTGGTTTATTATTTTTTAAAGATATTTTTTTAGGGCTTATTAATAGACATACAATTTTTTTTTTTTTATGGAATTGGAATTTTTTTTTATGGAATTGGAATCTGAAAATAAGTATTAAATCTTCCTCCGACAAAAATACTAGGCTTGCTAAAAAAAAAATGAAAATGAAATTTTAATCTTTTCGTCAAATAAACAATGTCCGAATGATGAGGGGAAAAATAGGAGATGGCAGAGGGGACGTGGAAAGCAAAATTAAAAATTTAAGAGAAAAGCCAGAAGGGGATCAGATGAACAGAAAGAAAAAAAAACATAAAAAAAAAGAGAAACAAAGATATGATGCTGACGACTGGGAAGGGGGTCATTAGAAGAATATATAAGGATGGCCGATGTAGAACGGACGTAGCAGGCGAATCAGTAATTCTAATACAAATGGGCTAGAATAATCGTACTGAGGTTGATTAACACAAACATAAACGTAACAGATAGAAAGTATAAAATTTGTCATCTTGAGACCAGTTCCAATGACTTGGAACCCATGCAAGTTAAGGACCAACAAAAGAACTTCATATTGCACACTCCAATCTATTTACAAAAAAAAAATCAATATAGCTATAGTTTAAAAATAAATTAAACTGTTAACAATCACCTACGCTTGGAACCAAGAAAAGAATTTGTGAAGACCTTTGTTCCACGCAAAGGTCTTCACAAATTCTTTTATCATACGTTCTATCATACGGATGTGAGGCATGGACTTTGGGAGGATATGAAAGAGAAAGATTGGAAGCAGTGGAGATGTGGATGTGGAGAAAGATGACTAAGACAAGCTGGATGGAAAGAAATCGTCCTCACGAGGCTGAGTGCACCCCGAAATCACAAACACTATTTATAAGTTGAATATTTTCCAACCCCGCTGCCAATTAAGCCCGAGTCCCTGCTACCACAAACAAAATTTGAATACCTAAACAGTACGAGCATTGTGTTCACTGATAATTTAGTCTGGATGTATCTTTTCTTCTGCTCTGGAAGCGGGGAGGAGTGTCTGGCAACCCTTTGAATATTTTTAAACCAATTTTAACCCAATTGGAGAGGTTAGGTTACGTTTATACGGCCATATCTCTATTGCTTATGTACAACCGTCCAACATGGATCCATGACGACCAACAAAATTGGAGTTTAAAAAAAATTTTTTTTTAGAAAAACATAAGTTTTGTTGCCACACACTTCTCCCCGGTTCCAGACACTTTTCTTTTGATCACAAATTTCTGGAGCAAAGGCAAAATATGAATTACCAGGAATTTTACTTCCTATGTTCGCCATAAAGAAAAGATATGAAAAAGATGATATGATATATTTATAATGGAATGAAAAATACATACACACAAATCCTTCCCTTTAAAATAAAAAGGTTCATTAACGCGGACTTTGGTTTACCACATAGGAGGGGGGGGGATCTATTCTTTACATCCCTTAGGAGAGGTTCGAAATATTACTTATTAATTTACATAAGGGATAAAACGGACATTGGATTCTCTTGCCTTTGTTTTTTAACGATTCGGTAGCTTTTGTTTTTCGTTTAATTATTTTCTTTTTTTCCACTGAAGTAAATTTTTATTCTGTGGAAACTTTTAGTTGAAATTTGTTCTCTCTAATGATGGTTCCATGGTTGAATTCCTCATAAAAATGTATATGAGTATTTAGAAGAACAAATTGGTCATTATAGGCCATATCGTGAGTCGTATACAGGATGGTCGGTTCTACGCACCGGGATGGCCTGGAATGCATAGCATTATTTATAGTTAATTTATTTATAGTAAATAAATTGACTATAAATATGGCCATAGAATTGACTATAGAATGGCCATCCCGGTTCTACACAGCGGGATGGCCTGGAAAACATACCATTATTTATAGTATATTTATTTATATTAAATTTATTTCCATCACCAGTCATTCAAAACTGAATTCAGGAATGTTGATATTATCAGATGATTTTGAGTGGAACTCCACCTCAACAACATGGGATGAGAGTGCAACACTCTTAAAAGTAATTTTCTGCTGCCAAAGTTCAGCTTCAGTTTTGGAGGCTAAATTTAATTTCTGAAGCAGTATCTTTGTCAAGAAGTACAAGCTACAATAATAAATTAGTCAGCATGATCACAAGAATATCAGCTTCACGAACAAATAGGAGCTAAAGGGTATGAGGAGCTTTGATGTTTAGGACACCCCGGTTTGT
>CM022875.1:7705848-7751724 GCA_012654025.1 Pachypsylla venusta
TCAAAGCCACAGCTTAAAAAGCGATGAAAAAGGTGAGGCTATTGTACGAATTACATTTGATGTGTTAACTTAGTTTTAAAGAAATATTGGAACATAAGGGATGATATTAAAGATAAGATTGAAGAGTGCATACAAAGGAAGAAGAAGATGGTGATGATTGATTGCATATTGCACTTTAGGTATGCACTACTTGCAGTTGTATTCATAATTGTTGCATTGTGTACTAAAATAAAAATCATCAAACCGTATGAAATCGTCACTCATAGTATTATGTATGCTACAGGGTGCTCCATGATTTACCCATTGAATTGGGAACAGGGGGGATTAAAAAGAAAGCTTCTAAATTCTAAAGCATGAGTTTTATGTCCGTCGTAGAAAGTGGGGAATTGTGTTTTTTATTTCAATTTCATATGAAGAAGATCTTAACAGGAAAATCTACAATGTTCCAAAGGTTGAAGTGATTATTAATATAAGGATTACAAGATTAATTTTTAATGTTCCATGATATTAAAGTTGACAAGCTTTACATGATCAAGTTATCGACAACCTTTGATACAATTTAGAGAACTAAAAATAAACATTTGCCAACAAGTAAATCTTTCGTCTAAAATAGATCATCAGCCTTTTAATGTTCAAAGGAATTTGTTGGATGCGCATTTTTCTCGTTTGCCCCTACGAGTTTATAACTTTTTTTTGGTAAATACCATTTCATCTACAGAATCTTTGACATCTGATGAATTTTAAAGATGTCAAAGAGCTAACTAGTTTAGACCTCTCCCGAGAACTTTGTCAGAGCTAATCATTAGCTCTGATGATGTTCTCAGGAGAGGACGAAACTAGTTAGCTCTTTAACATCTTTAATATTTTTTAGTTAATTGAAGATATTTATAGTAATTTTTCCACTTCAATATGGTTTTTCTTGACATAGTATACCAATTTAACCAACTTCTTCGACATCTGTCAACTAGATTTCTGTGGCAATCAACAAGGCAAGGATCTTATGATAAATACATATATATTTTTTTTAAATGCCCAATGGAAAGAAACCACTAAAGGTTTGGTGGTTTCTGTGTTGGGCAGTGGTATTTTTTCTCTCCTTTCTCCCTCAAAACCACAAAACCAGACGATACGATCGACAGAAAGTAATTGTTTTTTTNAGCGGGGGGGGGGTCGTCAGTCTTGGAACCTTTTTTTTTATAATATTTTTTAAGCGATTCAATACGCCTATCAAATAACTCCAGGGGACAATAGGGAATACTATCTTTTCTTCGCCACTGAAGCTGGTTGCATTTCATATTTTATATAGGATACAAAAGGTATTGAATAATATATTAATGTAACACATCAAAGCTTTTTGTACAAATGTAAACATTAATACTAATAAAAAAAATTGTCACTATAAATGTAGCCAACCATTACTAATTATTAAAAGAAAAGGTGATACTTATAGCTGCTTTGTGAGATAAGTATCTCCTTTGCCTTGTTCAGATCAGGCCTTTGACAAAAAAGAAGAAATTGATCATCTGCGTAAAAGGTTAGGTACAAATTTTATCTATGTTTTTTTCAATAAGATGATGTAACATGGAAAGTATCAGTGGAATAAAAGATTCGGGTACCAGAAGATATTTTCGGGACACATTTTTTTTTTATTATTATCTTTTTAATCCTCTGGGTTATTTTTGGCATTTTTTTTTTTACACGTGAAGTATCTTTTTCATGTTATGACCTTTGTGTGTATGTAGGTAACACGTATTTACATTTTATAGATTTGTAGATAAAAATTTAACTTAATTTCTTCTATATCTTTATCATGTCATATCCATTACTGAACATCTTATTATAAATAATGTACATTGTACATGAGGAATATTTGAAATCGATCGCTGACAACTGGAAAGCTATAGAGATTGTCGTATGATTTTTTGTAGGCTATTTTAATATTTTTTTGGCCAGCGTCTATGGCACGTTGAATACACCAGTTGTAACCATGTGGGTGTTCACGTGGGTTCGCGGCCTCGTGATGCTGGCTATTTTTCCGGCCCAACCCAGGCTGGGTGAGATCAATGTAAGTAGCTGGTTTGCAAGTTTCCAGCGAATGGGGGGTAAAACCCCCGCCTTGAATGACCAATAGATGATANTTTGAAGGTATATGATTAAATAAGGTTTTTATGATATGATTTTTCATTCGGTCATGAACGGAAACCTTAAACCATTTTTGTAACGATGAATATAATACGATTTTCGTTTATTTCACTTATTGGCTTGAGATCGAGTTTCTGGGATTGTCTTTTCTCTCGTGATTTTTAAGCGTTGGAGGAATCCATTGTCAACAATAATGTACAAACTGTGGATGACCACAGTTGGCATTAGCATAATTCTGCGGCCACAACCCACAACCCTTCCACTGTACCACCAATATTATATCAATATAGATAATACAACTAATTTCCTTTTTTGAAAATCAATTGTCAAAATTGAGTAGTTTCATTCCGTCGAAATTTATTTTTAATATATTTCTCTTCTTAAAGTTGTCTAAATTTTTAGGCAAAAATAAATTATTTCACCGGGAAAACAAATTCCGGGGATTATTTGTTTAAACTCACAGAAGAGGTGAGGGGAGAACAGAAGAGTTCATGTGAATAGAGTAGCTTTTATTCTTTTACGATAAATTAAAAAGTCAATGGGAATTAAAGTTCGAAAGGTTAACCTTTGATAGCACAAAAGTTGCTCGATATATCAATTCATGCACTGAAATAATAGTATCAATTATTAGAAGTTCGAAGAGAACTGGGTTTTTATAAACTTTTAAATAAATTAAAACAAAACACTTACCAAAAACACTATTTATAAATTATTTATGAAGAAACTAGTTTCGAATTCGATTCATCAACAGTCTAATCCAGTGAAAGATGGAAGTTGATATTTTTTTTAACACTTATATTATTTATTTTATTTTTTTTAATTTGGCTTAACGTCTCTTTAACATCTATNGTAAAATTAAAAATTTTAATTTTTTCAGCGAGGCATGCTTGGTTCTGAAAACGTAACCTATCTATAGTATTTGCCCAATTTTATTGTTTGCAACGTGATGTCATGAACAAAAATTGAGATATAATGTTATTTCACCACAAGATGATACATCCCGCGAGGTGATAAAGAATATTTTCGTGAAGAAAAGACAACTTAGGAAGACGATAGAGATTGGGAAATTGAACTATTTGGTCAAATCACTAGACAAATTTAAGATACCTACAAGATGAAGACCGTGGAAACAAAAATTTTGAAAACAGTCTGAAGTATCTAATACTTGCATTTGAATTTATACGCATGAACTCAAGCGCAGGATAAGGTTAAAACGTTGTTGTTTTTTACTTTTTATAAAGAAACACAAGACACAAGTGCATTCGAGTGCAAAATGAATCCAATTTGTCACATTCATTCACTCTATTTAGCCTACTCTATCAATTAAAGCTCAGAGTTGATTGTTTTATTTTTAATTTATTTTTTAATCCAGATTGGAATGTACAAAAAAAGTTTTTGATTTATTTGAAGTAAAATGAAAAGAAAGAAGAATTTGATGTTGAAAAAGGAAACGTCGAGACAAATGTTCGAATTATCAATCAAATGTGAAACCAATTAAGAAAGTTGACACAGGCAAAAATTCCAGCATCACAAACCACCCGCGTGGATCAACTCCGCTGGACATAACTTCAGTGAATACTAATGTATTCAGTGATATAACGTGAACTAATGTATAGACGCTGACTACTTCCAAGTCAAAATATTAATTTAATTTTCCTATTGAGGGCTAAGTAGGTGTGGTAAAAAGCTAACCAAGGCCAAATTAAACGAAAAAAAAATCCTACCATTATATGCGACAGAACTAATATAAGCGACAGAACTATGGAGGTGATTCTACGTAATATTTGGTGTTCAAAGAATGTTGATGAATCACCTCCTACACTCCATTTAAGGCGTCATACTTTTGTAAAAGTATGTATGTAGAATATGTGAATGGAAAACAACTTGGAAATTGGAATCTTGTTTTCTACAGGACAAAAAACGATTGAAATTTCAAACGCATTTTTAAAAACCCTACAAGAATTAAAAGATTTAAAGCAACTTTAGTCAAACTTAATTATTAGTGTTTTAAAACGCTAAACTTATTGGAGTGAATAAAATGAGACAGACAAAAAAAGTACGACTGAAAAGAGAAGAAGGGAAAGCGACAATTCTGACAGTTACAAATGAAATAAAGATAGAAATATATTAGGGGAACAAGTTTTAGTGACATAAAAAGCAACAAGTGAACATTTGGTCGCCTTCTTCATCCTTCCTCTACTTCGTCGCTTATTTTTCCACTCGCTTTATTATTTCCATTGTATTTGTGCAGATTGTGTAGGTGCTGCAAGTGGTAGGTGGAGGCAAATAAGGGTTGAAATAATATTTTTGTTTTTCCATTGTGAAAATATTTTGTCTGTCTGGTTAGAGAAACTGCAATCTGTTGAATTGGAAAATATACACAATAGATAATATTGTGGTAGAAATTGATGCATTGGTGGAAATTGAGTGGAGTTTAATGATTTTTGGAACACACTTTGAAAGCATCTTGTTTTTACACCTAGATTAACAGAACTAAAATATACTCACGGAGCTGAGTACACCCAATGACATTGATTGTTGATTATTGTTGCTAGGGTAGATATTATAAAAATCATTGAGTGGAGTACTATGATTTTTTGATAATTGTTGTAGTAGCTTTGAGAAGGATTCTATTTTTACAAATTGGTATAACTCCCTAAGTTTTTTCGCGAAAGTGGTACCTCTCTGAGCTCTGAGATTCCAGGTTCTGAACATTCAATAGTTTCATTCCAGAATAATTGTCGTATCTACACAACCACTGGTGTGTCCTTCAAAGGATTCATTAAACTAGTATCCATGGGAAGTTGTGAACAGTACGTCCCCTTACATTTCATTGATCAGCTGCGATATATGTGTCGTGTGTTCTATAAATACCAATAAAAAGGTCTTGGTTGGTCCGAAGAAGCAAATACTAATAACTAGCCTCTATGAACATAAAAATAACGTCCATACGAAAATTACTCAAGAAGGGAACACGAAATCAAGAGTTATTTTTGTTCCAAAGGACAAATAGATGAATAAGTACAGATTGGTGAGGTTAAAACAAAGAGCTCACTTCTTTCGATGAAATGTTACCCCAAGTTCATTTTCTTCTACATTATTTCTATATTTCTCATTATTTGGTTAATGATGACTCCATGTTTGGATTGTTTGTTATTTGGTTTAAGAGTTCTTTCAAATTACTATTCCAAGTTTAGTTTGGTTTCGGTCCGATAGTTTTCATCTTCTCAGCACACGTCTCATTTAGTTATTTCAATTCAATTACTTGCCTTCTGTGTGTGTCTATTTATTCTTTAAACTTATCTTTGGTTTGTTAGTTAACAATATACCAACCTGGTTATAATGTTCGAACATTGTTAACCAATCATATATAACGCAAAATGTAAACTAGTTTAATTTATTTGGATTTGTCAGCTTTTAACGATATGACTTATTTGCTTGTCTATATCTATTAAATCGTTGCAGCTTTTGACGATATGGCTTATTTGCTTGTCTATTTCTATTAAATCGTTGCAGCTTTTGACGATATGGCTTATTTGCTTGTCTATATCTATTAAATCGTTGCAGCTTTTGACGATATGGCTTATTTGCTTATCTATTTCTATTAAATCTTTGCAACTTTTGACGATATGGTTTATTTGCTGTCTATTTCTATTTAATGGTTGCAGCTTTTGACGATATGGCTTATTTGCTTGACTATTTCTATTAAATCGTTGCAGCTTTTGACGATATGGCTTATTTGCTTGTCTATTTCTATTAAATCGTTGCAGCTTTTGACGATATGGCTTATTTGCTTATCTATTTCTATTAAATCTTTGCAACTTTTGACGATATGGTTTATTTGCTGTCTATTTCNTGTACCATGCTCAATCTCAGGTTTATCGGGAAGATCTCATATGGTAGATGAAGATCGCTTTTTCAATATACATTGCAATACAATTATCTAAAGGCAAATCAATTTAGGTCAGATATTGAATTTTCAGATATTTTTTTTTAAATATAAAATTGCAAACTGGTTGCCTTTTTTTAACTTAAATGTTTGGGCCCATGGATGACAATAGATCCCGTATTGACTAGCATTGCAACAGATGCCGGAATAAAGCTAGCGTCATGTAATTCACAAGATTTAAAATTTGGTAAAAGAAAATTATGTCCTTGAAAATTACAAATATCATTTTATTCCCCCTGGTCGATTCTATGCGACATATTAAGAAGAATAAAAGTGCAATCTTCTAAAATATTCCAAGATGATATTCTCAAAGGCCATGAAGATTTTCTCCTTTTTTTTTTTTTTTTTTTTTCATTTTCTCCCTTTTTTTCTGTCAGACCATATTTAATTGCCCTCAGTCTATTATTTTTCTCTCTCCACGTTTATTCCGATTATCAAATTATAATTTTCCCATCCTTTATCTTATTATTTTTTTAAATAAAAAATTAAAACATCTTTTAGAAAAATTCAAGCAATTTTTCTCCTTCTTTCTTTTATAAATATGTTTCCCCAAATGAACTATCAAATGAACTTAGAGGGATTTTTCAGGAAGAAAGAAAAGTAGAGAGAGAAAAGGTATTAATTTAATTTTTGGTTTCTATTGACATCTTTCAACTCCACAGTAGTTTTGAGTTTTCTCCCACTGTTCATACCATGCTTCATGCTTCTGTTGATATCTTTCAACTCCACAGTAATTTTGAGCCTTCTCTCCCACTGTCCACACTATGCTTCTGTTGATATCTATCAACTCCAGAGTAGTCTTGAGTCTTTGGTCCCAGCATTGTCCACAAATCTGTTGACATCTTTCAACTCCACAGTAGTTTTGAATCTTCTCTCTCACTGTCCACACCATGTTTCTATTGACCTCTCAACTCCAATTATTCATCATATTGGACAGCTGTTTTCTCTAATCCGTACATCTTACTATCTCATCCATGCTGTTAATAGCTTCCTATTTATTTGTTCTACCTGTGTGTGTGATCATTCCCTTTTTTATATCTTGTTTTATGTATAACGCCTTTCTTCCTACTGTGCCTTTGTTATATGTCATCTACCGTAATATATAATGTAATCCCTAAGACCTTTGAATTTTTAAATCAGTGTTTTCCAAAAAAAAAATCAGATTTTTTTTAAATCTATCAATAATTTATAAAATGAAAGTCTACCCTTTGTAGAAAAGTTTAACTACCTTCAACCACCTTGGGCCAGTTGCTGAGAAAGAAGCTAAATTTAATACGGAAATACATCAATGAAATTGATACAAGTATCTCTAGTCAAAAATAAAGAAAGCTGTATATATAAAAGTACCTACTTATAGGTAGCATTACTACTTTAGTGCAAAAGCTCGACCAATCTAAAGAGCATATGAAAAGCAAATGGTAGTAGCAGAAATAATACTGATGCTATAGATGCATGGCGTAACGAGAAGATTATAAATGAATATACGACGCATCTTGAAAGTAGTACTAACCTGTACAAAAAATTAGATAGTTTGGACAAAGGTATAGAAAAAAAAGATTAATCTAATAAGATACATTAGGAAATGGGAATACCTTTTCGATTGGAAAAAATGGGAGAAAGAAGAAGAAAATCAAGAGCCGAGACAGAAGATGACTGACTATTCCGAATGGCAGAGTTTCATATAAGATTCTTCACAACCTCAGTGAATTGATGAGTCAGATTACAGAAGATGATTGACTATTCAGAATGGAACAGTTTCATATAAGATTCTTCACAACCTCAGTGAATTGATGAGTCAGATTAGAGAAGATGACTGACTATTCAGAATTGCATAGTTTCATATAAGATTCTTCACAACCTCAGTAAATTGATGAGCCAGATTATTCTTGAGCAAAGTCTGTAAAATCTTCTGTCTGACCTAAACCTCATACAGCACCAGATAATATGACCTGACGTCTATTTTGAACACTTTAATAACCCCTGTACGGAAAACGATTTAACATTAAATTTTAAATAATTGCTATTCTTCCTATCTGTTGTCTATTATTGTTATTATTATTATCTATGTTTGCTAAAATATAAAATTTGCAACTGGTTTGGTTGGGTTTTATGTTTTTTAAATAGAGTTCTTTTTTTTTAACTTAAAAAGATGATTTATTTCATTTTGTTTTGACACAATGTAGGTATCTTCCCTCTGTTTGTTTGTCTATTGTTATTGTTTTGGTTTTTATGTTCTTCTTGTGATGTTGTTTTGTTGGTTTGTATTTGTATATTTATATCTTCTTGTTTCATTCAATTATAGTTTCAAAAATTATTGAGAATGAAATTGAGATTTGATTTTGTCACCATTCTTTGCGTTGTTTTTCTCATGTTTTTGGTAAAGGTGGACAGTTAATATTAATTAATTTTAATAATGTTTTTGGATAAACTAGAGTTAATGATATGTTGAATAAACCATTTCCTGTTGAATCACTATTTTTTCCCAGATCTAACAGACTAGACTTTGGGTAACAAATTTTTTGGGAATTCCAAACCCTGATGCACCCAAAGAAAGGTCCATCAGGTGGTCCTTTAGGCAATGTATAAATTGGCACTCAGGAAGATCTGCGTGGCTCCAAATACAAATTCCCTTGTGGTCATTTTAGACTATGTATAACTTTGATATCTACGGGGTCATCTCCACAGTATTGTATGACCTCCCAGCGCCTCAAGTATGGTACGTCCACCGTAGATGGATTGCTAGAAATTGCAGGGTATGATGCCCCTCCCCCCCCTAANGGGTACGAGCCCCCCCCCCCTAATGAAAGTTTTTTGTTTTAAGGGGGAAAATGACTCGCGCCACCACTGCATTCTGTTCTCTTGAATCAACACAACTTTGAACTTTCCTTCATTCTGATTTCTTGATTTGGTTGTGGGTTTTGAATTTGGTTTATTGTTTCCTATAATATTTTATTATCAGATGGTTTCTTATGATGGATGTCACGATTGTTTGTAATATCTCTTCATCTTTTGTTCTCAGAATTGTTCCCGCCCACATAATGTTAGCTATCGTTATTATAGTCATCAACAGCATCATTGAGGTTGTGTGTCTTTGATAGGAGTACCACTCTGTAGTCAAGGTTCAAGATCGTTACAAACATCATTGTCTATTCAATATGGCGTCGTTTTATTGTTCTTTAAATTATATACCTAATATTATAATTGTGAAATAAAAATATTATTATGAATATTTCATTTGTTATATGAGCAGTGGCGGATTTCCTAAATGTTTTGAGGACCAAATTAATTAGAAAAGAAATAAATCTCAGTGCTCTAGAAATGTCAATATCACTCGCAGAAAAGTTGCTTGTAGAAAACAAACAGTAAAGATGAATATATTATTAAAAGGTCTGAGCAACCTATTTGGGATGTAAATAGATACTTGATAAAAAGAGTTGCCTCATAGTGGTCCAATCACTATGAGATCTAATTAAGTCGAAATATATTTGGCAAAAGTGGTGGAGGGAGATAACAAGGAAAGTGGATTAAAGATCCTGAAAAATAAGATCGTGTCGAAACATATTAAGTATATATGGAAGAATAAAAAGATAAAAAGACTAATAAAAGAGAACACTCAAAACTACTGTGGAGTTGAAAGATGTCAACAGAAAAATAAAAAGAAAGTTCAAGTGATGCAAAGGAAAGTAGAAAACATAGAACATGTATAAAACTATACATTTAGAATGGTATTAATGCATGATATTGGCATTGCACAAGGATATCCAGTCTCAAACCTTAGCGAAGTAGGATTAGGATTTTTTTTTAAAAAAACTTGCCAAGGATTGAAAACTATGGAAAGAATTCATATTGCATATGCATGAATGGATCTGTTGTTTGAACTTCTATTTTATTACTTAATTTTGTATTAATTTCATATAAATATATAATAAAATTAATTTTAAACATACCTGTCCGGTCCTGTTGTCTTGTGAGTCATGAGACACCTGCGAACAAGAAAGCAAAATATAGTTTAACTAACGTTGACTAATGAAAGATATATCAAACGTATTGACTGTTTATTTTACAATTAGCTCTAGATAGATATCTATAATAATGACTGAGGTCATTGGAAAATATAACACATAACGTTGTTATAGCTAATTTTGGATTGAACTTTAAGGAAACTAACTATCTTTATACCGAACTGCCTCTCTGTGTATACTTGTCTGATTATGACAAGTTCTAACCAAACTTTCAA
Source organism: Pachypsylla venusta (assembly GCA_012654025.1). Classification (NCBI taxonomy): domain Eukaryota; kingdom Metazoa; phylum Arthropoda; class Insecta; order Hemiptera; family Aphalaridae; genus Pachypsylla; species Pachypsylla venusta. Next base: position 7,716,177 of record CM022875.1, read on the forward strand.
CTGACAACTAAAATAACTATTAACAAATTCGCAAGAATTATTATCTTAGTGTTTCCAAATTCCCCATTTTTTAGTGCCCTAAAAAAAATCTTAACATATATATATATATGTACGATTAAACCCAAGAAATAGATTTTTATTTTGGTTGTTTGGGATTGATTTCTTATGCATTTTAGGTGGACAAATATTTTTTAAAAAATATAATATCATTCAAATTATCATGATCGAAATGTACCGAAAACCAAAAATTTTCTGATCATGTGTGTCAGCAAATATAATTTTCACTTTGACCATTGAAATTTAATGTTTGTTGCATTACAAATTGTTAGGTCGTCTATTTTAAGTAAGGGTGGAGTGTGAATTGTTCTGACTAGTTAAGAGATTTTCTATATTTCGAGATTTATTTAGATAGGTATATTTGCATAGATGAAAGACACAGTATCAGACAGAGCTTAGAGCTTTGTATCTCACAACTATTCTATTTATTTTTATTTTTCTCTCTCATTTGTTAAGATGAAATGTTTATTTTCAAATTTTTGACGGGAGCCTAATTTTACAGAATATTTAAGTTAAACTATAAGATGAACAATATTTTACTTTCTTGTTTGCATATGTTGTAATTTTTGTATAGTTTCCTGTTTTAAAGTTTTGTTTTCAAATCTGAAATGGTAAAGTATTCAGCATTGCTAAGACCGTACGAGTGTAGGCTCATATCTATTTCTGTTGAAAATAAAAGTTGAACATAGAATTAGATGATCGACATGCGCATAAACAAGGAAAATAAATGTTAGAGTATTGGTTTTTTTGTTCAGTAAATGAACACGCTGTGTGAGGAAGGGGTCCGGAACTGAACCGGCAATCTGTATCATCAAAACTGAAGGCAGTTCGGTGAGACAATGAATGAGAGAGAGTCATGTGTCTCACTGGACTAAAACCCAGGAAAACGAAAAAACAAAACAAAAAATGATGGCCGAACCATCAAAATCTGTAATTGCTGATCTCCTTCGCTTAAGTCGGAAACAAATGAGACTGGTCACTGGTCTAATAACGGGACATTGTGGTCTTAAAAAACACCTACACAATATGGGAATCTTTAGGGAAACCCCATTTTGTATACACAATATATGGAGGAAGAGGAAACAGCCTCTCATGTGAACTTTGATTGCAGTGCACTACTCAGTTGGAGAGTGGGACACTTTCCAATTGAGTAGAAACTTGTCCAAAACAATGTGGTAGGAAGACTGCTCGAACTCTCTCAGCAGTAGATCCTTAGCTAGAGAAATAAGCTTAACCCCACAAGACAAAGTCCATTAGGCTGAGGTGTAAGGATACGAAACCTATGGGGGTAAGCTTAATGAAATGAATGGGAAATCTGAAGGGTAAATAGGTTAATGAAAGTAAATAATTTTGTCTGAAAGTCTCATCAAATAGTGTGATGGGGACACAAATATATACCAAACACACTCCCGTTTCGAAGTACCAATAGATGTTAAAGAGACGTTAAGCCAAAAATATATATATATATAGGTATTTTTCGCCCTTCTTTTTATGAAAATAAACCAAAACCAAAAAAAAAAAAAAAAAGTCCAAATTCCTAATTNATCATCATTTTTTTATTTTTTTTTTTACCCAAGATTTGTTTTTTACCCCCAACACACACAAAGGTCAACGAGATTGATTGCCAGATGCTTATGAAAAAAACAAACATTTCAAATAATATTGGTAACCAGTAATCTAGGGTAAATGAGGGCGAGATCGAAGTAAAAATAAGTCTTTGAGAAATCGATTTGTTCGTAAATATTGATAATCTTGAAATTTTCGATCAAACTGAGAGTCCTATCTGAGTCTCCTGAGTTCTATTTCCGTATGTTGATGTCCACTAAATAATGGACATTTTTAACAGATATTAGGTATGATCACGACGTATGATGAGAATAATAAAAGGAACAGAGGGAGTGAATGAAAGAGTTCTGGAGTAGAAAGATCAAAGCAAATCCCGGAGAAAAAACAAAAAGTTGTTGTCCAAAATACATAAATATAAGAAAAACATTCAACATAAGCCGATTTTTTCGTCATCATAAAACGGAGCAAAAAAATGTTGAAATCATCCTCTTCGGTGGATATTTATGATCAGCTAGGTTTTTAGTGAACTAGTTATCAGAATTCCAAAATGATAAAAACGGATCTGGAATTAATGGTTTGAATATCTATCTTTGTTATCCGGGGAATATAGCAATATAGATCCTGAGATCTAATATCTTGCCACTTCCATAACATATAACTATCATGAATAGAGAAGAAACATTATATTGTATTGCAATTCTCTAAAATTATTACAAAATTACAATAATTTTTGCAAACAAAAAATCAAAAAAAAAAAAAAAAAAAAAGGAAAATTGATGGGTGGTGATATAAAAAAATAATAAAAAAAGAACTGTAATATTCGATATGCAATAAAAATTTACTTTTTATTTTATTTCAAAACTTGCAAAGGTTTTCCTTTCTTTTTTTATTAAACTGATCAATCATTCTATACGAATGTCATCAGTCAGATGCATCAGGACTGCATGACTCGCATGATTCTTGATGATAGGATGACTTTTGCAAAAGTATATTATGCTTAGTTTTTACATTTGAAAAAGAACGTGTGAGCGGAATTCTAAAATAGTTCTTGGGAAATAATACAATCAAATTGTATCAATTGCTAACGGTTTGCAATGATATGAAAAGATTGTTCTAACGTTTTTACAATCCGGAGAAAGAAATCTTTAAAATATTTGGTCGAACAAGTATGAAAAATGAAAATGACCAGAACACATGAATATAATGAAGGTTATAAATGAATATACATATATATTGTTNACGATGCTCTCAGGAGATGACGAAACTGGTTAACATCTTTAATATTTTTTAGTCAAGTGAAGATAATGTAATTTTCAACCTTCATTATGGTTTTACATGACAGAGAGTGCTCCAATTTAACCAAGAAACTTCAATATGTTTTCGTTATTTTCATTTCTTGTTGATCGAAAGTCGAACGAAGTAAGTTTTTTTTGGGGAGGGGGGCGTTGTATGCTATTGTCAGACATACTTTAGGACAAAAAGTGCAATTCTCAGTCCAATAATGGAAACACGTTAGAGCATAGGCGATTCTAACCTAAAGTTCAGTGAACGGCTTGATTTTTTTGTTGTGCCTGAACAACAAACCTCTATGACCATGGTATTATAACCCATATTTTTTATTTTTATTTTATCTAGTATAACAGAGGGAATCAGTTTACTGGTAATTTCATATTTTAAATATAATATTTGAAGAAAGGATATCGGATATCGGTTCCCACAAACCTAAAGGAAAGTACATTTGTAGAATAAGAAATAATAATTTTGGTTGCTGTGTATTATTGAAGTGATCAATCACACTTTTTGAAATGAACAAATCACTTCAGACAAACAAAGATATAAAGGGTGGTCGTGGTAAGTGTTTGGCGCATGACGACACAAGAGCGTAAGCGTGTTTTTTTTTATTAAACTTAGTCAACTTTTTTTCCCAAATTTTTCCTCGTTTCTCTTNCCTCAGAAATTGATTTTTTTCAATTTTCTTGGGATATCTACTATATCTAGAATTAGATTTGACTTTAAAATTGTTTAAATATTTCAATTGATCTTTCCTCTTTTTTCCTCATTACGTTACGAGAGTATAATAGGTATTTGCTCTTGAGGAAATTAAGGAAAATATACTTCCAAAGATAATATCCCAGATCTCAGAAGGAAATGAAACTTGAAGTTTCCCCCTTGTCCCGATTGTTATTTCCCCCTTTTCCCGATTTTTGGCAACTTTTCATCGCCATAAAACCAAAATTGGTAAATTGATGATCTGGAAACCTGAAATTCGATCCGGATTCATCTAGAAAATAAATACATATCCTGAATCCCGAAGTAAAAATATAAATTTTACTCAATAAGACAATTTTACTCCAGCAAAGACTACCGCTCAAAGCGTTCGTACTGTGTACTCCCTGTATATCACTAATACCTTTACAAACATAAATGTATCTGTAATTAATAGAAACTGTATACAGAATGTAAATAATTGTTCTAGCAATGTAAATGGAATTATATAGGAAACCAATATGTCACGCACAAAAAACATTCAGGAAAATAAAATAGATGTGCCAAGTTCTAGAAATATGAATCTGAAAAGCTCACCAAGATTAGATGCAACTGAATTTATCAAAGATTAGTTCACATCTTACTTTCCTTATAAATATGAAAGCAAATATTTTGTGTTTGTTGAAACTGAAATTATTTCCTATATCTCCTTAATTTTTGGGAGTTGCTACAACGTATAACCTGGAGGGAGCCTCCAAATACCCATGTTCGAATTCGAAGTTCTACTTTGAAGTAATCATAGGATTGGCTATTCTTCTGAATCAATTTTTTTTAAAATAATTTGCAGCTCTTCAAATGTCTATGGTAGGGATTTTTGGTATTTGCTAGAGATTTTGAGGTCTTTGCCAGGGATTTGGAGGTCTTTGCTAGAAGGGATTTGGAGGTATTTGCTAGGAATTTTGGCTCTTTGCATGGGATTTTGAGCTCTTTGTTAGGAATTTTGGTCCATACTATATGCCCTATATATTTATTGATTCCTCGCATAGTAGATATAAAATGAATACTCCCTCAGAGAACTATTAATTGGGTTTTACAAATAAGTAGAAAATCTTTAAAATATTTGGCACCTAAGCCACTACCAATCACATAACTTAAAACCAACATTTGAAATAGTATGTTTTATTTTTCTTTTTCAAAACTCAGTATTTCAAATTAATTATTCTGTTGGGGGGGCCTCTAAACCATCAATAATATTGACTGACTTTGCAAGCATTGAAATTTTATCATAACTTCTGCCAATTTCAGAGGATGGCGTAAGAGGGGAAATGAAATTTTTCCACATTTTTGATATCTAAGTTAGTAAGTTAAAACGTAGTATATCAAATTTTGAAGGGGAATATATTTTTTCGACATCAATATCAAAGGTTCATTATTCAAAATCATATACCAAAAATCTCAAAATGTGTCTGATAATTTTATAGCTTAAGAAATACGAAATATTGAAAGGTGTCCATTTAATATTATTGATAGTCTAAGTTCCTCTTAATACAATTTCAGAATATTTATTTTCTGATTGTTAAGTAATTAGATTTTTTGAAAAGGGCCAAGTTGGTACGAGGCCCATACTTCTTTCTCTCTTCCTCTAATGACACTTCACTCGTCCTCATCAATCATCTCATAGTTTATAATTACCTCACTAATGACCACTGAATCAATTTTACCATTATTTAATTCTTGTTGGTTTTGTTCTCAGTACTAGTTTGAACGAAAAAATTTGTTGTTTTATATTTAAGTGAAATTACTATCGAACAAATCAGTGAAGTCGCCTTGTGAAATAGGTGTAAAATAAGGTTCCTGTAAAGTCTACAAATTGTCATAGGGGTTTCTCTTGTGTGCATATATTAAGACCATTACACTATTGCTGCTATTGCATGCAATGTACGAAAGATAGAGCCAGAAAAGCAGAGATCGAAAAAAAAAATAGTCTGCAGAATTAAAAATTTCCACATTTAAGAACAAATTTTGGTGAGCATAACTTTCGTACCGTTATTCGATTTTGATATAATAATCAGGACTGAACAGTTCGTGAAGTTATGTATCATTTGTGCAACGCTTATGGTATTTGATCTAGCGGGAGGAGCGCTGCCGCGCTCCTCAATTATCATGATTGCTCCCCAGATGATCCCATATTAAGATTGTTCGATTTGGACCTTACGACTGCGTATGTGCAAACCTTTTTCTTGACTGCACTCTTTGAAATCAATCCACCCAAAATGGTCTCAGTAGTTATTTCTCCGATGGTGTTCTAACTGTGTTTACTTTCCGTTAATGATGTTGATGGCGCCCCAAATTTATCGCTTCAAAATCATTTATCATTGATTTGAAATTGGAAAATCAAACAACTGAACCAAACTAAGAGGATTTCTAACAAAGGACCAGTTGGATTGTTCTTTTACCATCATTTTGATGATGTTTGTTATTTTTATATTGTTCATGGGAATCTCATCATTAGTAATTATTGTTTTCTAATTATCTGTGTTTCTGTGTGTTTTCAGTGTATAACAAACGCAAAAGTAAATACGGGACCGATTTCTCTCCCTCCTTCAGAACTGAAGAAATTGGAGGTCGAAAAGACTTCTTTTTTTCTTTTCTGACTTCCATGTCGATTAAAAGTTAACGTCTCGATCGCCCCCTCAACTAGTGAACTGTATTTGCAATATTTTAATTTTGGGCACGCGGTGGGACTTTCAATAATAGAAGAATCTATTCAAATCAAAATTTTCTTGGTTGCTGAAATCAAATTCTAAAGGATTGTTTGATCCTGATTTTTTTGTAATAATTTTCATAAATTGTCCTGACTTTCTTGGTGTTTTTGTGTAATTTTTGACTTTATTATAAAGAGTAGAATCTTTGCTATTTTTCTCAGAGATCACATCTCGTAAGAGCTCGAATAGGTTGTTATTAATACAAGGCCATACCCAGGGGGAAGGGGTCTATGGGGTCCAGACCCCCACCCCCCCGATTTTTTTTTTTATGCATGACCTATGAAATACTGTAAGGTGTAATTCATCATCAACACCACCACCACCTACAATAACAACATTAACAACAACAAACATCAACACCAACAACAACAAGATTATCATCAACAACAAATAGAACAAGAATATCATCATCATCGACAACAATATCAACATCAACAACGACATCACCTTCCATAATCATCATTGTCAGGTGTTAGTCCTGGCTTGTCTGTCAATCCTTCGCCCCCCCGGAAAAATCTTGGGTACGCCCCTGATTATTTACAAATAGATAGAATGGAATACTGTTAAAATGGAAATTGAAAAGTATGGATCAATTATTAAAAGAAAAAAAAAAAATCATCTTGATTGATGTGTTGGAAGATGTGTTTTTTTTTATAATAAGTTAAAGATAGTTAGGTCACGCGGCAGATGGAGGAAAAACCAATATCAAATCAAATTTCAAATTGGTTCCGCTTATTGTTCTTGGAATCATTGTTTTGGGTTTTCTTCATTGTTTGGTTGTATACTTTGTTTGATTAATAAAAATCTACCTTATGATTTATAGTGGATCAACAAAGAGACTCTGTTATTAGATAGGGAGCATAATAACTCCAAATTTGGACTTATATGAACTTACAGGTACCGTACACGACTGTATGATAAGAAGTACGATTCTTTATGATTAATTACGGTACCGACATGACCACACAACATAAGTTTATTTTAAATTTGATTTGAGTTTATTAGTGTAAAAAATGAGTATTTTGATAATAGATTTAAAACATGAGAAGTGTTAAACATTAATTAAGGGCGAAACCCATGCAATGCTTATAATACTTGAATTCGATAACTTTGTTTAAAGGTGTACAAAACTATCTTAATGAAAAGCGGTTTAGTCAGCGTTTATATGGCACGTTGAATACACCAGTTCCTGTAAGATCACTGAAGTCAGGCAACGTCCAGCAAGGTTTAACTAAGTGGGGTGTCAACGGAAGGGTGCGCCCTCATGATTCTGGATTTTCCCGGCCCAACTCAGGCTGACTAAGGTCAATGTGGACAGCTGGTTTGCAAGTTTCCAGCCAATTAAGGGTAAACCCCCATTCACCAATGACCAATAGATGTTAAAAAGAAGTTAAGCCAAAAAAAAACGGGTTTCCATGTGCTACCTTATGGTGCTTTCAGATTAGTAAAAGCAGGCTCATGAAATGAAGCTATTAGTTGATGAATTAAAGGCGGAATGACCAATATCATGAAAACCGGTTTCACTGTGCCACTGGGTGACTTTAGCTTGATGAAAGAGAGCAGAACCAATTGTAGGGATGAGAAGAACCTAACCAGGAAGATGTTAGGAGGGAGTGAATTCAATATTATCTTTGTGTCAATTCATCCATGTCTGGAAAAATGACCAATCCTGGAGTTGTGTGTTCTCCAAGATGAAAATTAATTTGAAAAAGAACAAGATTAATAATTTCATTCTTCACAATGAATGTTAACAAGAAAGTGTACTCCTTCTTGACTGCGCCATGCTGTCAGGACTTTGGCTACATACAGTCACGTATTCAGTGAGTATAAATAATAATAAAATAAAATATATATTATAATGAATTACATTATGGCTACAGGGTGGATGAAAAAAAAAATTGAAATAATATCTAACTATCCTGGGGACTTTACAGTACATTTTTTTTTTAATTTGGCTTAACGTCTCTTTAACATCTATTGGTCATTCAAGACAGGGATTTTTACCCTCCATTCGCTGGAAACTTGCAAACAAGCTATACTCACATTGACTTCACCGAGCCTGGGTTGGGCCGGAAAAATAGTTAGCATCACGAAGGCACTAACCCACGTGGACACCCAGATAGAACAACCTCGCAGGACGTTGCTTAACTTCAGTGATCTAACGGAAACTGGTGTATTCAACGTGCCATAGACGCTGGCCAAAATTTACAGTACATAAACATCCTGTAAATATGAACGTATATTACCTTACAGTAGGATCAGAATCTATTGACTTTATGAAGGATCATAGCGGCAAACAAGAATAGAAAAGAAGAATCGAAGGACACACAAGCATATACATCATGCATGCTGTATTCTTTGATTATGATAATAATCATAAAACAAATAGCTCTAAGATTAGGATAAGTAATCGGCTGCTACCCATAAGCGCAAATTGGTCCTTACCATGTACTCAGAAGCGCTCTTGTTTAAAATCCTAGTGCCCATTAGCGCAAAAAAAAAAAAAAAACAGTGGACAGAAGCTAAACATATTTTTATCGTATTGTAATAAAAAGAAGATATATATATTCAGCAGACAATGAGGGGGGGGATGTACTGAAACGAGCAGGAATTTTTATTAGAACGTAAATATTTTGTATGTAACTGTATTTGTCTTTCTAATAAATCTGCAACTCCAGTTGCGAAATTTTGTTATAATAAACAACAAAAAAAACTTTTTCCCACATTTTAGATAATTGGTGCTTTCTTCCTGCACCGAATTTCTGCATTCGGCACAGGGTCCGAATGGAGTAATAGTTTTTACGAATGGTGCAAGGGTTTTCAGGGATAAGCGACTTCATGAGAAGAACAAGTTTGTTTATTTTATCAATATAAGCGTTAAGATGAACGTCCCCCAAACCAGAGAGGTTAGGAAACGTTTTGATCGGTCTTGCCTCGATGATGAAGTTGTTGTTTTTTTGGTGAAAACTCGAAGTTTATCTCTAAAAACTCTTGCACCATTCGGAAAAAAACTATTGCTCTATTTGGGCCTTGTGCCGCGTTACGAATGGTAAGGTAATGGCAAGAAGTATTTACCCTCATCAACATTTTTAAACATTTGGTGTCACAACTCTCGTAGTTCGAACTAAATGAGGTGTTCTAGTACTGCAACCCTGTAAATAAAACTTCCTATCACAAATTTTGAACATTTTGCCGACAAGCGTTCAAAAACAATAGAAAACATTTTGCAAATTCAGTTCGATTGAAATGTTTTATAACAGATCTTTATTTTATGACCAAACAAATGTTTGGATACACTCTCACTGAAGAGCAATAAAACCGGTTACATAGTTTGGTTTATTATTGTTCTTTTAGGTTAATTGAAAAAAAAGGCAATTAATTTCCATTTGAGTTCAATTTGATGTGTATTGGAAAATGTTCCGTTACTTGAAATATTATTCAAGAAGGGATATTGGCGAGCGTTGTTGTTTACAATCTAGATGTAGATTCTAGAATCTTCAATTGTGTAGAACAGTGATCCTAACTTTGTATCGAACACAATTGGTATACTGACTGACTGATTCTACCCCTAGAATAGAGATTCCACTCATGATGTAATTGACTCAGTCATTTCTGAAACCCCATAACTCGTTAATTTTCAAAATTGAGAAACCATGGTTGAAAAGTCATCAGCAAATAATAGTTGCTACGCATTGATACTGTGGAAAGCAAGCGAGGATAGCATTCCGAGAAAGGGTACAGCTAAAGAGAGTAGGCAATAAAAAGAAGGTTGTGGCATGGTAGAATTAAGGAAAGCAACGCCAGCCATAAATTGGGGAATGGTGAAGTGAAGGAAAAAGTGTAACATGATAATTTTGGAGTTTGACCAGAAAGGAAATGTCAAAGGCAGGCAGGATCGTTGAATTTGACCAGAAAGGAAATGTCAAAGGCAGGATCGTTGCATTTGACCAGAAAGGAAATTTCAAAGGCAGGATCGTTGAATTTGACTAGGAAGGAAATGTCAAAGGCAGGATTGTTGCATTTGACCAGGAAGGAAATGTCAAAGGCAGGATTGTTGAAGTTGACGAGGAGGGAACTGTCAAAGGCAGGATCGCTGCATTTGACAAGGAAGGAAATGTCAAAGGCAGGATCGTTATCAGCAATTCGATCTTACAACCTAGGTAACAGGTTTGTCGTATGTCGCGTGACCAGGAAGGAAATGTCAAAAGCAGGATCTTTGAATTTAACTAGGAGGGAAATGTCAAAGGCAGGATCGTTGCATTTGACCAGGAAGGAAATGCCAAGGGCAGGATCGTTATCGCCAATTCGATCTTACAACCTAGGTAACAGGTATGTCGCATGTCGCGTGACCAGGAAGGAAATGCCAAAGGCAGGATCGTTATCGGCAATTCGATCTTACAACCTAGGTAACAGGTTTGTCGCATGTCGCGTAAACAAACATGTGATGCCAACTCTTTAGCCTGTTCTCAAGGCATTCAACAACTGAGTAAAGTACTTGATTTAAGTATACGTAAAGGAAATTATTATTAATAATTTCATAGCATTACGTACTGTACAGTGAAACAGAGAGATGATTTCTAATATTGATTTTCACACACGTACGCACACGCATATCAACGATTCAGATTGAGAACTGATTTGTTTGGTAAATATAAATATAAATTAGATCATAACAAAGACTTGTCATGCACAGATAATAGAATCAGAAAATATGTTTCATATACATGTACTGTACAATACTATATTACAATGCCCACATTACAGTTTGTATAATAAATTAACTTCTTTTTATTACCAGACTGCGCCAGTAATAATTTTAAAATATTATCTTGGATTAAACCAATCAACATTGATAAGGCATTTTGGTTTAAAAAGGCTATTTAACGAGCTGGAACATATCAAGTCAGTCTTCTTCTTAAACGTCATCTTTTATCAATTCTATTTGGGGTCGACGTTGCTTTCCTCAATTCTATCATACCAAAATCTTTTGTTCGGTGCCTATTCTCTTTAGCTGTAACCCTTTCTCGGCACGGTAACCTTAGCTTGCCTCTCACAGTATCAATTTGAACTGCGTTTTCTGCTGTCCGTTGAGTCTATTCTGTAGTTTTGTACTTCTGAGCACAAATGTAAAAAATAAAAGAAAATCATGCCAAAACACGCTCAAACACAGAATTAAGCCATTTTCTTTGTGGAATCTGGCTTTTTGCTGATGATCCCTCATCATTGATTTGAAGCAGAGGTTTTTAAAGGCTAGATGCCCTTCCTAACACCAAACCTTCTGTATTTAGTTGGGCTTTTCTATACTGGAAACTTACAAGCTGGTTTTCTCCCCTCGGTGTGGCTATATTGGAAGATATAAAGGTATATTGAACAAATTTAGTGATTTAACTCCTGTTTGCTTCAGCAGGAAAATTCTGTGAAAAATGGGATACATACCTCTTTTCATCTTTTTTTTTNTTTTTTTTTTTTTTTTTTTTTTTTTTTTTTTTTTTTTTTTTTTTTTTTTTTTTTTGGCTTAACGCCTCTTTAACACGTATTGGTCATTAGAGACGAATGTTTTACTCGCTGGAAACCTATAAACAAGCTGCCCAGCCTGGGTTGGGCCAGTAACCCATCAAGTAAAACCCCGACGTTGACGTTGGTTAATTCAGTGATCTAACTGGTATATTCAACGTGTCATTGACGCTGGCTTTAATATGGTGCAGATGTTCAACAAGTAGATTAAGAAACACGAAACATTTATCCAAAGAATTGTATCACTTTGGCATTTGCAATAATTATATTCACTATTTTAACATAGAGTTAGAGCTTCGAGAAGAATTAAGCTAACAGCTCAATAGGTATAAAACCAATAATAATGCAACATAAAGCGTTTTGATTTAAACCCAATCAATAAATAATAATCACTCCTTTGTTCCAATGCACTTTGCATTGTTTTAAAATATATTGCAATTTGATATAAAAAAACTGCATAAAATTTGTAATAGGCGAGAGGCGAGATCTATTATTTCTCAATGAACATTGCTTCCTCATTTTTTTTAAATGTAAAGGTAAACATTGTTGTTCTACAACTTAGGTATTTACAATATAATTCCTCACAAATCTTTTTCTGCAAATACTATACTATCCTAATGTCATTGTAGATATTTTACTCTTCTTGCCTGGACAGGCCCGTATCAAGGATTTTATTTCGGGTTTTACCATATAGGGATTATTATAGGAAGAATCAAACCTTTTCAAACAGGGGGGGGGGGGGATTGACGTCATTACAGTTGTATTTTACTTAAAATATCAAATAATACATCTTCTTCTTCTAAGATAATAAAACAAACAAATTAAATTTACTGACAATAATATCAAGATCCATAAAAACCCAATGTGGGAGAGTGCCAAGAGACGAAGTTCAAGGGTGATGAAATGTTCCGTACTGCACAAATCGTAAAATTCTATCTTAGATCATGAATGTCATAAACTGCATTTCTATAAATACATCAGTTGCATTAAAATACACAGTAACATTTGTGCGATGGACAATGGAGACGGGATTTAAGCGGTAATGCCGGTAATGTATCTTTATTGGCAGAAAAAACGTTGCAGGGAAGTAATTTGCTCTAGGATTATCAACTTTTGAATGGATGGATGGACACTGGCAGAAAGAATCGTTCGGACACTACTTCTTTGGTCTTAGTTTTTTTTCTATTATTTTTCATTAATTTAAATGACAAGATCAAGGTTTGATGATAGGAAGAGTAACCAGCCTTTGGAAATTCTACTTCAAACTACAGATTGAACTATAGTTAAAGCGTCTAATGCAAAAAAAGAGTATGCACAGAACAGAAGGAAACAGAAATATATGAATAAAATTAATCAATTTGTGATTATTAATGAATCATTGAATCATTTTAATCTAATACAGGAGGTGTTAGGAAATGCATACAGCCTTTAAAAAGCTCTGCTTCAAACTAAAGATAAGGACAGTCATCAGAGAAATACAGCTTCTACATAGTTTCAATGAATACTGTGAGAAGCAGGCTAATGTTTATTTTGCCAGGAAAGGGCACAGCCAAAGAGAGTGGGCACGAAACAGATCGTTGTGGCATGGTAGGATTATAAGGAAAGTGACGCCAATTCCAAATAGAATTGGGAAATGGTGAACCTAAAGAAAGAAGATGATTGACTGAGGACAAGTGACAACTCAAATTAGTACGAATTCTCCATTTAAGGAAACCAAATTCTTTAGGAACTTCAAACTGACATTTCGATTTAATATTCATAAAAATATATGCAAATAGAAACGATATTAAGGGGAGAGAAAATATAAAAGCCACAAACTAAAAAGGGGAACTGATTTGACTTTTATATGCAGAGTTTTTTTTTCGTTTGCTTTTCAACAATGTCTTGCATTCTTTGATATTGACTTGGAAGGGCTCTATTCTTATGAATGGCCATTTAAAATGAAAATGCTCAAGGTATTTTTTTCAAAGGCGAGGGAATCATTCCCCTAACATTTTTTTTTATCCTTTCAAAGATTTGTTTGCATTAGCCTTTGAATGGTTTTTTTCTTCAAGAGATTTTTGAGTTCTGATAATGGAAGTTGCAAATAAAAAATGGATTTATTCATCAAAATAGTCAAAATCGGAAAATTTCAAAGTTATTTCCTTTAACATATCATTGGCTTTATGTATTTTGGGATGATAAAAGAAAATAATAATGAAAATATATTGGTCGGGCATTTTTCCCTTCCTAGAGTATTATAGTTCGATAGGACACGACACGATCAAAACTATCGTTGCCAGCGATATACATTATGTCAGTAAGGTGAATAAAATAATCTGTTTGATTGAAAAGGTATCGGGTCGGGTCGGAAGCTATCGGACTAGTGTGTACAGTACTTAATGTGGACTAGTGCGTATACTACATTATCAATGGAAAATCTAAAAGCATCAATGAAATTCACGCGTTCAAACAAAATATCATTCCCTTTAAATTGGTAGTTTTTTTTTTTTTTTTTTNATTATTTTTATTAAAGAAATATTATTATTAAACAAAGCAATAAAAGTATGCCAATACAAAGCAAAGGAATAGACGATGTAGGCATTGCGAACAATGCGAACATACAATGCTTCTTTTGTAAAGGAAAGAGTAGTTCGATATGAAGATACATCACATCACTTACTCGAAGTGGGAGATGAAATAGAAAGTAACACGAAAAGGAAATAACGTAGATCTAATAGTTTCACTCCAAATGGTGAATCACTAGCGCAAGGCTCTTTTAGCTTGGCGTTACGAGAGCAACGCTTCTTGTGTTTACACAAATTATCCTTTGAACTAGTGAAATATAAATAAAAATGAGAAGTTAATATTATAAATCCTCTGACTGAGTTTGTAAAATTGCACGAATTTACAAATGTATGTAAAATTGCACGTGAGAATTCATGAAAGAAAAAATATTTCCATAACACTTCCAGCCACGGGCCATCAAAACCTTATCGGTAACCTCATATCAACCTATTTCTACCATTATTCGGTAACCTCATATCAACCTATTTCTATCATTTTTCGGTAACCTCATATCAACCTATTTCTACCATTATTCGGTAACCTCATATCAACCTATTTCTACCATTATTCGGTAACCTCATATCAACCTATTTCTACCATTATTCGGTAAACTCATATAAACCTATTTCTATATACAATTATTCGGTAACCTCATATCAACCTGTTTCTACCATTATTCGGCAACCTCATATCAACCTATAGTTCTACCAATATTCGGTAACCTCATATCAACCTATTTCTACCATTATTCGATAACCTCATATAAACCTATTTCTATATACAATTATTCGGTAACCTCATATCAACCTATTTCTATATACAATTATGCGGTAACCTCATATCAACCTATTTCTACCATTATTCGGCAACCTCATATCAACCTATAGTTCTACCAATATTCGGTAACCTCATATCAACCTATTTCTACCATTATTCGATAACCTCATATCAACCTATTTCTACCATTATTCGGTAACCTTTTTCTATGATTTTCTATAATCCAAACCAGAATCTAGAAATTGGAAGAAGTGTTGATTTTAAGATGAAAATCGCAACAACAACATCAGCCTCACTTGGCCAGAAGTTTATCTCTCTTCATATTCTCCTATCTCCCATGGATCTTGGTTAACACAATTTTGCCACTATTTCTTTGGTCTGTCTCATATTCTACTTCCATGTACTTAAATTCTTACAACTCTCTTCGACATTTTGTTTTCATCAAGATAAAGCAATACGTTCAAGCATACAAAGCTTCGAATACTATTGAGGAAACAATATGTAAGATAAATATTATTAATATAATAACAGTACAGACTTCTGCTGCAAGGGATAATACGTTCTGCGCTGTGCTGCGTGATCTCACTCTTTATCCTGGTAATTTGGTTAGTTTTTACAATCAAAAATCGACTCCTATTTTGAATATTCTACGAAAATCTACGAGAATTAAAAAAAATATGGGTAATTTATGATGGAATTTTTGGGTGTAGCAAAAGATTACTGTGTTTAATGTTTCTTATATCGAACTGAAATGTTGTTCACTGAGGATAGTTAAGTTTTCTATCCAAACTAATAATAATCCCCCCAAAAAACCACTTCGCGNTTTTTTTTTTTTTTTTTTTTATAAAATGATCATTCACGATAAGATACAGCAAAATGCTGCCAGGCACGAACTGTCTCCTAATTGCCTTCAGTCTGAGTAATATATAGGTAGATCCTAAAATTTAAATTGTCTATTGACGTATTTTTATATCAGAGGTTCCCTACCATGTTCCCGGAATATTCAAATTTCCTAAAAAAAGTTATTAACGAAAAATGAAAGATGACAGCAAATTTCGACCCCGCGTGGTATGGGGTCTCCTTATGAATACTATACAATTGCACACACCCAGTATTCACATTCTTCTATAGGTATCGCATACAGCATAATAATAAATAAATAAATAAAAATCTTGTAACAAATGTACAACACCATCATTTGTCTAATTTGCATAAATTGAATGATAACTTCAACTGCAGTATGAACATTCCACATTGCACACCTAATTGTGCAATTATAAACCATAAAATTTAATCGCTCTCTCATTAAACTGAACATTTTATTAAGAAATATTATGCATAGGTTACTTTAGGCTTATAAGATAGTTGTAAATAATACCGGCCATTTAGTAGAGATAAAATTAGGTAGATCAAAAATATACTCGGGCGCAAGAAAAAATGATAGAAAACAACAGAAATGATTTTAGTAAGGTGTGAAAAAGCATTGAAACACGAATTTCTTTATTATAAAAGGGGAACTTTTGGAAAGAAATTAAGAAACTCAGATCTTGACCAACTTTCAGATGAAAAATATCTTGAAAAAATAATGTTTTGTTTTCTTTGAATTTAATAAATATAAAACAACTGAACGTAATCTTGTAAAACAATAAATAAAATATGATTAATTCTTACGATTTTTTTTTTTTAAAAAAAAATAAATAATTAAAAAATGCCCAAGAAACATCCTAATATAAAAAAAATGATTAATTATAAAAAATAATTAGCAAAACATTTCCTTCATTTAAAAAAAAAGAAATGGTTTAAAACAAAAGGGATTATTTTACAAAAAAAAAAAATGGGAATAAGTAAGAAAAATAAATTTAAGCCTTTAATAAGAAACATGAAGGTTTGGGATTTTTTTTCCCTCGTTTCATTTCTAAATAATTATATCTAATATTACTCTAAATTATTCATGTATCAGACAAAGTTATGAATAATTAAGAGAGAAATAATATTTTTCCGGTTGTTTTTTTAATTACTGATATTACAGTCATACCTAGATACATAAATGTTAGAAATTAAAGATATAGATATGAAGAAATGTTGAATGACTAAATCTGAAGAGAACTTAATGTTAAAGTTTGTAATTTGAAGAAAAATAATAATTCCAAGAACAAAAGGATATATTTAAAAAAAAATTGTCAGAGCTGCAATGAATTTAATGTGACCAATTATGCATTTCCTATAACATATTTTGTGTTTTCCTTAGTATAAGAAAAAGAAATAAAATTGAATAAATGAGATTTAGACAAGTGGACAGAAATATGAAAGAGGATATAGGAAAAGGCAATAAAAATGATTTGGACAAATGGACGAAAAAGCTGAAATAACCTTCTAAATCGCACCGATTTAGCTTTAAGAGAAAAACAAAATGGAAGAAGACAAAAGACAGAATTGATAAAATAAAATCAGAAGAAACTAATAGGTATAGAATTGAGAGCAGAACAGAATCAGATAATAACACAAGAATAGCAAATTGACAATTAAAATCCTTGATACTTATTTCAAATTTCAATTGAAAATTTTAGCACCAAACCAAATCTTGAAAATAGACTCACACATCTATTTTTTTAAAAAATTATTATTATGAAACTGGTTGTGTAGCTCGTCTCTATTGCGACTGATTGAAATTATCAGTGCGACCTTTATTCAGATCTATTTTGACGAATCCACCGCCACAACCAACTGAACTACCTAGGTTAAAATCCAAACTTTTCAAAATGGTTTCGGCTTCAAAAAGTTGGTTTCATTTTTCAAGGTTGATATCTTTTGTTAATTGTGACGATGATTTGTTTAGTAGTGCATTGACTATATATTATTGATTATTGATACGGACTGATGACTCTATTTATTTTATTTTATGAGTTGCCCATTGGAGATTCTAAGCATTATAAACACGTAAAATCAAACAATATACTGTAACGACACATCAATGTTTCATTACATGAGAAGTACGTGCCAGAGAGATAATGGTTTATGTATACTATTATACTTGTACCATAGCACGTGAATTAATTTTCTAAAACATGAATACAATAACATATCTATGGGTGTACCTATACATATTTAAAAATATTATAACTATACCAGAAGATTCCGCCTGCAAAATAGTGGCATAAGTTTTTTTATTCAAAATATATAGGAAAAGACATATACAGAGAATATTATTAAGGATGAAAACTGAATGTGAAAGAAAGTTGCTAGAATGGATGTGCTTAGAAATAGAAGGTGAGTCACACCAAAGAAAAAGTGATTTTTTTTCTATTTTTCTAGAATTGTAAAAAAAATCTTTAATTAGGTGTAACCATATATACAATAGAGTTTCCTACCTAAGCTAGAAGGTCTAGCTTCTACGTTGTTAATCACCTATCGGGGAAAACACCCTGAAGATATGAAAACAAAACAGGAAATAAAACGGAATGGAATAGAAGAAGACGAGGAAAATGAAAGAAAACTGAATAAAATAGGTACATAAATAACATCAAAGCCGCAAATCTAAGTAATGAGACAAAAAAGGAGGAACCCATTAGAAGACCAAATCATGTTTATATAAAAGAAAAGACACTTTTGGAAGCGAATTAAGGAATCATGGTGAAAGTGGTGAATAATATAAGAAGAAAAGTGGTGAATAATATAAGAAGAGAAGTGGTGAATAATATAAGGAGAGAAGTAGTGAATAATATAAGAAGAGAAATAGTGAATAATATAAGAAGAGAAGTGGTGAATAATATAAGAAGAGAAATGGTGAATAATATAAGAAGAGAAGTGGTGAATAATATAAGAAGAGAAGTGGTGAATAATATAAGAAGAGAAGTGGTGAATAATATAAGGACAGAAGTGGTGAATAATATAAGAAGAGAAGTGGTGAATAATATAAGGAGAGAACTGGTGAATAATATAAGGAGAGAACTGGTGAATAATATAAGGAGAGAACTGGTGAATAATATAAGGAGAGAAGTGGTGAATATAAGAGGATGGAGTGAATGTATCAGGTTTGTAAAATTTCGGTTAGGAGATATTTTAATGATGAGATGTTTTTTTTTTCTGTGATACTGCTGATGCATATTACCAGATTTTCAAATGTATTTAATTCAAGCGTAAAATAATAAATAAAATACAAACATCCCCAAATATTATATTTTACACATGCTCTTGATCAAAATGTAAATTTTAAATAATTATATACGTCAGTTGGTAGTTGTGTTAGCGTCAAAAATAATCTAGGAATAGCAACAATAAATTAGAAGAAAATTAAAGAAATACATAATAGATGGACACTTGTAAAGGTTTGGCCACACAAACTAATACATGATTATATCATGAGATGTTTTATATGATACCACTGCTAGAGCAACCGGGCAGAGGTAGACTAAAGGTAGACTAAAAGAGGTAGACTAGACATTGTTCCCCAACAATTTTATATATTATCAGCCGTCAAGAAGAACCGACTATCTGGGCACTGAAGAATAAGAGAAAATCAAATGATAACTTGATAAAAAGTATATCAATTCCTCCTACAACTAGAGCGGATAAATGAATGAATGTGTTTCATTTGTTTTGGCATTTCAATTTCAAAAACGGTTTTTAAAGTTACATATTATAAAAATAACAATATTTATTACTGAATATAGGTATACAGTGTAATACATTCGTGTAAGAGGGTACTTGTAAAAAAAAAAATATAGACATGTAAATAGAGGGTGGCCCTGTGAGTATCTAATTTTGAACAAACCAAAAACAGAATACTAATAGCAGAAATATATGAGATCCGATATCCTAAGGATTTGCCTAATATACAAGGTAGATAAAAATCATTGAAATGATTGTGGGGTCTGGGGGTCCTTATCAATTACATGATGGCAATTGAAAAGTGTAGCATTAGCGACCAAAAACTTATTCAGAACGCAGTCTAATGCCGAGTCCACACTAAGCGAACATTGTCCCGAACAATTTTTTTTAATACACTTTATTGAATTAACTTGAAACTCATACATAGAAAGAAGAGGTTAGAAAGAAAGAAAAGAGAGAGAGAAAGAAAAGTTAATTCAAAGGACGGGGATAATTCCAACCTCAGGAATTAACTTAGTGTGGACCTGAAAATAACATAAAATGTTTTAAAAAATGTTATTATTGCCTTTTCCAAAGACATTGTTCACGAACAATGTTAGCTAACAATGTTCGCTTAGTGTGGACCTGGAAATAACATAAAATTATTATTGCCTTTTTCAAAGAACATTGTTCGCGAACAATGTTAGCTAACAATGTTCGCTTAGTGTGGACCTGGAAATAACATAAAATTATTATTGCCTTTTTCAAAGAACATTGTTCACGAACAATGTTAGCTAACAATGTTCGCTTACTGTGGACCTGGAAATAACATAAAATGTTATTATTGCCTTTTTCAAAGAACAATGTTCGCTTACTGTGGACCTGAAAATAACATAAAATGTTATTATTGCCTTTTTCAATGAACATTGTTCACGAACAATGTTCGCTTAGTGTGGACCAGGAAATAACATAAAATGTTATTATTGCCTTTTTCAAAGAACATTGTTCACGAACAATGTTAGCTAACAATGTTCGCTTAGTGTGGACCTGGAAATAATATAAAATGTTGTTATTGCCTTTTTCAAAGAACATTGTTCACGAACAATGTTAGCTAACAATGTTCGCTTAGTGTGGACCTGGAAATAATATAAAATGTTGTTATTGCCTTTTTCAAAGAACATTGCTCACGAACAATGTTAGCTAACAATGTTCGCTTAGTGTGGACCTGGAAATAACATAAAATGTTATTATTGCCTTTTTCAAATAACATTGTTAGTTAACAATGTTCGCTTAGTGTGGACCTCGAAATAATATAAAATATTGTTATCTCCTTTTTCAAATAACATCGTTCACGAACAATGTTAGCTAACAATGTTCGCTTAGTGTGGACCTCGAAATAATATAAAATATTGTGATCTCCTTTTTCAAAGAACATTGTTCACGAACAATGTTAGCTTAGTGTGGACCTGGAAATAATATAAAATGTTGTTATTGCTTTTTCAAAAAACATCGTTCACGAACAATGTTCGCTCAGTGTGGACCTGGAAATAATATAAAATGTTGTTATTGCCTTTTTCAAATAACATCGTTCACGAACAATGTTAGCTGACAATATTCGCTTAGTGTGGACCTGGAAATAATATAAAATGTTGTTATTGCCTTTTTCAAATAACATTGTTAGCTAACCATGTTCGCTTAGTGTGGACCCGGCATTAAGATGGAATACCATTAAACATTGCATGCT
Organism: Pachypsylla venusta; assembly: GCA_012654025.1. NCBI lineage: Eukaryota > Metazoa > Arthropoda > Insecta > Hemiptera > Aphalaridae > Pachypsylla > Pachypsylla venusta. Next base: position 7,737,720 of record CM022875.1, read on the forward strand.
CCATTATTTCTTCAGAATCAAATGAAATCGAAGCCCACTGTAACATTGATGTCAGTGGGCAATGCATATCTGTCTAGAATTGTATACATCTGACTACCATCGAACACGATGATGCCACCTGATGAATTTATTTTCTATCTTAAACTGTCTAAATTTGAAAGATAATTATTCATTAAGCTATTCTTCCCTCACAAAGTATCCATTCATCCTGTATATAATAAAAATCAAGGTGGCAAAAGTGCTCAAAAAATCGACCCTTTTTCCATTCGAATGTAGGTTAGTAAGATTGGAGAAGGGGGATCAACAAAATATTTTTAGCAGCTTATATTTAAGGGTAGTTCACATTGCTACTGTTATATTTTTTTTGAATTAGGGGGGCGAAACGTTCAACCCTTTTTTATATCTGTGACAAAAGAGTTAGAGAGGATCACAATCAATTGTTCTTTTTTTAACCAATGTTAGAATTGAAATCATAGCTCTGAAACCAGTTATAAAATTCAGGAGGTATTAAAATTTTGTTATGGAGCGCCCACTGTTTTAGATTTTTTTTTTTATATTCAGCATAGGCTAATTATTGTGTTTTTGAAGAGATTGCTTTAAGTGAGGTAAGATTAGGTAATTTGACGTAAATTAATAAATTTGCGATACTCATCGTGTCGTAAAATTTGCTAAAAAAAAGTGAAAAATTTCAAAAAAAAGTTTATACTCCTGAATTCATTTTCATTTTGCAGCTTGCTAACATCTTCACTTAAAAATATGATAAAAAGTGCAAACTAATTTTATCCTTTTCTTGAGTTCTCAGGAGCACTAGCTCTGATGATGTTCTCAGGAGAGGATTACACAAGATTGCACTATTTAACATCTCTCTTTACACTAGATACATCCCAATTGTAACACAAGCTCTGACGACTCATTGAAACTAGATATTAGCTCCATTTTCTACTGGAGTTTACCACTAGCTCCGATGATGTTCTCAGGAGAAGATGACACAATAATTTTGCACCATTTAACATTTCTCTTTACACTAGATACAATTTTAACACAAATTATGACGATATAACGAAACAAGATTACTCTATTTTCTATTTTGAGAACCCATATATTTGATCCCTTGAATTTTATTCAATTGTCAGATCTATTTGTCCCACCATTTTTAATGTTTGTATGATGATGATGGTGAGTTAGTCGTCATTTTGAATTTTAATAACTTTTAAAAAGAATGAATCCGACTCCATCCGACCGAACCCATAACTCTTTTTCTTTCATTGATTGCTAATATCATTGTGGCTTTGTAAGTACAATATAGATCATATTACGAGTGGTGAATAATGATTAGGAGCGTCATATTATTTTGTAGTTGTTTAAAGTCATTAGTAGTTGGTTGAATAGATTCATTGGAGATATAAAGGGGTACAACGAACGACTCTCGAACGAAATGCATCATGAAATAATTAAATAAAATTAGGCTTCTCATGTTAAAAAACAATCTCTCAAAGAACTTAACAGTAGATAATGCTATGGGAAGTAATCACAATTATGTCGAAATGAATGGTCATAATATATACGAACTTCAAAATACAGCATACGGAAAAACCCAAAAGAGACTTGTAAAGAACCAATTTGTGAAAGATCCTGGCAGTTTTAAACGTTAGAGTAAGTTATAGGAAGATATATCATTACTAATGTGGTAATGGATTCAGGAATGGCCATAAATGCTATCTTTGGTAGATACGAACTTCACCAGAAAAAGCTACGAAAAACCTAAAAATCGCGTAAAAAACCAATCTGTAAAAGACCTGGGAGTTTTAAATAAAGAAAGTTTTCGTATAATTTGGTAATGTGGATTAAGGAATGCCAAAAAAATTTCCATAGGCATACAACAAACATCACCAAAAAATCAACAAACAAGAAACCCAAAGAGATGTTTTTGAAAAGACGAAAAACACTTAACAACCGCTACCACCTCCACAATTAACAAATCAAACAACGAGAACTGATTTTCAAGTTTATGTCTCGAAAACGACTGCTAATAATATTGAGTTTGGTTCTGTCAACAGAACCAATCTATCAATAAAAGTAAACAAACCAAATCGAAGAGATAAGCAACCTAATTCCAATTAATCACCACACAGAGACTCACCACGCTTGAATTAAATAAAACCCCAAAACACTATTTGATACAATGAGAAATCTAACTTTGAAAAACTCCATCAAGAACTCTCGGATGATATTATGGCAATTCTTCACGCTCTTTGTGAAGGGGCTCAGACTAGGGACAGATAAAAAATTGCTTTCTTCTTTTTAAGATCCTTTTTAATATTCTAGATTTGTTTTGTTAATTTGATACACACTTGATGGAATATTGTACTAAACTAAACCAAATAAGGACCTGAATATTATGGAAAAGAAATATTATATTTTACAAAAAACAAAAAGACCTTGTTTATTTTTCAAGTAGTCTTAGGACCCATAAGCGCCATCAAACAACTCCTATTTCATATCTCACCAGAACTTTCGACAGCTATGGAATTCTTAATCATGTTTTGATTATGTGATAACCATCCACTCCCCCAAACATGTTGAGGAGCCCACGTGGAAAATGTTACTGAGACACATGGACGAAAATGGTAAAATGTTGAATATTTCATCCAATGAAGAAATTGAACTGTTTGGTGTTCTATTAACCTGAGTATACATCAACAACAACAAGAGATGATCACATGAAAGCGATATGATTGATTTAAAAATTATTCCTAACTACTTATTTCCCCACTGACAAAATATTGCTGCAAGGAACACTCTTTTTTAAATTAAATAATACTCCTTAAATTTGAAAGCATATCAATTTAAATACAATGGGATATTTGAATTATAAGTTAATAATATTTTATTTGCATTAAAAGGAATGTTAAAATTAATACCCTGATAAGTAATGTGAAGTCTAAATAGTATAGCTCCTTTAGCTGTAATGCTACGTTCTTGTGGATCAAATATACAGGCGATCCGACTTAGGATGCAAAGCAACTGCTTAATATTATGAGGAGTTATTTCAGTGCTTTAATAAGGTTGTAATTCAACAGGTCCTTATTTTATGTTGTCCAGTTCATCAACTCTATAAATGGAATTACCACTTTGATTTGATCTGAGATCCTCATTATCACAAATGAAACTATTTGTTTTGTGTTGTATCCCCTTTTGGAATGGAATTGTCTGAGAATTGAATTGAACCGTAATGAAGAAATGTAAACCAAAATGAAAAGATACATGAAAAGCAATTACTTAGACAAAGATATATATTCTATAGGTTGGGGCCTGGCTTCGATTAGTCAAAGTTATTATATGTTTTGGAAGTGTTTGTACCTATCTTCCAAAATGTTTGATGATAATATTGTAACAAACGAAGATGAGGGTCCTCATCTTCGTTTGTTACGGAGAGTTTCATTCTATATTCATCCATGAGAAGGTTCTGGGGCCTTAAATTCCTCCAAAATTTCAAGACACATTTAGACTACACTCTAATATGTGGTATGAGGTCACTTTTTGAAAAATGTCTGTACAAATTAGATTTTTTTTTACATATTTAAATCTATTATGTTTATCTCTTTGAATTCAGAATTACGTAGAAAAAAGAAGAGAAAATTGTGAAATATAGATAAGGAAAAATTCTGTATAAATTTGCAGAAAATCTAGATATCAGGAATTTGAAATTTGGATCTGTTCTCCAGATATGATCGTTTTATTGGTTCCCAATATCTCCATTTGAATTACACAGGGAAATAATTATATATAATTTAAGGGATTTAAGGCACCAGCCAAATTTTTATCTAAAGATCAAGCATTTTTCAGCCTCTGGGGAAAAAAAAGTTTCAATGAATTCAGAAGCAATAGTTTTGAGAGCATATTCTTACAATAAAACCAAAACCCTATCACCTTTACATTGAACAGTATAACACAATACACATCAATTTGTCATCAAAGAAACAAACAAATCACTATGAAGCAAGATTACAAAAAACCTCCATATCGAATTAGATATTGATTTTGTTAACAATAGAAATGACACCTCTGCAAACAACACCAAAAAAATAAATAATGAACTAAATTTAAAATCAAGCAAGACATCATTGATAGACTTGTAACAATGAAACATCATGAACAAGAAGAACAACTCTTGGAGTTGAATTATTAGTTTTTTTTATTTATATAATGATTTAATTTGAGGTGAAGAATTAGAGGAAATAGAAGATTGGTGCAGTAATGACTAATGACTGATGAAATCAGAGAAAAAAGAGAGCGGAAAAAATAACAAAAGGAATGAATGATCAAGAATTGGAGAAAATTGGAAGATAAAGAAGACGGATATCTACTGGAAACAGGAAGTAAATCGGAATAATTATTGTAAGAATGATGCTTGGGATATTTGCAGAAAATGAAAAATAGTTTGAAAATATTTCTTACTCCGAGTTAAAACAAGGGGAAAACAGAATGTTGGAGGATTTACAGAAGTTGGACAGCAATGAAGCAAAGGCCAAAACACTCCTTTTATAATGACAAATGCTGTATGACGCTTAACAACAAGTCAAGATTAGATAGACTAAATATTAATTAGTAAGAAATAAAGCTGACTTGGATCAACGCTTCCGGACTTGGCCCTTTTTATAAAATACAGACTTCCGGACTAAATAGTCCAGGGACAAACAACTCTCGACTAACTAAACCAGATCATTGGAAATCTGAACAGTATGTCGAACGAATTAAACAATGATCACAGTAAATGGCAGTGTGATAATTATAATATTTAATTCAGACCAGTAAGAATTTTTTATAAATATAATAAAAATTGTCCCTTTCCCAAAACAGTTTCCTCGTGTTCTTGTGGCGTTACCCCTCTTACAAAGAACTGCTTTCCTCTCAGATTTATAATTGGAAAAGTGGTAGAAATAGATTGATATGAGAATACCGAATTATGGCCCTTGGCTAAAACCGTGATGGTATGCGCTCTAGTTCTTCCTGCTGAGTGTTGGAACCGGCCGCACTATAAGAACAGGGTGTACTCCTGTCATTAATTTCTTGGTGATTTCTTCATCTCACAATGTCCGCAATTACAATAGTGTTGTTTTTATTCATTATAATTTAATTGTATTTCTAATGCTTCACTCGACAATCTATCTATTTGGTTAATTGATGGACTTCTTCTTCTTCGTTTGATTCTCATTTTTTATTTATTTCTGTTTTCAGTTCACTGATTTTGTTAAGTAGTTTGTTACATTCAGTCGTGTAATTGATGTATGCGTTATAATGTTGGTACCTATTATTAGTACGACACGAGATTGACTTGTGTTGTTAGTCTATTTTAGAATAATCATTGAAGATATTTTCGTTGAAATAGTTTAAATTCTTGCAATTCATACCAGCATGATTCGCTAACTTTCATTATTAAAATTGTATGCAGATAAAAGAGAGTATTACCTCCTATCAATTGTCTATTCGAATAACACAGAAAAGAACCTGATATTTTGTAACTCATATCCTTGTGTTGCTGGTATAATTAATTGTAGAACGATGTACATGGTTATGAAGACCTTTTTGAAAACTCTTTTATACCGCAGACAAACCAAATCTCAAAAAATAGAAAGCAACAGAAAGAAAAATAGAACCTAAATATTTACGGTTCATATTTTTTGAGTTATGAGCAATTTATCGAATGTTTGCGAAGAATATCGTAGGAAAAATGTCAGTCAATTTTAACCATATTACAAAAAAAAAAATATCATTTTACTATGTCCCTCTGGAGAAAAAGCAATTAGACAGAACAAACAGATAACAGATAATATTTTTTTGCCAAAAAAATATAGATTATAGATAAAATAATAGAAATTTAAAAAAAGAATATTGTAACAAAATATTAATAAAAAAAAGAAGAAGAAGAAGATATTAATATTTTTTATTGTCATAATGAAACCACTGGAAACAATATTACAAGCTGATGTACTCATACTAATCCTTTACTTAGAGAGGAGAGAAGAGATAGAAGCAAAGAATAACAGAGCCTGAACATCTGCCAGTCAGATTCAAAATGACATGCAAATGTAAACCTTACCCAGAGTTGTTATGATCCGCTTGTAAATCATAATCATTATATTTACAGGATTAGGAAAAAGACGAGAGATATATCATTGATGATATTGAACAGATTTAGAGGAGTTCAGTAAACAATCAATGGAGACTGGAAAACATGATGTGGTCAGATGGAAATAAAAACGATACTGAGAAACTTCGTTTAGATAATATTTAAATCAATGATTAAAAGGAAATGTAACTGGCATTGACATATTCTGTAGAGATACTAGTCCAGCTAATTACACGGGAAAAAGAAACAAATTAAAATGCTCTCTCATAGATTTTTTTTTTTTTTTTTTTTTNTTAGATAAAAATGTTAGATTCTATATCAATAAAAAGGAAATATCCAAAAAAAAACAAGACGATTTATACCCCCACTATAACATATGGACTGGAAAGTGCTGTTTTGACTTCTAGGGAGAAGGAAATGAGCCAAACTTCAGAAATGAAATTCCTGAGAAGATCTAGTATTGGAAAAATGCGGAAAGATAAAATAAGAAATACAAAAAGCAGAGGAGATACTGAAAAAAAAGAATTAATTATGGAAATAGAAAAGCAACAACTAGGACGTGTACAACGCGTCAGTAGAATGTCAGATGAAATAATCCTATTGTAAAAATTACAATGTAGGCAAAAGAAATAGAGGAAGACCGAGACAAGCTAAGCGATGTATCGAGAAGAAGAGGGAAGAAGTACTCTGAGGTTGGAAGACTTTCCAGGCAAAAAGATGAGTACCACCGCTGGATAGACGAGCAACCCGACGCTCTATAAGGCAAAAAGGATATGACCAAGGAAAAGATATTAGATTCTCCTCTTTTAACGAATTTTATTTTCTCTCTCAAATGTTCTTTTAATTTGGTCTTTCCATCTAAACTTCGGTCTACCTCTCTTCCTTCTACATCCATTTTCTTCCTTTCCTTTTCACATCTTCCCCTATCTAATCAATCTATCATAACTTTGGTGTAATACTCCTCTTTCTTCTTCTACATTCTGTAGACTGACTGACTTTTCCATTTTCCATTCCCCTCTCAGGTCTTCCTCTATTTCTCTCTTCCATCTCAACTTTTTCTCTTTTACCACCCTGTAAGCAATTTATCAGAACTGGTTTTTAAACATTTCATTATTATTTATGAATTTATAAATTCAAATTCATATATCCAATCTGTATTGTTATAACGGAGTTAGATTCTGTTTAAAAAAATATGCCTAATATATTTTGCTATTTTGATTTAACAAAATCATTTCTGGCAATATTTAGTAACCATAACTATGTTTAATTCATAACCGCAAAGAAAAGATTTAGGAAATTTTTCGCAGTAGTGTCAGTACAGAATTAAATTACACGTTACTCCTTTGAGAAAATCAGATTGAGTCCACCGTTTATCAAAATCGTACTACGAGAGGAAATTTAAAAAATTGGCTCATTAGTTCATCATTTATGGAAGAAAGAATTACTCACAGATTTATGATGAATATAAAAAAGAAGAAGGAAATAATGATAATTGAAAAAAACTCTAAAAGTTTCCCATCGAACAGAAAGGGTTGCTGTGCTTTACATCTAAATTTAATTGCAACACTTCAATGGGAATCAAAACACGGGGAAGAATTTACACTTAACTGCACATTACTTTCTCTATGAATGGGTGGGCATTAGTACTTCAAAACTGAGATTTCAAAATTTACAATTAAATATGCATCCTAAGAATCTATTTAAAAAAACAAAAACAAAATAATTCAAAGGACACCTGGTAGATCTATCAAATACAAGCAATGAAAATCATAAAGAATACGCATAGGTATTTTGGATTTTACTCCATAACCAAGAATGGACAACGTCGACCCAAATAGAATTAGGAAAAGGTGAAGTTAGAAGACAAATGCTAATTTCAATTCGCNGCAACACTTCAATGGGAATCAAAACACGGGGAAGAATTTACACTTAACTGCACATTACTTTCTCTATGAATGGGTGCGCATTAGTACTTCAAAATTTACAATTAAATATGCATACTAAGAATCTATTTAAAAAACAAAAACAAAATAAAGTCAAAGGACACCTGGTAGATCTATCAAATACAAGCAACGAAAATCATAAAGAATACGCGTAGGTATTTTGGATTTTACTCCATTACCAAGAATGAACAACGCCGACCCAAAATAGAATTGGGAAAAGGTGAAGTTAGAAGACAAATGCTTATTTCAATTCGCGGATGACACTAGGGTTACCGTGCCAAAAAAGGGCTAAAGAGAGTAGAGGCACAGAACGAAAGGTTCTGACATATTACAATTAAGAAAAGGAAAAGCAACGTCGAACACAAATAAAATTGGGGAAAAGTTGAAGTTGGGGAAAAGATGAAGTTAAAGAAGAAAACTAATGCTAATTTCAATTCGCGGACTACATACTATAGGGGGAACACTTATAGTAATCTATAGAGGGAACACTTTTTTAAAAAATAAAAAAACTTCACCAAATGAATCCAAAACATTTTTATATTTTATGGAAGGGTAGGTTGATACGTATGTACTTTAATTCGTAAACGATGACTTGGTAAAAAAAATAAAAATATATATTTTTTTAAAATAATTCATCACTTTACACGTCGCTGTATGTTGCATGCAGCTGCCTCAATGAATAAGATGGAAGAGGTTTTCTTTTTGAATGAGAATGTACGTAATGCTGGTACAATACAGTGTTAAATGTACAATGAATTGTAAAGAACAAAAATTGTAAATTGATTTTGAAAAATTATGTTTGCTGGTAAAAATGAAAATTAGTTGTACCTACCAAATTTCATCAATATCAATTGAAGAATTTGGCATCAAAAGATTTGTGTATGAAAATAAAATTTAAGATCATTGGACATGGAATCGAAAATAGTAATTTGTAATTTCATTACTAAGAAATTGAATCGAAGGCCGAATTTCTAAGAGGAGATGAAGATCCCCAAAATGTGATATTCGGAAGATGTACTTGAAGAATTTGGTAAATGCAAAGAATAAGAAAATAAAAACAGTAATAGACCTCGTCCAGAATTATGTCAATCTCTACAAAATATAAATGAGTCAGTACAGGAAGAATAGAAAAAGTAGAGACTTTTTTTTTTTTTAATTGGCTTAACGTCTCTTTAACATCTATTGGTCATTCAAGACGGGGGTTTTACCCTCCATTCGCTGGAAACTTGCAAACCAGCTACCCACATTGACCTTACCCAGCCTGGGTGAGGTCAATGAGGGTTGGGCCGGAAAAAAGAGCCAACGATACGTGGTGTTCCCAAGCGGTCACCCATCCAAGCACTGACCACGCCCGACGTTGCTTAACTTCAGTGATCTGACGGGAACTGGTGTATTCAACGTGATATGATCGTTGGCCTTTTTTTTTTTTTCTTAATATCATCTTCAAGTAAATTCTCAGAATATATAATTGCATAAATATTCTTTTTACATAGACACATCATTGGATATGAATTGCAAAGAATTTACGCTAACAAGAAACGAAATAATTACGCAAAAGAAAGATGAATACAAAATTGTCGACAAAAATGAAGAACATCCATTTGAAATGAAATACAAATATAAAATGAAATGAGAGAAAAAGAAGAACGAACAAAAAAAAAGAAGATGGAAATGAATGAAACAGTTGAAATGAAAAGAGAAAGAGAGATGTCATTGCAATTGTATATACAGACAGACAAACAAACAAAGAGGGAATGCCGCGATTGCGCTTCTTAGACATGAAAGCAAGAAGAACACAATTTGAAAAAGTTTTTATTTCATTCATAAAGATGGAAATAGTGGTTTTGTGATTGTGAGTGATTTGTTCTTTAATTCATGAATGAACGAAAGAGTAGTGAGAAGGTGAGCTTTCGAAGTCAGAGTAGAGGGAAAACAGCTATGGCTCACAGCTATAAAACTGTGGATTAGTGGGCTTGTTTGGAATTCATAGACTATTATCACACTAATAGTAATTTCGTGAACTGTAGGCTGAGTGAGTTCAAATTAAACTATTTAGTACCTAATGGTGTACAGATATTGTTGTGATGCACTGTGGATTTATTACTTTCAATAATGAACCTTTGGAATCGTCACAAAAAAAAAATCACCCCCTCAAATTTTGATTTTTTACGTTTCAAGGTACGTAGAATCCAGGTATATAGATTGGCACTTTTGCCACTTAGCGATTTGGATAAATTTTGTGAATAAGTCCCGTTATTCACAAAATCCCGTCTATAAAGGGAATAGTAAGACCTGGAGACTTGAAATTCGGTATGTATGACATATTTGTTGTCTCATTGTGCCATACAAATTAGGTGCAAACGAACATACTGTTTGGCGGGTTTTGCCGCTTTTTAGCGGTCTTCATTAATCATGTCTAAAAAGAGAATATTATGCACTACACTAAAGACTTGAAATTTGGTATGTATGTTATATTTGGGGTCTCAGTAAGCTTCTCGAAACATTTGGGAGATTTTTACCGCTTTTTATTAATCCTATCAAAAACGGGAATAGTAAGAGCGCGGGACTTGATATTTGGTATGTAATTATGTATATATGTAAAATTAAGCCCCACAATTTTGTTTGTGGGGGGGGGGGTGTTTTTTTTCGTAAAATGTAATAAACCCATGTGTCACTTTAGCAGAATTTTTTACATTAGTTTCTTTCAAATGACAATAATTCTAAAATCCACCGGCCAAAATGTAGACTGTAAATAATTCCCTTTCTATTCAAAAGTACCGCAAATACCTTTTGCCTTTTAGTTTTCATTAACAGTTAGGTCATTTAATTTGCGTTAGAAATCCACAATAAAATAAACATTTTACAATTCGTCTATGGGATCGTCTTGTCCCTCACCTTATTACAATGTCCCGGTTCAGTTTTATTATAGGTCATAAAATTAAATTTTTAATCTTATATTTCTGACTTTTGATTTCTAAAAACAAAAACTGGTTTCTAATACATTAGGAATTTTGAAATCGTAATTCAAAGGTCTTTTTGCATTTTATTTGTTTGTTAATATACCAAGTAAACCGTCTCCAAATAGATTGTTGTAATAACTTCGGCATATCTTTGAGAGTCTAAATCTCTAAATATTACACAAATATCTTTTTACTACATTTGTCAATAAAATCACTCTGTTCAAAACAAGAAATGAGAGTTGGCAAAATTTCTACATCTCGTATGACCAATAGATGGTAAAGAGACAACTGCACACCAGCCTCAATTGATAGAGTATTATTCGTACCAAGGAAGCTGTTGGCTCAAAACCCAGCTCCATTCTCACTCTTCGACATGAGATAGAAACTTTAGAAGAGGGCGCCAAAAAAAAAAAAAAAAAAAAACATTGAAGGATTTCTGGGACATAAATTGTGTGGAGCTTTCCTCATTAAATTAAGAAAGTTCATTCCAAACAGCTTTAGGAAGAAGATGATATCAAAGCTATCGTGTCGATGCTGCAAGGTGATCAAGTTGTACTTCTCCATCAAAATGGAATAGTCAGACCTATCAGAAATCTCATGGTCTCTGAGTACAAGAGTCCTGATCCTGAGGAGACTTCGTTTTGTTGTTGTAGTAGCAGCAACAGCAGCGATCCCCCCCCCAAAAAAAAGATCATGTCACTCCATCCTTTGAAAACTGGAGCTGCAGGAACTTGGCGCCGGCTACCGAATCTTTCCGCAGGTCGACAGGTGTATGTATTGAAGGATTTGAAAGACAATTATATAGGTGTTGGTTGTCAACGAGGTGTTCCACTTCATAAATCACAGTCATTTTTTATATTGTGGAGTCGAAGCTACTCATATATGACTTGAGATATTTGGAATACCCAGAGCGCAGCTGTGATTAGATTGGGCCTGGGGGAGCGAGGGAGTTTCTTCCTCTTCAGACATTTCAGGTGGAGGTCCATTCAGTATTTTATTTTTATCGTAATGTTCTATTGCAGTTTGTACAGTATTGATATGAACAGTTGTATAAGAATTCCCAAGTATCAACAATTCATGGCGAGTTGTAGCAAACCAGCCCCACGGCTGTTAACCTATGATGATGAATTTTTGACTCAAAACGTACTGGATATTTTTTTTTTTAATATAAAAATACAAATGAATTACATACATGTGAAATATACAAACCTAGGTCAATAATTTTTATATCTTTTATATATATATAACAAGAAATTTCGAGAAGAATTCAGAATTTGGATGTTTAAATTATATATTAGATATCATTGATCCAAGTATAAGGGGAGGACCGGTCCTTCAATAATCAGCATTGGAACCGATTAAAGAATTAGGTTAAACCACTAAACTCATAATCATCATTGTAAACTGAAACACACATCTTCATGTGTTTGGAGTAGATCATTTCAAACGATGCATCGAATGGGAGACAGACTCGAACATAACGAAAGAGCGGAAAGTGTGGAAACTCATGCAGAGTTACATGTGGAAAGCCGCTAGAGTGTGTCACATCACGGGAGGAGACATTAAGGACTGTGCACACCAACCAACGACATAATTATTATTTCCCATATTTCGATTAGAGTATGCTTAGCAAGAATCACCATATAGGAATTATAGGAAAAAATAAAACCTTTGCAAAAATTTCGGGGGGGNGGAATACGGAGGGGGGGACGAAGGATTGACAGCCAAAATTCTGATCATGGAAGGTGATGTTGATATTTTTGTTGTTGATGATGTTGTTATTACTGTTATTGTTGTTGCTGATGATGTAGCTGTTGAAGTTCTTGTTGATGATAATGATGATTCAAATAAGAAATATCATTGAGGATGTTTGTAGTCATTTTGAAATATAAGAATTTCTGATTAATTTTGTATCGACTACAATTAAATTATGAGTCACGAGCGCTTTCGTCTGTTACGACATCTTCTAGAAAGCGCTCGTGACTCACCAATTTAATTGTAGTCGATACAAAATTAATCAGAAATTCTGATAATGATGATGTTGTTGTTTTTGTTGTTGTTGGTGGTGATGATGAGTTACACCTTAGAATATTACATAAGTCATGCATTAAAAAAAAATATTGAAATTTCGGGGGGGGGTCTGGACCCCGTGGACCCCCCCCCTCCGGGTATGGCCATGATAGGATCCAACCAAATCCAGCATTTATTTTTTCAAGAGCCTAAGGATTCTTTAGGACGTCACTCTCCTTTTTTGGTAAGATTTTTTATAACAATAATATGAGCTTGTTTGTCCAAGTAATGTTTGTTTTTCCTACGGATCGTGTGAACTGGACTTCCTATAAGGATACCTATCTAATGCGAGTCTGAAGTCACACCAGGAAATATTTATAATTCTCAAACAAATTATATGGCAAGCATACATCTCGCTTTAAACACTATACTTTGCTATAAACGCGAGTCTGGGGTATCACAAACATAGTCAATTCTTAATCCATGATCTCAGATTTCTATTTAACACGTTAGATGTGATTCAAAATCAATGTCGGATTTGATAATATCGCTTTTTTTATTTATTGCTGGCAATGTTGAGACTGCTCAATCCGTTGAGCAAATAATGGCTACATCATACCTATATTACGAAGCATTTGCTAAGAGAGAAAGGCATTTGATGGCAATGTTGAGACTGCTCAAGGCTCAATCCGTTGAGCAAATGATGGCTACATCATACCTATATTACGAAGCATTTGCTAAGAGAAAAAGGCATTTGATGGCAATGTTGAGACTGCTCAATTCGTTGAGCAAATGATGGCTACATCATACCAATATTACGAAGCATTTCCTAAGAGAAAAAGGCATTTGATGGCAATGTTGAGTTTGCTCAATGCTCAATCCGTTGAGCAAATGATGGCTACATCATACCTATATTACGAAGCATTTGCTAAGAGAAAAAGGTATTTGATGGCAATGTTGAG
>CM022875.1:7766816-7827531 GCA_012654025.1 Pachypsylla venusta
AGCGAATAATTATGAATTGACTACAAGCCCTAGTATGAGCGAGTGATCCAAATGAATGTAGTAAAATGAAAATGTAAGCGAATAATTATGAATTGACTACAAGCCCTAGTATGAGCGAGTGATCCAAATGAATGTAGTAAAATGAAAATGTAAGCGAATAATTATGAATTGACTAGAAGCCCTAGTATGAGCGAGTGATCTAAATGAATGTGGTAAAATGAAAATGTTAGCGAATAATTATGAATTGACTACAAGCCCTAGTATGAGCGAGTGATCTAAATGAATGTAGGAAAATGAAAATATTAGCGAATAATTATGAATTGACTACAAGCCCGAGTATGAGCGAGTGATCCAAATGAATGTAATAAAATGAAAATGTAAGCGAATAATTATGAATTGACTACAAGCCCTAGTATGAGCGAGTGATCTAAATGAATGTAGGAAAATGAAAATGTAAGCGAATAATTATGAATTGACTGCAAGGCCTAGTATGAGCGAGTGATCTAAATGAATGTAGTAAAATGAAAATGTTAGCGAATAATTATGAATTGACTACAAGCTCTAGTATGAGCGACTGATCCAAATGAATGTAGGAAAATGAAAATGTAAACGAACAAATATGAATTGACTACAAGCTCTAGTATGAGCGACTGATCCAAATGAATTTAGGAAAATGAAAATGTAAGCGTACAATTATAAGATTTGGATTAGTCGCTCAAAGTAGCGGGGGCTTGAGGTCGCTTCCAAAGGACGACATATGGACTAGTCATCTAAGACATCGAAGGTAGAAAAAAATGGCGTAGTTCTGATTTTTTTATATGTTGTTGGGATGCATGAGAAGAGTATGCAACTAAGTTTGCTATTTCGAAAGACCTGCGCTCGCTGCGCAATAGTCGAAAACGTTCAATTTTTTCGGGGTTTTTTCAGATTTTCGAAAAATTATCGAAAACCGTGAATCGCGCGAAATAGTTATTTTATCTTTATTTAAAGTAAATAAAATTTGCCACAATTTTTTCACAAAATTTCACTTTGAGTCACTTTTTGAGCTGAATATCTGCTCCATTAGTCATCCTACGGGGTTGTCATGAGAAAGGTAGTTGGAGTATATTTAGTTATCTGTCATTTAAGCCCATGGAGGAGTATTTGCGAAAAAATTAATCTTTTTATCGAAAAAAAACTGAAATCGGATTTTTTACATATATTACGCAATCTAATAATTTTTTTTTTTTTTCGAGAAAATCGACAAGTAGTGCTATATCTGGCGATCTATTAAGGCCATACAGTTTCAATTAGAGTCTAATTGCAACTCTGTGACCTTAAAAAAGCTCATGAGATATAACATTTCGAAAATCGTCGACTTTTTTTCGAAAAAAAAAACAAAAAAAATCACTTTGATCAACTTTTTGAGCTGAATATCTGCTCCAATAGTCATCCTACAGGGAAGTCATGAGATAGGAAGTTGCAGTGTATTTAGTTATCTGTCATTTAAGCCCATGGCGGAGCATTTGCGACAAACAGTACTCTTTTTATCGAAAAAAAAACTGAAATCGGATTTTTTATGTATATTACGGAACCTAATAATTATTATTGGTGTTACTTTTTTATTTGGCAAGGAAAATAATCGCAAAAAGAAAAATCATTTACAAAATAGTGCAAAGGAAGATGTCCATTTTCTTATTTTCTTTTAACAGGGTCTTTTTCTCGTCAACACATACATACACACACAACATATTTATTTTTTATATAAGTATTAAGATACCTTTCCATTATAATTTTGATTTTTTGGATGGACCCGGTTGGATGAGATTATGTTTCTCTACAGCCGATGAGTGCCGGGCAAGTGCTTGCATTTCTAGGGGGTTATATTCGTCATCTGACTCTTCAATTTCGATACTGCGAACATTACTGTGCGTCTTTCCCCTACACAAGCTGCACATACCTGAACATTTCAGGCCCGCTTTTTGGCACGAACAGCCTCCTCCAGTCATGCGCGAATATAGCCCTATTGTTTTTTTTTGGGGGGGGGNCCCAGTCTTTGGTTTTTTTTTTGGGGGGGGGGGGCACAATGTGCGGTAAGTAGTTGAATGGCTGCCTCTTCAGATGGCGGTAGACGAGCCAGGTGAATCTTGGCATTTACTGCTGAACGTACAAATAGGTTGTAACGGAGTAAGTGCAGAGAGTCATCGCTGGCACCTCCATACAGAGCTACAAATATTTCGCTTCCAGCAGATGCTATTTCTTCGCAGGTGACATCAGACTGTAGGAATATGTTTGCCACGCACATACCACCAGGTCCAAACATGGTCAGGGGTGGAGAAAGATCCAACCAACTGAGAATGGANCATGCGCGAATATAGCCCTATTGTTTTTTTTTGGGGGGGGGGCACAATGTGCGGTAAGAATGTTGAATGGCTGCCTCTTCAGATGGCGGTAGACGAGCCAGGTGAATCTTGGCATTTACTGCTGAACGTACAAATAGGTTGTAACGGAGTAAGTGCAGAGTCATCGCTGGCACCTCCATACAGAGCTACAAATATTTTGCTTCCAGCAGATGCTATTTCTTCGCAGGTGACATCAGACTGTAGGAATATGTTTGCCGCACACATACCACCAGGTCCAAACATGGTCAGGGGTGGAGAAAGATCCAACCAACTGAGAATGGACCAGGAGTCAACTGGGCCTTCTACCTGTTACCTGCAACAAGGAACCTGCCACACAAACCCTCCTAAAATTTCTATCGTGTAAATGTAGAAAAGGCTGCACTGGAGCCATGCGCAGATATAACCTTCATGGGACCGAAGATTCTGACACCCTAATAGGACCGAAGAAGGTACCCGGGTACCTGCCTTACTTTACCTTTGAAACACATACTTTTCTTAGAATTCTGATCTTTTCTCATTGATTTTATTTGTTATTGTAAATTTTTATGCTATTTCTGAATGAAACGGTAAAATATCTTTAGGAAATGAATCAAAACAATTCATAAACCAGTCCATTGTCTCTGGAATGACCCTGCCAAAATTAATAGAGCAGAAGAAATTGTCATCAATATCAATTATATCTCCAACTTGTGATGCTTTATTGTAAAAATCAAATATTATTTGCATTTATTTTTTATTCAAAGTGTTTTCAACATGAATTCTCATAACATGAGCATTGTGTCATATTTGAAGAAGATGACTATGATTCAGACGACAGTGTCGAAATAGACGTTGGAAATATTCACATAGCAAAAGACAAGACAGAATGGTGTACAATTCCAACAAAAGAGTTTGAGACTTAGAGGACCTAACTCTGAAGATAGCCCCATGAGACTTAAAAAAAATCTGTGATGTGTCACAAAGGGTTTCCATTTTGAATTTCGTCAAAATTGGCCTTGAAATTTAGCTTCGCTCCTATTTTGAAACCTAAACCAAGAGATGTTTAGTGTTTTAAGGATATTCATCACTCAACAGATGTTAGTTGAACTGAAACATCAAAATGAGATTGTTCTCCTTGTCAACTCATTGATTGTATTTTTTGGCTCATAACCATTATTCTTCAAAACAAACACTGGAAAATTGAAAATTCCCTGGAAAATTCCCTGCCGACCTAATGAAACTACCTTCAACCAACCAACCTTCTGTATCTAGGTTACACTTGTAACACTCAGAAAGCCAAATACTTACACTTCAATAATTTGGGTGACTTGGGATACTGTTGCAAGTAAAACCATAATGAGGCAGATAAAATACTTTATCTTCAACTGAATATAATAAATTATAATAGTCAAGTGAAGATATAGTATTTCAACTGCCTTCTTTAAGTTCACGGCAGTGAGCTTAAAGAAGGTCAAGTTCCAGAAGACACCAGTGTATCCTTACACAAAGCAATTCACCTGGCAGGCCGGCAGATATCCGGTTCTATAAAACAGATAGTTCACAGAAATGTCTACTATATATATTCAGGTACCATAGCCAAATTTTGCATGAAGGAAGATATTTATATGCCATTAAATTAAATTCACTCAAAACAGTTTCGAATTAGGGAAGAAGATGCATAACTAGTTTCAACTAAAGCTGCTTTCCCACTGCACGCAATATTTTGTTGCTGCTACACGATGCAACACAATGTGGCGGAGGTATATTTTCCATTTTAATTTGTCTTAACATCTCTTTAACATCTATTGGTCGTTCAAGACGGGGGTTTTCCCCTCCACTCGCTGGAAATTTGCAAACCAGCTACCCACAATGACCTCACCCAGCCTGGATTGAGCATGAAACGTTGCGAAATGCTTCGAAACGTTTCGATGCAATGTTTCAGTCAGTGGGATTCAATCTCAATTGATATATTATTAAATAATGCGGGGTCGGCAAAAGAAAATTTCAAGTCATTCATATCATCTGAAATGTGTTTCATTATCATGAGGGAAACAAACAGGAAAAGACAAAAAATTATTTAAGGAATCACCCTTCCACTATAAGAACACACAAACGCAGAATATTCTTGAAAGAACTAGCAAAAGATTATGTATCCCTGGCATAAACAAAAGATCAGATCAAATAATCCAATATTGATGGGCAAACCATGCATCCATACTGCTACAGAGGCCGTTTTGGGTAGCAAGATTTTAGGTAGAAGTAATATCAACGAATGTACTAATATAAACTTTCCAAAAACAGATAAAACGGGTAGAATAGCCCAAGTAAGCGCTTGCTATATCTGTAAGGAGGGCTCAAAGAGATGGAAAACTAGAAAATGTTGTAAGAAGTATAGCAAACCCATCTGTGGCGAACACACTATAAAAAATACAACTTGCAAAGTTGGATTCTGTTTCGCACAACAGAGGTTTTGAAGGTATTAAAAAAAATCATATAAAATTCTCACAATTTGTTGATATCAAAATTAAAAAAGAAAGTAATTAATTAAAAATAATTACTTAGAGATTATACATAAAAAATATTTAAAATTTGGAGAATTTCGTATACGTAAAACAATTTTTTTGTTGTAAATTTGTAAATTGTTGTGTTGTAAATAAAAATTTTAATTTATCATCTTTTAATTATGTTTATTATATTGTAATAATCTATTATCATTAATTATTACAAAGATAATTACAATTATAATAAAATAAATTAGTGTCAACATTTAAAGAATTGTCTTATTTTCAATATATTCCTATGCAAAATGCATTTGGTACCCGGGTACCTCTTCGGTCCAAATCAGGTGTCCGGTATGGTCTGGCTCCCCATGAGCTCCCTTTTCATGATATTTTTTTCAAAATTAGTTTAGAAGAAGTAGAATTCCTAACTTGAGGCATTCAGAAGGTTTCAAAAAAAAATATATCAACGCTAAGTGATTGAAATTGCCAATCAAAGTCGCTATGGACACCCGGGTACCCCATCGGGCCGTTGAAGGTTAAGCGGGCGGTGTTATTCCAATTTCATTTTACCTAATCACGTAAAAAATTTAAAAAAATCAAATGAATGGTGATCCGCTGTGTTTTTTATCCCATTGAGTGGGGGGCACGGGCCTCTAAATAATTCCAATTCCTGAGACTAAATAGAAATACGTTAATTAAAAATTGTCAAAAATTCTGTTGTGCGTCATGGCATTCTTTTCGGGTCCTTCACCGAGGAGAACTTTTTTTTTTGTGGCAACTTTTTTTTTTAAAAAAAAAACGCCCAACATGGATTCATGTTGTACATACGTAGTAGAGACATTAGGTCGTTTCTAAACTCTCTAATTGGGTTAAAATTGATTAATTTTTTTTTGGATTGCCTCAACACATCTCCCAAAATTATAATGGAAAGGTATCTTCATACTTATATAAAAAACTACCTGTTTTCCCGTGCTTCGCTACGGTTACGAAATTTGGATTTTTGATGGAATCGACCACCCCAGAATGAACACGTCTCCTATTTAGAAAATTCAATATTTTAATCAAGGATATTACTTTTTGTTTTGCACTGCGGAATACCTTCGTATTAAATTTCAACTTTCTCGCTCATCCCGAAGTGATACTTCTTAATTATGGATTTTTGGTGGAAACGACCCCCATAGTGAGCACCGCTCCTATTTAGAAAATTCAATATTTTATTCAAGGATATGAGTTTTTGTACTTCGGAACGCCTTTGTATCGAATTTCAATTCCGATTTTTTGGTGGTGAAAACCGTCCATAAATCGGGGAAAAACAGGAAAATTCCAAAATTTATATTTTTATGGGGTCCCGATATCCTATTTTGGAGGGGTCCATTCTCGGTCATTTTTCGTTATCTCCTTTAGTTTGCCCAGAAAAAAATTGCAAAAAGACCCGCTAAATAGCGTCATTTTTGGCGGTAACTTGCTCCCACTTGAACTTTATTTTTTCCTTTCTTATTACGCACCCACATACTAAAAGGAACCTGCGTGCTAAGTTTCAAGTCTCTAGGTTTAGTCATCGTGGAGCTACGTTGATTATCAGTCAGTCAGTCAGTACGTCAGTATACCAACTGGGCTTTGCGTTTTATAATTATAGATAGATAACAAGATTGAGATCAAGACATGGAAGATACCCTGTACATTAGGGTGGAGTGAAAAAAAGTTTCCTTATGATAAAGAATTTATTTCCTGAAAGTTTCATTAAATTATTTTAACATCCTAGAGTGCCGCAGAGAGCCTGAAGTTGTGGCTCTTCTGGGTATGCAATTTGAAGGGGCAGTATAGGTTTTCACTGAAATATCGTCAATATCACGAAATGAGTAAGTAGGTCGTATGAATGAGTTTATTGAGTATTAAAATGATCAAAACAATATTTTCTTTATTTCTGTTCACATAACATGTTTTTGCGATGTACTTATTCTTATAAGACGGAAAACATAAAAACCTTATTAAAATTATAGGAAAATCACTTTTTTTAGTGAATGATTTTAGTTTTAGATTAATTTAAAGTACATTAAGATTATTGGAGAAAGTTAAAATGTCAAAGGCGGACTTAACAACATTCCAAACAATATAATGCATCTTATTTGTAGTTACTTATGGGTTACAAAAGAACTCCTTTTTGGTGTTGTATGTGGGTAGTTTTTTTTCTGGATTCTTGTCTAGATCTGATGAAACCATCACTAGCCTTTTCACACACACCGCTGCTGAAGCCTCTGAAACCATCTTAATATGTCTTTTTTCTTCTTGAATGTGGAAAGGTAGTTTGATAACGTCCAATTCAGAACCGGTTTCAATCAATCCTTCGATTTCCCCATTACTCAAATTCAGATTTGCTGGTAGCTCCAATGGCTTTTCCCATGATATTATATTGAAATATTCTTCTCCTTTGAAATTGAGTGCGGGGAGATCAAACTGACGGATTTCCTGGGTTGGGCTCTCATTGCTTCTCGCTTTCAGAATTCTTCGTAAACCGAGCTCACGGACGTGAGGTCTATCGTCTTCTAGCATGTCTAATAGAACATTTTCCGAATGTACATAGTAACTATTTATTTGAATTGCGGCAAAGACAACGCATTAAATGTAAGTAGCGGGGCACCAAATGTAACCTTTTTTTTTTTTTTTTTTTTTTTTATTTCAAACCAAGACGAAGCGTAAACTTTCATCACATATTACCATCAGTTCCAACTCTTTTGTTGACTTTTCAGTAGATACATAGAGACGGAGGATCCTGTTGGCTGTTTTTAGCCATCTGGAGTGATACAATATTCCCGGATTTCTATTGGTTAGTAATAGCAATTACCTTATCAAGTAAATACTTTTGGTCAGGACTGAGGTCTTCTTTATCAATTAGTGGAAGGGTTGTTTCAATGAAATTCAACGATGGGAAGTTTATAACATGGTTGGACAATACAGCATAACACTTTGTAAAAAATCATCCTACCTTAATAGAAAATTGAATACACTTTTTATTACATTATCATTCCATATCAAATCATGTTGTATACATTGACAGTATCTCATCACATACGTGTAAGTTGGAAGAACAGTATACTTTAATGTAGAGGGGTTGCAAAAATGGCACATGTTGATGATTTCTAGTAGAATCCATTGTAAAAATTATTATATGAATTAAAAGCTAATTTAACAAATTAACAATCTTTCTTTCTAAAATGTTTTTTATTGTTTTTATAAAGTTCACAATCTCAACAACTCATCATAGCAAAAGAATAATTAAGAAACACTTCAGACAGAATCAGAAATAATACTGACCTATTTTAATATAAAATATAATAAATAATAATAACAACACAGAAATAATTTACCAAGGGGGCACCTTCTCAACAAAACTCAGCTGTCAGCACCTATGATCTACTTATTTCGCTTTATTATAGGTACAAAGCATAAACAAAATCAAAAAAGCCCAGGCAAACTATTTTCAAGTGTGGGTCCTAATTATAATTATGTAAT
Organism: Pachypsylla venusta; assembly: GCA_012654025.1. Lineage (NCBI taxonomy): Eukaryota > Metazoa > Arthropoda > Insecta > Hemiptera > Aphalaridae > Pachypsylla > Pachypsylla venusta. The sequence goes on from CM022875.1 coordinate 7,775,188, forward strand.
TGGTACGTCACCTACCACTCACATAATTGTGAAAGTAGGTGTAATGGGATTTTCACGTTCCACGGTCGCATTTGAAACTGAAGGTTGGTGTTCGAGTTCAGGGATCGACCAATGTTTTTAAAAGTGAAATAGTTGCAATTTTAACCTTGTTAATGGATATATGCTTTATAATAACCGACGATATCATTTAAAAACTAGTGATTTCCGTTAGATTTTCTATAAAGTCTTATATCTTGGAATAGGTACATCGCAAAAACATGTTATGTGAACAGAAATAAAGAAAATATTGTTTTGATCACTATAATACTCAATAAACTTGTTCATACGACCTACTCATTTCGTGATATTGACGATATTTCAGTGAAAACCTATATTGCCCCTTCAAATTGCATACCCAGAAGAGCCAAAACTTTAGGCTCGTTGCGGCACCCTGGGATGTTAAAATATTTTCATGAAACTTTCAGGAAATACTTTCCTCATCATAAGGAAACTGACACCTCAGGCGTTTTCAAATTCGAACATTTATTTTTTGTCCATAGGATTCGATCCACCCTACTGTACATCTTAATAGAATGGGACTAATTGATAGCGATGTTTGTGAGTGTATGAGGAGGAAAAATATAAATACAATAACTAGATTGAGATCAATACATGGAAGATACCCTGTACAGCTTAAGAAAAAGGGACTGATTGATAGCGATGTTTGTGCGTGTATGAAGAGGAAAAATATAAATACAATAACTAGATTGAGATCAATACANGATATGAATTGGCACCAAATTTCCTGTTCTAGCTCTTTTCATTCTGGTTTTAGGTGGCTCCGACAAAAAGCGGACTACAATCGCTAATTAGCGGCCAACAATATATTACACTTCAACCTTAGGATTTTATTTCAATTTTTTGTATGAAATTGATATGTATAGGCACTAAGTTTAAAGTTCTAGCTATTAGCTATTAGCGTTCTTATTTTAAGCAGGATATGCGAAAAAAGCGACATAAAACCTCCAACGGTGTATTCGATTTCCAACAAAAGCTTATTTTGCCGTTAATGGCATAAAACTGACATACATACCAAATTTCAAGTCTAGCACTTGCCATTCTTGAGATATCTTGTTCACAGACAGACGGACAGACACTAGACGGACACATACACGGACCAATGGCTGAAACTCGAGATTTGGGTTCTGGGAACCCCAACACGTGTTTTGGCATTGAAAACGCGACATCGAAAATTTCAGCCCATTACAATACTTTCCTTTTTATAGGATAAGAACAGTAAACAATTGGGGCTTTATTAAAACAACCGACGTTCTTTTTGAATCACCCCTTAACTATTATCACTAAATATTATACAAACCATCCTGTATATGTCTATTTGTATGAAAATTTCATACTCACACAGGAATGTCAAATCAGAAGTCGGATAGACCAAGGTGACACATTCCGTGTTAAATTTTAATAATATTATCTCAAGAACAGTATAAAGGGAAGGGTGAAAGTGAAAAGTCATCATTGCCACATCGACACCACAGCATCAAGTTTGAAGGTGTAGCACACGTGTTAAAATAAAAGCGAAATGCTGTCAACATTACAGGGTTTGTGGCAGTGAGAGCTGAGGGAAAGAATGCTCATTCGATTCGTTATGTAGTGACGTCCAGTGACCAAATAAAAGCTAAATGCTGTCAACATTACAAGGTCTGTGGCAGTGAAATCTGAGGAGAGCAAGGCTCATTCGATTCGTTATTCGTTATTTAGTGACGTCCAGTGGCCAAATAAAAGCTAAATTTTGTCAACATTACAAGTTACAAGGTCTGTGGCAGTGATAGGTGAGGAGAGGAAGACTCATTTGATTCGTTATGTAGTGACGTCCAGTGGCAAAAAAAAACTAAATGCTGTCAACATTACAAGGTTTGTGGCAGTGAGAGCTGAGGAGAGGAAGGCTCATTTGATTCGTTATGTAGTGACGTCCAGTGGCCAAATAAAATCTAAAAGCTGTCAACATTACAAGGTATGTGGCAGTGAGAGCTGGGGAGAGGAAGACTCATTCGATTCGTTATGTAGTGACGTCCAAACGTCCAGTGGCCAAATAAGAGCTAAATGCTGTCAACATTACAGGGTCTGTGGCAGTGAGAGCTGAGGGGAGGAAGGCTCATTCGATTCGTTAATCGTTATGTAGTGACGTCCAGTGGTCAAATAAAAGCTAAAAGCTGTCAACATTACAAGTTACAAGGTCTGTGGCAGTGAAAGCTGAGGAGAGGAAGGCTCATTCGATTCGTTATTCGTTATGTAGTGACGTCCAGTGGCCAAATAAAAGCTAAAAGCTGTCAACATTACAAGTTACAAGGTCTGTGGCAGTGAAAGCTGAGGGGGGAAGACTCTCATTGGAAAGGTAGAGCAAAGAAATTAGTCATTGTGAAAATTGTAAGCTTTCAGTGTACAATCAGTTTCATCCGCACAATGGAGTACTGATACATCAAATGAATACCTTACCAGCATTGTTCTAAACAAATAATCGAACAATTGTTGTTTCCTGTGCTATTTTGTTCAATATATCTTGTAATAGAAAAACCCCAGGTTTCGAAGAAAAATGAATCATAGATGAGAGAAAAATGATAAAAGTGCAGGGACACCATTTACACGTTGAACTCACTATAAATTGCTTAACTAAGCGGCTAGGTTTAGTTTAAATTATGTGAAGTACCTACCTATTTTTGTTTAACTTAATTTTTGTACATATATACTTTCTTATCTTTAGTGTAAAAGTAAATATTTAAAACCATAATGCCTCTCCCCCAATTACGGAAAATCTGGACGACCAGAAATTCGAACCCAAGACAGACGAATCAAGAGATTTTAGACCGACACCTGACTGACTTGACCACCCTGAACCAAAGGTTACTACAATAAATAAATAGAGTTATATCACGATTCTTTTAATAATTTTAAGTTACTACTAGGTATGTTATTTTGAAGCTTTTAGTTAAACTGTATAATTGTATATGCTGAATACGCCTGGAAATTTAGTTATTTCTTGTAAATGCAATGCGTAACGCATTTCTTTCAAAAATTATTTAATTTGCATTTTGACCACAGAATTGATAATAGATGTGATAAATGAAAATTTTAGAGAAAAAAGGTTGAGCACGAATCAAATTTTCATATTATAAAGGATCTAGAGGGTTCTGCACCCATGCGTGGGGGGAGGGCACGGGGGCACGTGCCCCCCAGTTTTTTTAAGCGGGCGGTGTTCCTGAAATTTTATTATCACGTAAAAAATTAAAAAAAAATCAAATGAATGGTGATCCGCTGTGTCTTTTATCCAATTGAGTGGGGGGGGGGCAAGGGCCCCTAAATAATTCCCAAAGTGCCAGTACGGATGACAGAATTTTTTATCTACTTCTTTCTATTTAGTCTGAGACTAAATAGAAATAAATAAAAAATTCTGTCATCCGTCCTGGCACTTTTTTTCGTCATCACGCTTATAAAATAGCTTATCACCCTTATGAAAGGTATTTGTGGTAAGCTCTACAGCTTTTAACAAATTAAGTATCGTATATACCTCGATAAACATTGCATTAAAAAGTACTACTTAGGACTCGAACCATGGTCTCTAGGTTACGAGTCCCGCCCCTCCCCATTTTCTATTAGGTATATTGTATGATTGTGCCCCCCCCCCAAAAAAAAACAAGAGGGCTATATCCGCGCATGTCTGCACCATCGGTATGAAAGCTTATGACGTCGTCCGGTCTAGAAATTCTGCGTCTATTGCAATGGCTATTACAAATTCTGTATTCCCCCAGTGGCGTACCTAAAACCTTGAGCGCTCGAGGAAAAGAATAATTCGCCCCCCCCCCTCCCCCCCATTCATCGTTATACACGTTCCTCATCATACAAACTCCGTAGACTAAGTTCTGTAAAAGTTCCTCATTATTTTTAACAATTTTCATGCTTTATTTCATTATTAACGTTAATTCACGCCAGTGACGGCCCTTGAATATTTGGCCTGGAGGGCTACATTACAATTATTTAATAATAATAATAATGAACATGCAAAAAATGAAATAGAAAATTTTTACCTTACCTTAAAAGTATTTTATTTAAAATTTCACTCTACTCCCGACACATAGGTATATAAAAAGTTAAGTTTTCTAATAGAATCTGAATAAATAAACACTTTTTATTTAATTAGAGTTATATTCAAGTTATAAACAGAAAAAGTCGAAATTGGTTGTAAAAAATAGATTTTCCTTATAAAATAAAAAATAACAACAATTTATTGATTATATATTGATAAACATTTTGTTGATTCGTTCTCACAGTGTTGCCATATTTTTTAAATATTGTTTGTCTCATGTTAGATCAAATATTATTTGAGTCGTAGTACACCTTAATATAAGAATCAAATCAAAGATTTATGTGTTATCTTTATTCTATCTACCTCCCATGGAAAATGTTTGAATTAATTAATCAATTTAAATTCCAGCCTAATTTGGAGGCTAAGCCGTTGGTTCGATGAATATTGTTTTTTTGAGTTTGCATTCTTCCTTTATTGCCCGCTATATTCTATACTAACTGTTAGACATGGTGAATATACGATATTTTTTTGCAACACGCACTTTGAAGGCATTTAGTGGGTGAATAGCAGATATTTTAAGCAACTCGCTAGTTATAGAAATTAAATGCATATATTTTTTCAAGCTTTTTCCCTTTTTTGGCGAAAGAATACTTTGGTAGGTATAAAATTAAATTACAAACGAAATATTTTCTGTAATTTGGGGGGGGGCTGTGCCCTTCTGCCTTTAGGGGCGGCCGCCACTGATTCACGTACATATTTGTACGTCACTAAACAATCACTAATACTTGATCGAATATATAGTATGAAAACTTGAAAACGAACGATACTATCGATAGTTTTGAATGGTTCGATATTTTCTCGTGGCCATAATATTGTAATACAGTACGGTATTGTAAACATGTGAATCGCGTTTTGCCAGTGATTTGAATTTTAAAACGGGCGCACGCTTCGTATCAAATCACAACTTATAGACCGCAGCGCTAGCACTTTGCTCCATGCACTCGACCCAGATTGTCTCTTCTTTCTGTCTATTCTCTCTTGTACGTGGTAAATAACAAACCCAATGGATTTGATGGAATTCGTACAAAAGTAGGTATTTATTTAGCTGCAATGTTGACGTAATATTTCTATGAATGAAAAACTTTCAGTAATAAATATAAAAAAAATTGCCTATCATTTATTTATCTTACGGAACAGCGAAGATCGTTTTTCCACCCCCAAATCATTGCGCCCGGGGCGGCCGCCCCCCTGTCACCAGGGACACCCAATATTTATTTAGAAACCCGGTGTTAAGGGTCTATCCAAGAAAAGAAAATAGTCATCAGAGGAAAGACCAATAAGGTTTCTTGGGACAAATTCTACCTCGGGGCAGTTGAAAGTGAACGGTTCTGAGAGTATGATTGTTTGATCTCCTCATGTAAGTCCTTCTACATCTTTTAAATTACAATCCCTTCCTATAGCTCTCAGAGAACATTTGAACACCTTTTATTTTTATTTTATTATTTAATAAAATTTCTAATAATTATTAATATTACTATCTAACCAAGGAATTATTTAATTCTTTAACCTTAGTAGACGTTCACTTATCCTAGAGTTCTAAGGCGAGAGTTGCAGTCAATTTGGGACCTTCGAATTCTATATGTATAGAGACGAGTCCACAAAATGATTTACAAATAACTCTTGCTTGAGAAGTATCTCAACCCCTTACGATTATAGCTGCTGGTGCGGTTACACACCTTAGGTACGTCACTGAATCCCCACCCCCCATTTTTTTTAAAAAAAATCAATGCCCCTACATTTTCGATGTCGAGTTTTCAATGCCGAAACACGAAAGCGTAATGGGTTGGTGGTAAGACTGGTAAACAGTAGTGTGGGTTCAAACCCAGCCAACCCATGAAATTTATCCTCATGAATTTGGGATATTTACCCCATAATAATAGCACCCAAAAAACTTCCGGTGTCAAAGAACTCTTCAGTCTTATTCGGCCAGTATAAATAAGGACTATTATTATTTAGATGAAAGCCTTTGTGCTAATTGGGCCAATAAATAATAATATAATCACTAGTATTGTATTTTATTCGAAATCAACCGTTCTTCCCATTTCTGGATTAATGTTTTTAAAAAATGGTAGAAACGGTACGTGGAACCAGTCATCGTGAGATAGTTTTGTCATGAATCTAAGGATCTACTGAACTTGTCAGTGGATTTTAAGATATTCAATATTATGGGTGGAACAGAGGACATCCTTTGATTGTTATTGTATTAGATTTCATAATTTTACTAAAAATACATTTTATGAGTTTTAATTTAAATAAAAATAATAACTTATATTAACAGAAACAAAGGCAAGATATTATCATGGGACACAATTGCATAGAGAGTGATGAAATACAGTGTGCAACAAAAGGTCATTAAACATCTGGATACCAATTTAATTTTGACTGTTGTAACAAAAATGCCGGAGCACACTAATTTGTTTCCTTTATGAAGAATGTGACAAAGTGAGATAAGCAAAAATTTAGTTCAGTTATAATTGATCATTACTATTTATATATAATTGTTTATAGAAAATTTTGAAAAATACTATATTTGATTACAACGAGCTTTCCTTAAGCTTTGCTGGACATCTTCTACGGAAAATTTCATTTCATTTGTGAAATGAAAGACGGGATGGATGTATCCAACGTGGCAAATATAATTTTGTTAACACACTGTACACAACTAAAAGGTAATACGAATATTGTGACGCATAAAGGACCATTCACACAACACAGTGACAGTGCTCTCCGACACCGTACCGTGATCTTCACAGTGATTTGACATGAAAATAATATCTATATGGAGAAAACACTGACGGGTGTTATTAAAATCACTGTGACATCACGGTCAATGACACTTTGTAGTGTGGATGCTCCTTAAATGGTTGAGTTGCATTCAACCCACTGTTACCAATTTAAATTGGTAGACATACTAACATTAATTAATTGAAGGGTGATCCATTTATATTCACCGGATTTATTTTTTCGATAAAATGACAATCGATATTAACAATTTGCAATGAATTGGATTTTTGTGAAAACTGAAGCTTGCGATTTGTTCTCTTAGTTTGTGGAAGATGATGTCACGTAACTGATCACCACAAGATCGGATGTAGCAATGTGCTTTCCTATCACTTTCCTCTAAGTTTTGGCCCGAACGGCCGATAATTCTAGGGCGCGATCGACTGATTTCTCGTGTTAGCCTTCGCGACATCGTCTTCCACAACTAAGATCACAAATTAAAATCCAATCCATTTCAAATTATTACGATCGATTTTTAGTTTATCGATAAAATAAATCCGGTGAATACAAATGGGTTACGTTGTAGATTGCCACAATCTCACACTGAACACTATTCAATATTTTTTTAAAAAAAATGTAATGTGACGACACAATACGAACACAATTATATGCGTCAGAATATACGACTTACCACTATAACAGACATATATATTGCTTATAATGTATTTCAAATTAAATGCTGAATTAAATGCGAGTCGACAAGAGTCATTAATACAGATTTTGGGGCAGGACGAGGGAATAGGGAAAGAGAGGAAGGTTAAAAGGGAACGAGAAGAGAAGAAATTGATAAAATTTCATTTTAGTAACGAAAAAATTTGGGCCGCATATACTACACAAATTTTTTTAAAAAAAATACATTTTAAGGGTAAAACAGAAAGAACTTTTAGTCCCATTTTTCCTCCTTTAAATTACAAAAGAACTTTTAGTCCCATTTTTCCTCCATTAAATTACAAATATGGCCATGTTAGTAGTAAGCAATTTAGGACATCACTTTATTATTTTACTTTTTCTGCTAGGAATATATAATTCATCTTACCATAATTAAAATCGGTCAATCCTAGCAAAGGTAACACTTACAACGTGGAATGAATTTTGTTATTTGATTATTTCTGGGTTTTAGATGATAAATAATGATACAAATGTCATGCCGCCTAATTAGAAAATGTCATGTAATTTGGCAAATTAGACAGAAAAATCAACCTTATCCCGTAAACGGTTAAACATGTTCAAGTTTTGAAAATTTATCTCAGCTTATAGTTTTCAGGAGTCCATTCTGATAAAAAGAAAATGTCTATCTCTTTAATATTTATAATAAAGTAGTGGATCATAGGTACAAACACAAACCTTTACGTACATAATAATAAATTAAATAAACAGCTAAATGAAACTATCATTATTGACGAGTAAATAAATGCATCATAACTTAAAGGTAAAAATACGGAATTGAGGGGAAACAAAAATTTAAATTAAAGTTAAGTTTTTACAAGTAAATTGATTGGAAGTATCGGGGTAGACAGTATCATGATAATCTTAAAGATTAAAACATGTGGCAGAACTGTAATGAGACTGGGCAACTGTGGGAGAATAAATTGGCAACACCGTAAAACATATACATTTTATAGTACGACACGTTGAGAAGTTGCGTATAGGGTTGCCGTATCGAGAAAAAAATATCGATATTATCGAAACTTTAATATCGATAAGCGATATAACCGGATGTTCGAATATTGATATAAAATATCAGTTACCTACGTACACCAAAACTTTAATATCGATATTCGATATTATCAATGTAAATATCGACAGTCCTATCACGAAAACTGCGTAATTTCCGACGTACGTAGGTACCTCAATATTTTTTATTTCGACACCAATAATTTTTCTCTCTCGATATTATCGAAATCTTAATATCGATTATATCCAAAACCGAAGATCGATATTCGATATAATATCGACATCCCTCGTTGCGAAATTAGAAGAAAGTACTATTTGCGTGCAAAGTTCTGTGATCATACACAGGGCGTTTTGTGCTCAAGGAGATTCGACAAATTTGGAGAGATTTTTTTTAACCTAACGCAAAAAAATTAATCAGACATCAAAATAGTCCCTAAAACGCCGACCCAATTAGCTTAGATAATAAAACATGGGTTTTTTATGTTGAGGGTCGGTGATTCGAACCCACAGTAACAGTAGCCTTTTCTTAATTGAAAATGTATTATTTTCATCATTGTAACAAACGTGTCTGACATGTCACAAATACAATTCATTATTTATATTCCCCCAAAAAATTTTTAGGCAAAAAACCCATTCTCATTTACTTTCCTGACACATCCAGTTCATTGGAATGTTAAAACCAAAATCGTACAGCCACGGGTTACAAAATATAAACTTTATCGCTTTAAAATACATACAAAAAAAAAAAATTACAAAAATATCTTCAATACCTTATTTTTTGGTCCCTTAGCCCAAAGTCCTTACAGATAGGACATTATAATGAGAAATTAAATGTGAAATCCCCTTCACCAGCAGCAACCAACACCAAAGCGATAGTAAGAAAGAAGGTAATATCGGATAAACAAAATGGTTTCCTAAAAATAAAAATTCACAGTACCCAACCAATAAGATAGATCGCAGTCCATTTCGTCGTGCATAGCGCAATACTGACTAACCTAAACTCTTCTGACAAGTATGCAGCTAGAAGCTAGATAACGTTGACACATGCCTATGGTCTTTATTATGAACGAAAATTTTACCTTTTTTTCAAATTTTGTTTTATGAAGGAAAATTTTTTTTAAAGTTTAAATTTTCGTCGATTGAATTTTCACTTTAGAGAAATTAATTGAATGACTCAATTTATTTCTCTAAAGTGAAAAAGTCAAAAATTTAAACTTTAAAAAAAACGAAAATTTAAACTGTAAAAAAATCTTTCCTTCATAAAACAAAATATCAAGTCTCAATACACATTCATATATTAAATAATACCTCTGTTTCGAAAATTGCCCATCAGATGTCGCAATCCATTTTCGCATATTTTTCAAGTTCTGACAATTTACACATTTCGACTTTTCTCTATCGATTCAAGATCGAAAATTATAACGACCGTCCTGTCATCCTCGCCATGACATATTAATTATTTCAAACAGTCGACTCAATATTTGCTCGATGGTATAGTGCCATTTTTTGAATTGGTTGGGGTTTGGTAACATCAGTCTGAACACACCGAAAGGGCTTCCTGCTTCTCCTCGAGTAACTCCTGAGTGGTAGCATCAAGTTTCTTTTGAGCGAACTCATCAATATTCAATCCCTGAAATTAATTTCAAATACATTTTATTTAGATTCCTTTTTTATCTTTGGCTTTACGTCTCTTTAACATCTATTGGTCATTCGAGACTGGGATTTTACCCTCCATTCGCTGGAAACTAGCAAACCAGCTACCCACATTGACCACACCCAGCCTGGGTTGGCCCCGAACCTACGTGGAATCTCACATCGTACTGAACCCTCGTGGGATCCCACATGGTACAACCTCGCGTGAAGTTGCTTCAGTGATCTAACGGGAATTAGTGTATTCAACGTGCCATAGACGCTGGATAATTATTTAGATTCTAATACCATTCAGAAACATGTCACTGACTACAACATCATTAACCTGAGAAAATCGGTTTGATTACTGCAGTGAGATCAAAGAGGTGAAATCACTTCCTTGTGAGCAATTAGAGGTAATCAGTTGGCGATGTATGTTGTAGGAGACCTGAACAGACTCAAGGAAAATAAAAAAAATCACCACTGCCAACATCTCATATTACTATTGTATATTTTCTTATTTCTTTCTCAGTGCACAAGATGCACTGAGAAAGAAACCCTATCAAATGTCCTGGATTCCTGCAATAATGGTCATCTCCTTCGAAACTCACGACATTGAAGGTAATGCACCGGTTTCGGAACCGGATTTTTTCCGAAATTTGCTTGGTTTTTTGGGGTGCATTCAGCTTCGTGAGGACAATTGAGAACAAAGTACTGCAGTGATAGTTTAGTGTAGTGGCACTTATAATGCTGTGATATCCACAAATCGACTTTGAGCCAATGCAATACTATGCGTTAACACAAATATTCTTGGTGGCAGAGAATCCCTCTGCCAGATTTTTTTAACTTTTAGGAAAAATTTTGGAATTATCAGAATTAATGAGAGCCTAAGAGAATACTGTCAGCATACGTGGATCCAGCATCTTTATAGATTTTTTTTTAAAAAAGAGGAAAATAAAGAAAAAATGAAAAAACAACAACAACTACAAAAACTGCTTGATAACAATACTGTGTCGATGAGTATACCCGTACATCATCAGTTTGTGAACCATTTTTGTTTACGTTGCATTTAAATATATTTTTCATTTGATTCGACATTGCTTGAAAAAAATCAACTTGATTTGGGTTATGTTCTACTCGACAAGTCTTCTATGACACGTGGAATACACCAGTTCCCGTTAGATGACTGAAGTTAAGCAACGTCCAGCGAGTGGGTTGTACCACGTGGGTGTCCACGTGGGATCGCGCCCTCGTGATGCTGGCTATTTTTCCAGCCCAACCCAGGTTAGGTGAGGTCAATGTGGGTAGCTTGTTTGCAAGTTTCCAGCATATGGAGGTTGAAACCCCCGTCTTGAATGACCAATAGATGTTAAAGAGACGTTAAGCCAAATTAAAAAAAAATCTAAATTTCTTCCAGCTGTCAATTGACATAATGTGGACGTACCTTAACAGCAAGCGCCAACATCAGTACAAGTAAAATAATAAAGCCATGTGTTACATTGACAGAGTTTCCAGTTTTAGTGCTGATTCGGCCACTGATTTATAATTGGTATGAATCATACAAAGGCGACTTTTAAATATAGCACTCACCTGGACAATTGTCCATTTCTTATCTTTAATTTGGACGGGAAAAGAAAACACGAGATCTTTTGGGATGCCATAAGAGCCATCACTTAAAACTGCCATTGACACCCATTCCTTGGGAGGTGTTCCTTGCCACACATCTTTCATATGATCACCAGCAGCTTTAGCGGCAGACATTGCAGAAGACATTTTCCTAGCGGCAATTACAGCGGCACCACGAGTTTGGATAGTCTGGTAAAAAAAAACGAGTAAGTATTTGGTAATGCATAATTTGGTGTGACCAACTACAAACAAAGGCCATCATTTTCAGCAAAAATACTGATTTTCTGGTCATTCACTTATCTAATATTAGATTTTGATTTATTACTATGAAACTTTGAAAACAATATAGCACTCACCTGGACATAATCAAAACACACTCAAGAAAACAAACCTAACACAATCCGGCAAAAGAGTTGATTGGTTTATTCTGTTTGTTCTGAAAAAATGGTTTACTCCTGGTCCACTATGCATAGGGTGATCATACGTCCCGCCTTCGGTGGGACGTATGGTCTATGTAGCTGTTTGTCCTGTTGTCCCCAGCAATCTCTTGGGAACGCTATCCCGTATTTGACCAAAGCAATTAAAATGCTCCTTCTTTTTTACCTTACGAAGATCGAGAATACTTTGCCTAGGCAAATTCCTCTATGGCAAAAGTGCTTTCTTTAATTAATAATCTTTAGAAAACTGAAAAGAGTCAATGTCGCATGTGCAGTAGGGGGAAAAGGAAAGGAGGCAGGAGTACCTAAAGTGTGGTCACATATATTTTTAGTGTTTATTATTTTTTTTTACTTCTTACGATTTTTTTATATTAACTAGGATAATCATAAATAAACATAAACCCAAGTAGAATTTGACAGTGTTTTTTTAACTGAGGTGCACCAGACGAACCTGTTCAGTGGTTGCTCCAGATGTCTGAAATTGAACTAAGTCCTGGTTCTACTGACACGAATCCACATAACATGCTAAAGCTGCTGTTATTACTAAAAACTATGTTGCCTCTACGTCACAAGTTTTGACACCCCTAACTTACCTCAACAAATGAAGTGTTCAGGTATTGATCATCCTTAATGGCTTCATGTACAGATTGAGTGGCACCACTCGCTGTTGTCACGGTAGCATGTCTCACATCTGGATACTGAGTCTTGGAATGGTTACCCCAAATTATCACATTTTTTACAGCATTTACAGGGAGTCCAAGTTTAGCCGCAATATGCGCTTGAGCTCTACAAAAAAAAACATTTACCGTCATTCTTAAGTGGATGTTGTTCCTCTCCCCGAAAAAGATTTTGATATCCCTCAGCCATCCGGGCCCGTAAAACCGGCCATCACGAGGGCAGTGTTTTTCAAGAGGTCACATTGTATGAGCTCATTAACATTTAATGGCACATAATCAACATAATTCGAAAATGACTGAACCGAGATTTTGTTCTAGGGACCTGTCTGGACCTGGAAGGGTTCATTTTTGAAGGAACTCTGGGAAGCACCGCTATTTTTACATGAAGCTCCCATGGCTCAATGGTTACTGCACTAGTTTTGCACTCGGGTGACCGTGGTTCGAATAAAGGCTGGGGCTATAATTTGTCACAGTGGTTTGGATGTTTTAAGGGAACACTCAGCCTCGTGAGGACAATGAGTAGCTATGGAGATAAATGCGCATAGCGATCCGGTGACAGCACTGTAGGTAAAATAAAAAAATAAAAGTAATTGGATAATGATTGATATTGGAAAATCCTTCAAAGCTGCAGTCAGCACCAAAATTGTCACATAATAACACAAAGAAACAGCTTTTTTTCTAAGGTATAGACTCCCCTGCCTTTTAGTTTTATTGAAAAACGGCTACTTATTTGTCCAAAAGAGGCTAAGTGTAACCCAAAAAGTTAACAACATGCGGTATTCCCAACAGCCATCCGTGTATTTAACACACCCGAAGTTACTTATCAATAGAGCTCCGAAGAGAATTCATGTATTCAACGTCATCAAGTCTTTGTATGTTCAAAGACTCTCTAAATGCTTACAGAAATTAGTAATTCATATTATCTCACCTATTCTGGTCTAGTCGGGTCATGGCGGAAAAGTTTTCTTTTGGTATGCTTGGGGCATACTTGGAACAGATGAGAGCGTTGGTGTTAGCGGGATTACCAACCACTAGGATCTTCACAGATTTCTTGGCGAACTTGTCGAGAGCATCACCCTGTAATTAAAATAACGAGTAAATAATGTAAATGTGTTAAAGCATAAAATTGTACTGTCACAACCTATATTTGCGGGTATCACAGCATTACAATGTCGTTGAATCTACAACAACTCCCTAAACTATCACTGTACTATATATTTCCTCTTGTAATGCCACCACTGGTCGCTGACACTTAAAGTAGCTCCTCACGAGGCTGAGTTCACCTTGAACAACCAAGCAAAGTTCCGGAAAAAATCCGGTTGCGTCGAACCCGGGTCTCCCGTATGCAAAACCAGTGTGATACCCACTAGGTCAGGGGGGCTGCTCAATAATATGCCAATGTAAAATAAAAAATTGAAAACAATATAGGATGTAACAACTGATCCAACAGGACATTACAGAAATACACAACAGGTTATTTGCCATGGGTTTTAATTTTCACCCAAAAAAATGTTTTGTTATGAATTACACCAATAAATCTAATTCCAAAACACTTACAACATCAACAATTTCCCCATATGTCACCCCTAAGGATCTTGGTGTCACATTTGAGAGCAACTTAATATTCGATGCTCATTATGATGAAATCCAGGCGAGGGCGTACACTCGGATGAGCATGATTATTAGATTTTCTAAACTGATTCATGACCCAGATGTTATAAAACTATTATTCCAATCCCTGGTAAGATGGGATCTGAAATACAGATCCATAGTTTGGACTTCACAAACTAAAGTTGCTAAACAATACTATCTGAGTTGATGGATGCTTTCAACATTTTAATCTTTGTATAGTGCAAAATCTATTTCTAGACTTGAGCCCCATTGTCAATTTTGATGTCCACCCTAATACAACCCATCACCAAAATTTCGGCCAAATTGAACCGATAGCTCTTTTTTTTCTGTTTCGAGTCGGATCCCTTAGGGGGGAGGGAGGTCGTGGGCGAATTCAAAGGTCCATTATTGAAAATAATAAAAAAAATCGCTGACTTTTTCAGGTCGTTGAAATGACAAACCTCCCGAAACACGTTCCTGATGCTACTGTCTAACTGGAGTTACAAGGTCAAGCAGTCTATACACTAATCTATATCGTTCGCCTTGTTTGTTTGCTTTCTCAATTTGAGATTTTAATTGTTGCAGTAAGTTATTAGTGCTAGGTACAGGGTGTGGGAAAACTGGGGACACACTAATCTATAACGTTCGCCTTGTTTGTTTTCTCAATTTGAGATTTTAATTGTTGCAGTAAGTTGTTAGTGTTAGGAACAGGGTGTGAGAAAACTGTGGACACACTAATCTATAACGTTCGCCTTTTTTGTTTGTTTTCTCAATTTGAAATTTTAATTGTTGCAGTAAGTTGTTAGTGTTAGGAACAGGGGGTGAGCAAACTGGGGACACACTAATCTATATCGTTCGCCTTGTTTGTTTGTTTTCTCAATTTGAGATTTTAATTGTTTCAGTAAGTTGTTAGTGTTAGGAACAGGGGGTGAGCAAACTGGGGACACAGTTTCCGTTGTTTGTTTGTCACACAAATTGCGGTATTTCGAGAATTAACACAGTGTGAGATATTGTCGACGTTATAAAATTCCGTGACTCTCACACTTTCCCCCAAACCCGTTTTCTGGCTACCGCGCTTTCCCACAAACTCGTTTCCTCTTTGCCACGATTTCTAACACTGTTATATTATGGTTTTCCACAGTTCTATGTTTCACACGCTTTTTCACAAATTTATTTTGTGATTCCCGTGTTTTCTCATAAACTTATTTTGAGGCTCTCACGTTTGTCCACAAACTTGTTTTCTGATTTCCATGTTCTCTCACAGTCGTTTAGTCGTTTTCTGCTTCCCATTATTCTGTCTCGTTCTTCCGCAGAATAAAACCTACCTGAGCTTTAAAGATTTTAATATTGGCGGACAACAAATCTTTTCTTTCCATTCCTTCTTTTCGGGGCATTGCTCCAACCATAAAAGCGGCTTCAACATCTTTAAATGCAACTTCTGGTTTATCGGTAGACACAACATCTGAAATCAGACCAAGTATATTGGATGTAAGAAATGATTCTACTACTGAACTGATATCTAAGAAGCTAAGATAATTAACTTGGGATCAGACACTGTAATTTATTTTGTACGAACCTAAAAAGGTCACTAAATAATTTCTTTCCTTAAAAGACACTCCTCAAAAGTGCCTTAAAAATATTCAACGACTCGTACAGTTTATTTTCATGGTTTTTGATATTACTCGGTATTTGACCAAATGGCATGAATACATTTTCGACATGTAAACAGAACGTCTTCAAAATTTTAAAATGCCACCACTGATTGTTTCTCTTAATATGCAGCAATTACTCATCTTTTGTACACAGAAGAATGCATGGACATTCTGATTCAATGAATTTCAATCAATTTTTTAACATATAAGGTCATTCGAGACGGAGGTTTTACGATGTATTCTTACAAACCAGCTCTAAGTGGCAACGCTAAGTGGCAAAAGTGCCCATCACGGCGGACGGTGGACAACATTTTTTTCGTGACGATTCCAAAGGTTCATTATTGAAAATAATAAACAAATATTTGGTTTAAAAACTGAAAAAAATCTGGAAAGGGTCAAGAGAGCTTAATTGAACACTGTCTCTAAGATTAGATTACTTATCATAGGTAAGTATATTTTGAAGAAAACATTCAAAGGTCACCCGTATCATTATTGATAACAATTTGAAAAACCGAATAACTATCAATAATCGATGATAACAACATCACCAACAATAGAATATTGCAACCACAGTTCAAGGAGGAAAAGATTATTTATCACTCGACAGACAATTTCAAAAGATCCAACAATAATAAATTCTATATACAGTGTCCCAGAACTACTGCCCGAGAACCTTTCATGATAATATAAACATTAATAAAATTTATATAGGTACAGAGTGTCCCAGAACTACCGCCCGAGAACTTCTCATGATAATATAAATTTTAAAAAAAAATTGTGCACATTGTACTACAAATCACACTACAAAAATATAAAAAAGAGCCATGAGCGATTTCGTCCATTACGAATGACATCTTCTAGTGAATATAAAAAGACTCGTCTTATGACGCTCAACTCACCAGACGATGTCATAACGCATGAAAGTGCTCGTGACTCTGATACACCATTTTTTTAAAAAAAAATTATATGAGTTCAACAGGCGATGTCGTAACGAATGAAAACGCTTGTGACTCTTTTTACTTTCATTATCCTACAAAAGGAAAAGTATTGTAATGGGCTGAAATTTTGGATGTCGAGTTTTCAATGCCAAAACACGTTTTGACTTTCGTTCCAAAGGCAACAACCTCCTGTATATTTCGACTATAGAGCTGCTGACTTTGGGGCATATTTGATTCAGACCAACTGTTTTTTAACTATTAAATTAGGTTCCCTTTGTTCTGATAAGATAAAAGTCATTCCAATTCATATTCCCCGCTTAGATACTTACCCCTGACGAGTGGAAGGGCACAATCTGATATTTCCATGACAACTCCTTGAAGTACGCCCATCATAGGTGTTATATCCAACAGGTGTAAAATAATTGGTTGGTTTGCTCCAAAAACATCTCCCTTGGCAATTTGATAGATGAGAGAATAAGCAATTTGACCAGCGGCGCCGGTGATGACGACTCTGATGGGTTCTGCCTAAAAAAAAATAGACCAAGTTTTTACATCAACAAAGGAGCCTCCAAGCAAACAGGGAATAGTCATTTGTAGTTCTTATTTCAAGAGTTGGGACCACAGAAACAAAAGCTTCGTTCGCAACGTTACCGAGTGTACTTTTCAATACATGAAGAACATATCGCAACCAGTATTCTACAAACTTTTTTTAACAACTATGTAATCTTAAATCAAGAAATACGAAATGTCTTATAGTCTTATTTAACTCTACCACACCACAACCTTTTGCTCGGTGCTTACTCTCTTTAGGTGTAACCCTTTCCTAGCTTACCCCTAGCTTGCTTCTCACAGTATCCATAGAAACTGCATAGAAAATCGCTGATGATCTCTCATCACTGGTTTGAAGCAGAGTTATTTTAAAGGCTGCATGTTCTTCCTAACACCAAACCTTCTGCATTTACGCGGGCTTATGACCGTCACCTGATGAAGCTGGTTTGCTCCCCTCTGTGGCTGCATTTTTTTTTAAAAAAAATTTATATAGAGATGGTATTTAAAACATTTGTAGTCATTAAGAAATATAAATTTGAAGAAAAAAAGCTTCAAAAAATGTTTAGAAAGAAGTCGCTTCCACTTACGTCGTAAGTCAGACATATAGATTTTTTTTCCGAGAAAACTTCAATTGATATGTCGTATTGTGACCTGATGTAATACATGTGCGGTTTCGGGGCTATATGGAATAACCGTAGAGGTTTTTTTACTTTCCTTATCCTATAAAAAGGAAAGTATTGTAATGGGCCGAAACTTTTGATGATTTCAGTAGATGAGTAACCTTTTTTCAACACAATAATTGAACTTTTATATCAAACCTCGAAACTGGGGCGTTATACAGGGATCTATTTTTTTTTTTTTAATTNTTTTTTTTTTTTTTTTTAAAAAAATGTAAATAAAGGATAGTCCTTATTTTATTGCAAATTTTATATTGAAATATAAAATTTTGGTACCATTGCATTTAAAATTTCTGAGAAACCGAAACTTTCCGGGATGAAAATATGTCAGTATTAGAACTAGAAATGAATGGTTGTCAGCGTCTATGGCAGGTTGAATACCGGGATGAAAATATATCAGTACTAGAACTAGAAATGAATGGTTGTCAGCGTCTATGGCAGGTTGAATACATCAGTTCCCGTTCGATCACCCGTTCGTCCAGCGAGGTTGTACCATGTGAGTGTTCACGTGGGTTCGCGGCCTCGTGATACTGGCTATTTTTCCGGTCCAACCTAGGCTGGGTGAGGTCAATGTGGGTAGCTGGTTTGCAAGTTTCCAGCGAATGGAGGGTAAAACTCCCGTCTTGAATGACCAATAGATGTTAAAGAGACGTTAAACCAAATTTAAAAATAAAATAAAAAAATAATGGACTACTTAATTATGAACACCAACTAACCCACAAAACTACAACAATCTTAATGATGAACACCAACTAACCCACAACTCCAACAATCTTAATGATGAACACCAACTAACCCACAACTCCAACAATCTTAATGATGAACACCAACTAACCCACAACTCCGCTAATCTCAATGATGAACACCAACTAACCCACAACTTCAACAATCGTCAGGCAGCTACACCGAAAGTATCATCAAAAATAAAAACTTGACTCCACATGTTGACACACATTGGAGTCTTTCAAAAAAATAAAATTCTTTTAAAAATGGCGGCAAGAACTTGTTGGTTCCCGTAACTTTTCTAGGTTCAGTAGATCCCGATATATTCTGGTTGAGACAAAGGGACACCTGGATTACCATTTTACCAATATTATATTAGATTTCGTTAAACGTTGAGCAGAAAAATTTTCATTTGACGGAAAAGCGTATCCGTTACGTATTTATTAGAAATCTAAGTAAAACATCAAATTTTGACCATTATCTACATAATGAAAATAGTAAAATAAAAAAAACTCATGTGACACATGGGTTTATTATTTTACTAGCTAAACCCCCCCCCCTCCCCCCACACACACCAAAGTTCTGGGGCATAATTAGACCCTAAATTTGACATACATACCAAATGTCAAGTTTTTAGCAGCTGTAAATTTCAAGCGGTAAATTTCAAGTCTGTAGCTCTTACGATTCTCTTTTTAGAGAGGATAAGCGGAAACCGCTAAAAAGCGGCCAAAAACGCCCTACCAAATTTCATCTAAATCGGTCAACGCTAAGTGACAAAAGTGCCCATTACGACGTATGGCGGAAAACGAATTTTTTTAATTCGATTTTTGGATTCTAAATACCTCGAAATGTATCAGTTTTTTTTTTTTTGGGGGGGGTATTTTTTTCGTGACGATTCCAAAGTTTCATATTGAAAATAATAAACCAAAATAGTAATTTGTTTGTGGTAACTGCTCCTTCCTTTTCTCTTTCCTTGCGAAATGAAAATGTAGGTCAAACAAAACGCTAACTTTGCAATGCCAAGAAAAACAAACCCAACGTGTATTAGCCTCCTTTACCAAATAATAGCTGCTATAATACCAACCTCACGCATGCTCATCAAACGCACTTTATCAACAAAACCACACTACTAAGAAAAAATAAAAGAGTTTACATTGTCATAGACTGGCAGCTCAGTTTGACGCCGAAATATATTTTTGAATCGATGTGAAACAGCTGGAAACATCGACAGTGGAAGAGGGGGAAAACAGGAGAACACTGAAGCAATTGTCGGTGGTCCACTGGGATAGTTCAAAGAAGTTTTCAATTGATTTAAAATAATGTCGCTGTTCACAACACTCTGTAGGGAACACAGAACAGTTCCAATTCAAAATTTTGAGCTATAAAAGGCGCATATTTTAAAATACATTTATTGTCCAAGTGTAGAATGCAGTCACTTCCTTATTATATGGTCTGCCAATTGTTATTTAGCACTTGGATTTGCAGACCCTAGAATTTAGTTTTAAACAATGTAGCGAGAAAGCCAGCTTCATTAGGTGACGGTACTAAGCCCGTGTAAATACAGAAGGTTTGGTGTTGGGAAGGGCATCCAGTCTTTAAAACTCTGATTCAAACCAATGATGATAGATCATCAGCGAAATGCGAGCTTCTATGCAGGTTCTATGGATACTGTGAGAAGCAAGTAAGAGATACTATGCCAGAAAAGAGTGCAGCTAAGTAGAGTAGGCAAAGAACAAAAGATTGTGACATGGTAGAATTAAGGAAACCAGCATCGATCCCAAATAGAATTGGAAAAAGGTGAAATAAATGAAGAATAATATTTTCTGTAAAAAAATCACAGTCCATCCATAGTCAATAAATGATCCAAACAATATTTTCAATTAATCCCCAGGCGGGAAGGTTTCAGGCCTGACGAGAGGGGGTGGGAAATGGGGGGAATCCCCCCAGTTCCGGGATTTCCTAAGAGGCCCGGTGAGAAAATTATCATAATGAAGTTTTTCATTTTTTTTCTGAATAATAATTAAATCAACTTAAAAGTTATGAAAAAAAAGTCAAACACACAAAAGCAGAAGTTTAGAGATAGTGGGATAATGGCTATTGCAGGACACTGATTTTACAAAATAGTGCTAGATTTCAGCTTGTACAGCAATCATAAATTTTGGTATATCGAATCGAATTATGTGTTGCCAAGAAGAAGAGTATACGCCTTTTCACATCAACTACGTGAATTGCCCACTTTTACTATTATTACTGCCCATACGGTGATTTTAAAATAAGAATGATAGAAGGGCCCGTAAATTTTTTCCCCCCTGGCCCGGATTTTCTGTCTGGAAGGTCTCATTTTTTTTCTTTCTTTTTTTCTTTGTTGATTTCAAAGGTTTATTATAGAAAATAATAAACCAAAACCTCTTTTTTTTACCTTAAGACGAACCATACAGTCAGTGGGTGGAATGGTTAGTATACAATAAGCTATGTACAGAATGGGGACATACTTTTGAAAAATATGAAAATTTCGATCGTACATATTTTATAAACTGCACACCTATATTTTCACAACAAATATTCGTAATTCGCACATATTCCAAATACGACAGAACCGGCGCACGACACCGCATAATACAAAGTTGCTTGCACGACCCAATCGATGACTGTTATTGATAAGGACGCGTATTGGTTGAAATTGAATGAAGGGGTTATCAATATAGTGTAACAACAATTTTACAGGAAGAAGGAGTTTATTATGTAAAAATACATTGATTGAACGAAGGGGTTATCAAGATAGTGTAAGAACAATTTTACAACAGAGAGAAGGACTTATTATGTAAAGAAGTATTGATTGATACCGGAGTTATCATAGCATTTGTCAGATAAATTTTCCTAACTTTAAAGTAGTCCACACACGAGAATTAATACTATCCAAATTTTTACCGGTGGTTAAGACAACAATCCCCTATGGATGGGGGGACTTAAAAAGAATACTTCCAAGGTACCCAAGTACATGTCGGTCGTAAAGGACGACTAAGGTCAGAAACGATGTTTTTCCCATTACCCATGCAGAAAGCAAGGAGAAGCTACTGATAATGCAGTAGGGATTTATTAGTATCAAGAACTCATGACGAGTTGTTGCAATCCAGCACCACGGCTGTTAACCTATGATGATGCTGATGATGACGACAAAAACATTGGGGAGGTAAGAGTACTATCCGAAGGATTTTTTAAACCCCTACAATTCACAACACTTTCTGATTTTAAAAAATTGGAATTAAAAATAAAAACGTACGTATGCAGTATTGTTTTTTTTTTTTTTTTTTTTTTTTTTTNTTTTGTTTTTTTTTTTTTTTAATTTACTGAAATTTGATATGCAGGTACCATTTATGGGTTGAAATTGCTGACACAATTTTTCAATAGTGTTAATAACATATAAAGGCTAACGTTTAGAAACACCTTGTATCCAGGCACCATTATTAAAGAAAGAAAGAAAAAAAATCAGAAAAATCACATTCTCTGAGTACCTAGATTTCTTATATAGAAAAATTATAGAGTGTGCGCCATTTAAATTTACAGGAATTATTTTGCCATTCCGCTGAGGGGAAGGCTGTAATTATTCAATAACTCCCCCCCCCCCCCAATGAATTAGACATTGTTTTAAGGATGTAAGTTTTGTTTGGACTACGCCAAATTTTGATAACTGTAATAATTCAGTTTTATTCAAATGAAGAAACCAACAGACAGCTCAAATAATGTACTGAGAATAGTACTTGACAATCGCTTGGGTTTGAGTGATGTGTTGTGTAGACAGACGTCATGTTATTCATACGATTATTATATGATGATGCCCAAATGAATATAAAACAGACAGTTCTAATAGTGTACTGAGAATAGTACTTGGCAATCGCTTGGGTTTGAGTGATGTGTTGTGTAGACACACGTCATGTTATTCATACGATTATTATATGATGATTGCCAAATGAATATAAAACAGGCAGTTCTAATAGTGTACTGAGAATAGTACTTGGCAATCGCTTGGGGTTGAGTGATGTGTAGACACACGGCATGTTATTAATACGATTATTATATGATGATTGCAAAATGAATATAAAACAGTCAGTTCATTCTTCAACAACTCGCTTTAGTTATCTGTCATTTTTCTCAAATCAACAAACGAGGAAAAAAAACAATGGGACCAAAAATACTTTACTACCCTCAGGATAGGGGTTATTTTCAAAAACACGTCCATGACATGAAACCCATACTAGCCGTAGAAAGTGATTAACGCCTGGTTTCTCACACAAGTTGGGTCGGTCTACGTCCCTGGATATAATCAAAAATCATCACAGCTTTAGTAGAAGGACATTAAAACTATGAAACTATTTGCACCTTTTTTCCAAACCCTGAATCCAGAAATGGGGACACCAGTTGATTTTTAAAGGAATACTAAATCAAAGCCGGCAACCGGCAATGTTTGAATGAGTTTGAAAGTTTAAAAAAAAAGTTTGAATGAGAACCATCTGCTGCACATATTTCCTATATGGCCGGCTTCTCTATGTAAAGAAAATTTGAGTTCTCCAGTTAATCAAGAATTTCTTAAAACTGGCATAGCCATAGCCATCAGAACATATTTTTGAGATTAGGATAATATCCCGTGAATTAGACACTAAAAGCAAGTAAGGTGGACCTATCTGGAGAACGGTGGTAAGTACAACTAAGAACCTCACCGGGAACGAAAAGTTCCCTGAAGTAATGCGCAAGCGATTCCGAGGCACAAGTTTTTTTTTTTTTTTTTTTTTTTTTTTTAGTAAGGAAGACTAATATATTTATAAAAAATCACATATATTTTTAGTATCAATTACAAAGGCTAAGCGCATTGATGAGATTATCTTAATTTTTGAATGTAAAATTGTATGACTTACTAACTTTCATAAACAAATAAATCATACTTAATATTTTAAGAAGTTACTTCTGGGGGACACTTAACGGACCGAGTCCGCCTTGCAGAAGAGTTGGTGTAAAATCATAGAAGTTTTTTGGTTGCCAATATTACATGGTAAATATCTCTAATTCATGAGGAATAATATTAAGAGAAACTAAGTAACTAACCAGGAATCTGAAAAGCGGAATTTTTTCCGGTAATCCAACTGCATATCAACATTAAATTACATTTCTGCATTCTGCCCCAACTCAATGTTTCAATTTTGATGTCTTAAAAACGTGCGAATATTTACAAATCGTAAAACTAAAATAATGGTCAGCTTTCTCCAACTGTATTCATCGTAAAATAACATTTAGGTGCAGTTAAAAGTTGCAACATAATATTTATTAAACATTATTGAAAACACATGTGTCAGATTAAATAGGTACCGATCTCAGAAATTACATTTCAAATCTTTTTAACTCAGGATGTAATGAAAAGGTCAAAATAATTGAAAATAAAGACAGACAGACCTTTAGTCAAGGACGTAAGGTTTTATAAATATAGGTAGTTTTAAACAAGATTCCATATCAAACAAGTGTAATTTAGTTCTTTCTAAAAATATAAATATTTAAAATAGCAAAGAAAGGTGTTTTTTTAGAATGCTTAAATTAAGATTTTTTTTAACTTACCATTTTTAAATATTGGATAAAATAATACAATTCGGATCAAGTTTTAAATTGAAAATTACTCGTTGAAGGTAGGCAAGTGAATGATGAATGATTTATTAACAGGTTTAGAACAACTTGATGCCTAACATAGAAGAAGAAATTAAAAACAATCTAGGTATATATACCTATAAAAGAGAATATTATTATATTGTGAGCAACTAAAACTGATGATAAGTGGATGCACAATGTTATCTTGAATTGTGTTCAATGTTCAAATATTTAACGAAATGATTATGATAATATTCCAAGAGTTTATGTTCTTTCTTATTCTTATTAATTTCTTATTTCTCTGCTCTCCGGTTTCCGGCTTTGCTGATAAAAATATTGATAAAGAAAAAAAAACATACAATGTTGCCCAATTGATAAGAAAAGAAAAATATCCGTACGTAATGTACGGATATTTTTAAAAAACATTCGTTCTTACAATAATACTCCGACTTCAGGCAGAATTGTAGGGTTACCCAAAAAATGAATTTTCTTTGAAAAAATACATTTTTATTCAGATACGGTTGTAAAAATTTAACCTTAACGTCCTTAAGTCACGTTTAATCAGGATACGTTTTGATGGTACTGTCTAATTGAAAATTTAAATTTTTCGATGGAAATTTTATCGTATTATGACCCTCACCTTTCTGTTTGATATTAGAGGTCCTAGTTTTGCAAAAGTACTACATTATGACGTCATCGCTGATATCAAAACTAGTTTTGACTTTTGTGACGTCACCCATGTTAATCGCAACCCTATTATGAGTTAGAAGAGTCAAATTATGGATAGGTAGTATTTCTTTTTATTATACATGACGGCATTAACGTTTCTTAACCTCTCCAGGTGAGGAAAAAGTCTGAATTATGAAACGTATGATGTAAGATACTACGAGTTTTTTTATAATGATTAATTGTTACAGATTGTGTGGGTAGATCCAGGGGTGGGTATAGCCCCCCCCCCGCGATTTTTTCGAGATAAGCCATCAAATGTGACACGCGGAATAATATATCACAGGATTTGATGATATTATCATCAAATCCTTCTTCTTCTTAATTCTTTCTTTCTATCCTTCCTCTTTTCTATTTATATTGTTCATTCAATATAAATTAAAAAAAAATAAAAAATCCTGTGCTTCTATTTCAATGTTACGCAGAAAACACTTGTTGAAAGTGTCAATTCACCTGTATACAAAAATACATTACATTTTTCAAACACCTTGTAAATCATTTTGTTTCCTCAAAATAGCTGTCTGTAGACCTGTTCGTTATTGTCACGTGTTACACACGTGTAATGTTTGTAAGGTCAGTCAGTCAGAAAAATAACAATAAGTTGGGTGGGTTTCACCGAAATAAATAGTTGTCTATGACGTATTTCTATCTGGAGACATACCGACTTGATAAAATATCAAGTGATAGGTGATAAAATATCCCTCCTTATGTCTTATTTTAAATGAAAATTAAATCAAACCTTCAATCCAAGTCATCTCCAAGATATAAAAGAAAACGTAAAATATTTCTTTTAAAAAAAACGGTTTTTTTGCTCTCCTGTAAAATTTGCTTTTTTCGACTTAGACCCCTTCTGAATTAGGGTGACGATATGTCAGGTCTTCTCCGCAAAAAAAAATCCTCTGTTCGCCCCTGGGTAGATCACTCCTTGGAGTCATGACGTCATACCGAATAAGTTTACGTCTGGGTAGAAATTAAGGATCCTGCAAAAAAAAAAAAAATACCTACCTATTACAAAATCGAAGCATGTGCGCGTAAAAACGTTTCTTAAACCCTCTTGCTCGAATTAGAGAATTAAAACGTTAATTTATATCGATGTATAAACAGAATAAAAAAGATCTTAACCATTTTTTGGTTAAGATCTGAGAACCTTAAATTCTGCTGAGAGTCGCGACTAGTTATTGATAAATTCATCAAATTTCTAATAGATAGCTCTACATAATATATTTCAAACTAAATACCTACCTACCTTGTGATGTGAGATGTATGCTCATGACAAATTGTTAGCGCAATATAATGATGTCCGACAGGGGTCACCATTGACAATATTTTAGACGCAGGCTCCTCGAATAACTATCGAGGTCACCCCACCAGGGCCCCCTATTTTTGTCTCCTTTGAATCCCCTCCGCCCTCACTGCCTAGATTATTAGAAAAACCTTCCCATGAACTTTTGGGTGTATGATACCGTATAGCAAAAATAGAGCACCTCTTCTACCAGGCATATTTGATGTCTTGTACGTAACCAGTCCCGACGAGGTGTGGGGGGGNCCAGTCCCGACGAGGGGGGGGGGGGGGGAATGGCGGGCCAGGCCCGGGATTTCCTAAGAAGCCCAGTGAGAAAATTATCTATTTTCAAGTTTTTTTCTGAATAGGTAATAAATAAATCAACTTAAAAGTTTTGAAAAAAATTCAAACACACAAAATCAGAAGTTTAGCGTTAGTGGGCTAATAAGGGACAATGGCTATTGCGGGACACTGATTTTACAATGCGATCTTTCAGCTTGTATAGCAATCATCTGATAATCGAATTATTTGTTGCCAAGAAGAAACGTACACGCCTTTTCACATCAACTAAGTGAATTGCCTACTTTTACTTTTATTACTGCCATACGGTGAGTTTAGATGAAAGTATAATAGAGGGGCCCGTAATTTTTTCCCCCAGGCCCGGATTTTCTGTCTAGGCCCTGTACATAACAAACTGCACGAGTAGTTCTGCGAACTGTAGATCTCGCCCAGTTAAAAATGAACACCATTTAACACGGGAGGCCCCAAAGTTATTACTAGTTTTTTTATACACTAAAGTCTTTATTTTTTTAAATTAACAAATCCTAAAGAACAAAATAGAACGTTTATGTGATTGCGTTGTGTAGGTACTTCGAACTCGTTTGAATTAAAAATAAAAATGTTTAGAATATTGTTCGCTTCTTTTTTTTGTTCACGATTGTCTCGCGTAGCAACGCGACGTGTAGCAATGCTTTTTAAAAGTATAATTTCATGCTTATATAGTTTATGAGAAGATATCCAGCTAAGTTTCGACCTCTTCAACAATTCAATTCAATTCCCTGATTGATTTTATTTAATAAAGTTTTTATACAAAAATAACTTCCTCAGTCTGCTATACTTTTCTGCTAAGAAATATAATGAATGTCCATCTTTAGAATATGTATCAGCACAGTTTGAGGAAAAACTTTGTAAACAAATATTGTTTTTTAAAAATCAAAATTCTATTCTATCCAAATCAGATAAGGCGTTCGGGGGTTTTCGTCATAAAAGGAGACAAACAAAAGGCATTTAGAGTTGTGTTAAAACTAGACCTCAATTCGTTCGTTCAATAATGTTAATTATTCAATCCGATGATAGCGGATAACTCAAAAAGACAAGTGCCGCTGTACCGCTACCTGCAACAAAGTCTTAGAATAGTGTCTCTGAAGTACTATATACCTACACCCTACACTAGTCTGACAGGATCCGAACCGACACAATAAAATGTATCGTTGGATACGCTAATCATTATTTCGGTAGGGTGGAGAGAAAATCAACTCGGATTGGTTGAAAAAGTATCGTGTCGGGTCGGAAGCTGCCGGACTTGTGTAAATAGAATTTAAAGTGGGGGGTACACGGTGCTCGGTCTCGTGAGGACAACGACGATGTAATACCAGGAACCAACAAAAAAAATGTGCAGTTATAATTTACATGTTAATTATATAAAAATACTAGTTTTTTTCCCGTGCTTCGCTACCGTTACAAAATTCAACAACAATTTCGAGAACGCGAAATTAAATCTTCTCAATTTTAGATTTTTATTGGAACCGACCCCCAGAGTGAACACGGCTCCTATTTAGAAAATGAAATATTTTACTCAAAGATATTACTTTTTGCACTGCGGAACACCTTCGTATAAAATTTCAGCTTTCTCGCTCATCCCGAAGTGATATTTCTTAACAATGGGTTTTTGGTGGAACCGACCCCCAGAGTGAGCACCGCTCCTAGTTAGAAAATTCAATATTTTATACAAGGATATGACTTTCTGTACTTCGAACACCTTTGTATCAAATTTCAGCTTTCTCGCTTATCCTGAAGTGGTACTTCTCAATTCCGATTTTTTGGTGGTGAAAACTGTCCAAAAATCGGGGAAAACCCGGAAATTTTCAAATTTTATTTTTTTTATATGGGGGGGGGTCTATTCTCGGTAATTTTTCGTTATCTCTTTTAGTTTACCCGGAAAAAAAATTGCAAAAAGATCCGCTAAATAGCGTCATTTTTGGCGGTAACTTGCTCCCACTTGAACTTTCAATTTTGTGTGCCTCTACGTTTAGCCATTGTGGAGCTACGTTGATTATTAGTCAGTCAGTATACGAACTGGGCTTTGCGTTTTATAAGTATAGATTTATTATTATTTATAAAATAAATGAAAAAAAAAACACTTACCAGAAACACTATTTATAGTTTATAGTTAAAGAAATTGAAACTAGTTTCAATCATTCGATTCATCATCAGTCTGTCGAGTCGAATGATTTGAAACTAGTTTCAATGTTAATAATTATAAATAACATTTCTGGTAAGTGTTTTGTTTTTATTTACTTCATAAATAATAATCAAGTACTTGTATTGCTGTGATAGCCACAAAAATAATTGTGACAGTGCAAAATATTATGCATAAAGACAATACTTAATATATTATTATAATTTCTGCTAATAGAACATACAATAATTGTAAGTTATTAGGGGGAGGATGCTTTCTGTTTCCTTTCATTAAAAAGGTACTTCTACTTATCAAAATAAAATAGGGGCCCCGCTCACGTTCTGCGTCGCCCAGTATTTTCATTCGGGGGGGGGGGGTCCCATATTGACTTTTCATCTTTAGTAGTAACATGTGCGCTAACCATCAAGGCTGACATTTTGACAAAGGGGATGGAGGTTTTGGTGAACACGAGACAGATTACGTTTTGTTAATTAAAAAATAAATTTAATATCGGGGGAGTGTCAGAGGGTATATCTGAAATATATTATGGTTACCCATTTTATCTAATTTTCGAGGTGAATCTATGTGTCTTTCAGGGCCGGATTAACTTGTAGCACGTGCTACGGGGCCCGCGCTTTGACAAATTACACTAGATATTTCGACATTTCTGGGTTGACAATTGAAAAAACATATCATTTTGACGGGGCCCCCAACTCTTCAAAGTATATAGTAAAATCTAATTTAGGAAAGTACAAGTACCTAGGTAACAACTACCTAGGAACTTAATAAAGAAACGATTATTGCAAGATAAGCAAATAGTTTTTTTTTTTTTTTTTTTNTTTATTGATGTTGGCATACTCAAAATTTAATTTCACTTTTCTCTACCAGCTGTAGGTACTAGACCAAAAGAACAAAAGAAATCTATTTTCGTACTTGCTCCAAAAAGTAGACTACTTAGACGGCACCGGCAGGGAGTTGAGGGGGCCCGGCGCTGTGAAAGTGCTACTGGCCCCGCACAAGGGTAATCCGGCCCTGGTGTCTTTATGTAATACAGTCATACCTGCCCCTAAAATCGCCAGTCTGGTGCACTCAAATTTTCGAGATTTTGAGGGTATGTTTGAGGGTATATTTTAAAAAAATATTAGTGGAATTCATAAATAGATATTTGTTGGAGGGTCTTAAATTTACCCCAGTGAGATATTCTAACCGGACCAGACTGGTGACTTTGGGGATACATATGACTGTACCAAAAAAAAAAACACGTTTGCCATTAACAAACATAACCTCAATATCCTGGAAATTTCTACCTCCCCCACAACCTGGTTTGACCGCACCAGACTGGCGGGTTAGGTAGGACTATATTATTATTAAGTAATTTGTTTTACAGAGGTGAAAAGGAGAGAAAACTATTTCGACGTATATACCCGTTAAACGTGCACAAATAATGAGGTGTGTCCCTAAAAAACGTGTAATCTCTTTAACCACGTGATCATGGAAGGTGATGTTGTTGTTATTGTTGATGATGATGATGTTGTTGTTGTTGGTGATGATGATGATGAGTTACAACTTACACCTTATAGGTACATAAGTCATGAATAAAAAAAAAAATGAAATTTCGGGGGGGGNAAATAATGAAATTTCGGGGGGGGGGAGGTCTGGACCCCATGGGTAAAGTCTTGATTCTAATTATATAATCACATTTTTTATCCAGTAAAATAATAAACCCAGTTTGGTACACAGCGTACGGACCTTATTTAATGTTGATCTCTAAAAACATCAATCTATTTTTCCTTGTTTTGTGTTGTTTACGTAAATGAGTGTTAAATGTTGCTTCATTGTGTGGGAATTATCTTACCCACGACTTCCTGACGTGAGACTTGCTCCTACTTCCCATTAATAAACAAAAGACAGACAATCAAGAAATGTTGATAAAAAATGTATATTTCTTTGTGTTATTATGTCACGATTTTAGTGGGCATCATAGTATTACAAGGTATTCTCAACAGTCACTCCAATATCACTAAGCCTAAGCTACACTTTAACTAGGTGCGTCCGTGGACAAAAACGGGCGGAGCCATCCGTTTCACCTCGAATTTTCGGGCACCACATAAACTTTAGCATATTGCTCCATTATTCCGTTAAAACAAGATTTTTTGAGAATACCGCCCTATTTAAAACGCAAAATAATCGGCCGAAAAATCGGAAACTGTTAAAGATATTGTTCCGAAAATAGATGTATGCACCCTTGAGGGTATATATATATTCGATATCCTTCAACGTTTTGACTAAACAATTAGTATTTCCTAAATTTTATTTTGCCCGATCCCGGATTCGAACTTGTAACTCTGGAATGGTTTGTCAAAATTTAGTAAATTATGTCCTAAATTAAGTCTTGAGAAGACATCCAAAACTTTTTCGTTATGAGTTGATATGCTGTCGCGACAAAATTTAAGATATCAGATCATGAATCTCTGAATTTGGTAAAAAATTGGAAAATCGGCCAAAAAATCGGAAACGGTTAAAGATATCGTTCTGAAAATAGATGCATGCACCCTTGGGTATATGCAGAATATAAAGAAAAAAATTTGGTAAAAATTGGTTGAGTAGTTTCGGAGGAGTAGGGTAACAAAAGTTTGCAGTTTGTAGGGAGTATAAGGCTACGCTTCGCTCCGCCCAACAATTTGGTTATAATGCTACCACTTGTCGCTCTATTACCATAGCTACTCAATTCTCCTCACGAGGCTGAGTTACCCTTAATCACAACCGAACCAAGTAGAAAATTTGAAAAAACCTTTATCAAATTTTCGACCCGTCCAGGAATCGAACTCGGAACCTCCGTGGTGCAAACAGAGTGTAATGCGCACTCTGCCATGAAGACGTCTGCACGGAGAAATGTTGATAGAAAAAGTAAATAGTATTTTAATTTTACAGCGAGATGTCAAATTGTTTTCGCTGTTATGTAAAAAGAGAGGCAAATAAGACATCTTATTGTACAAATCATATAGTTGAGGTGGGAGTAACAAAGAAGTGAATATATAACAAAATAGAAGTGGACAAAGAAAGAAAATATTTCCTGTGCCTGAACCGCATATCTCTATAGAACCCATTTTTTTTTTTTTTTTTTTTTTTTTTTTTTTTTTTTNATTTTTTTTTTTTTATTTTTTTTTAATTTTTTTCATTTTATCTAGTGTAAGACCCGAAAATTTCTGAGGGTGATTTTAAGCCCCCGAAGCCCTCCTCGCTAAAACCGCCTAAGGTTGTAACCAGGACTTTCATTCGAGGGGTATAAATTCGCGCTTTTTATCTTTTCGTTGGGGGCTTATAAGGGTCATTTTATAAATGGGAAATTGAGCATTTGCCCGGCGTGGAAAATTTCCACTAAAGTTTGCAATGATTTACAATGATAAATATGTGTATCAAGGGACAATAGTTCTTGATCGCTACGACATTTTTAAACTCTATATGATTGATTTACAATGATAAATATGTGTATCGATGGACAATAGTTCTTGATCGCTACGACATTTTTAAACTTTAAACTCTATATGATTGATTTACAATGATAAATATATGTATCGAGGGACAATGGTTCTTGATTGCTACGACATTTTTAAACTTTAAACTCTATATGTTTGATTTACAATGATAAATATGTGTATCGAGGGACAATAGTTCTTGATCGCTACGATATTTTTAAACTTTAAACTCTATATGTTTGATTTACAATGATAAATATATGTATCGAGGGACAATAGTTCTTGATCGCTACGACATTTTTAAACTTTAAACTCTATATGTTTGATTTAAAATGATAAATATGTGTATCGAGGGACAATGGTTCTTGATTGCTACGACATTTTTAAACTTTAAACTCTATATGTTTGATTTACAATGATAAATATGTGTATCGAGGGACAATAGTTCTTGATCGCTACGACATTTTTAAAGTTTAAACTCTATATGTTTGATTTAAAATGATAAATATGTGTATCGAGGGACAATGGTTCTTGATTGCTACGACATTTTTAAAATTTAAACTCTATATGTTTGATTTACAATGATAAATATGTGTATCGAGGGACAATAGTTCTTGATTGCTACGACATTTTTAAACTTCAAACTCTATATGTTTTTTAACTTCTCTCAGAATGTGAATTGACCTTGCAATCTTCAAACTTCAAATATGTTGACAGAATTTCGAATCTTTTTACAGAAATTTCCCCTCTCAGTTTGCTGATTCATGAATTTGTTAGTAAGTGAATAATTTTTTTAAAAAAATGACAGCGTGTATGGCACGTTGAATACATCAGTTCCCGTCAGATCAATGAAGTTAAGCACAGCGCGGTTGTACAATGCAGATTCCAGTAAATGGGTAAAACCCCCCGTCTGACTAAGGAGACGTTAAGCAATATAAAAAAAAATCGGCTGATTGTTCAAATTTTCATTCATTCATGACCTGATTTCCCTGATTGTAATTTTTGATTAGATGCGCCGGCATTACATAAATAAAATGAAGACAATAGACGCTGTGAGTACAGCATTGGAAGTGGCTCCAGAAATAAAATTCATTTCCTAGTTTGTGTAAGTACCTATACCTATTTCTTTCTAATTTTGGTATTTTATTTTCAATAAACGTCTCGGCATCTTTCAACACTCATCACAAGAACCAATAATGTTATCGGAGATCATCCTTATTATTAATGGTTTATTGTGTTTAACAACCGGTGGCGGGTAGTTTTTGACATTACAACCCCCCCATACACACACACACACACACAAAAAAACACTTCGTGTGCCAAAAAATCTAGAAAAATGTTCCTACCAAAAAAGATTTTTTTTAATGGTTTATTTCTTTCCAAAAACTCTCCTAAAAATGTGGGAAGAAAGAAGTTGATATTATCGTAATATAGAAGAGCCAAATGCATGTCGACCCAAAACTACTTGCGAAAAAGGTCGTAATATGATATGGGTCCAAAGACTGTGTCACACCAAAATTATTTGCCTACAAAGAAGGTGATGATATCATATGAGTGCCAAGTTCAGGTCAAACCAGAATTATTAGCCTACAAAGCAGGGCCGGATTAACAATAGTAGCACTTGTAGCACGTGCTACGGGCCCCGCGTTTTAGGGGGCCCCGCGCTTTGACAACTGACACTAGATATTTTGACATTTCTGGGTTGACAACTGAAAAAAATATCATTTGGATGTGGCCCCCAACTCTACAAAGCATGTACTTAAATCTAATTTAGGAAAGTACAAGTAGGTCCCTAATACCTAGGAACTTAATAAAGAAACGAATATTGCAACAGAAGCAAATTGTTTAGTGTAGGTACCCTCTTACTATCCCTTTGAAGTTTAATCCAAGTTTTATCGATGTTGGTATACTCAAAATTTAATTTCACTTTTCTCTACCAGCTGTAGTTACTAGACCAAAAGGCTAAAAGATAATCAATTTTTGTACTGGCTCCAAAAAGTAAACTACATAGACGGCGCCGGCAAAGGGGTAAGGGATGGATGGAGCCCCGTTCTGTGAAAGTGCTACGGGCCCCGCGGAAGGTTAATCCGGCCCTGCTACAAAGGAGGTGATATCATATGAGTGCCACGTTCACGACACCTGAAAAATAATTGCCCTATGGAGTTTCGAAAGCTACAAACAAAAACTACAATCTACGTTTTGTCCTCGGGCACTTGTTATCTGAATATTAATGCGTGTTTTTCCACTACTACGACACAAATTGTTATTAAACTATAATGTGCACTACATAAGTGCCCGGGGGCAAAAAGTTGATTGTAGTTTTGTTTGAATCTTTCCAATCTACTCTGGGGCAAATAATTTTCAGGTGACCTCCTTTGTAAGCAAATAGTTTTAAGTTAATATGAACTTGACACTCATATGATATCACGACCTTTAAGGCAAGTAGTTTTGGGGTGACATGGACTTGGCACTCCTATATTATGATATCAAATCAACAACCGCTGGTTATTGACACTACAAATACCTTAGGAAAGAAAATTGGAATATATGGAAAATTACGAATAGTAAAAAAGGACCCGTAAAATAAATCATTCGACGTCCTCTATGCAGTAAGGGCAACCCCTAAAAGATCAGAATCTTCACCAAGGGCAATTCTAAAAGATCAGAATCTTCACCAAGGGCAATTCTAAGAGATCATAATCTTCAGGAAGGGCAATTCTAAAAGATCATAATCTTCACCAAGGCCAATTCTAAAAGATCAGAATCTTTACCAAGAGCAATTCTAAGGGATCAGAATCTTCACCAAGGGCAATTCTAAAGGATCAGAATCTTCTCCAAAGGCAATTCTAAAGGATCATAATTTTCACCAAGGGCAATTCTAAAAAATCAGAATTTTCACTAAGGGCAATTCTAAAAGATCAGAATTTTCACCAAAGCAATTCTAAAAGATCAGAATCTTCACCAAGATGACTTCTAATGGATTTGAGTGCATTCAGTGAAGAACCCAGACGTGGTACTAAACAGTCAATAAGATTTTCCATTTCATTGGCAAATTTTATATGTTTTACAAGAATTATTTTATGAAACGTGACCCAGGTCCTCAAAATTGGTCAAAAAATACATTTCATAAAGATGCAATGCCCAAATTTTATAATCCTATAAATACTTTTTTGTTTAAGAAAAAAGTTATGCTGTGAAACCGCTTTCGCATTAATTCAGGCAAATCCTTTTTACTTTTTACAGCGACTTCATTCCGGAAAGGAGAAAATTAGATCAGAAATTTTCCGGTTCGAGCGTGATTCGAACCCATAACTTCCGGACCGAGAGTGTCAATGGTCTTAACTATACTCGGCAACGGAAATTGGCAATCCTACATACCTACATCCGTTTAACGGTTATTAAATAGTTACCAGAATCCCCCCCCTCTGTAATCCGTATCAGGGCCGTACTTAAGATTTCCTTTCGGGAGGGGGGGGGGGTCCGAAGGATTGACAGCCAAGCCAGGACTAACACCTGAAAATGATGATCATGAAATGTGATGTTGTTTTTGTTGTTGCTGGTTGTTTTTATTATTGTTTTTGTTGTAGTTGATGTTATTGTTGTTGTTTTTGTTGTTGCTGTTGTTGTTGGAGGTGATAATGAGCCAGGACTAACACCTGAAATTGATGATCATGGAGGTGATGTTGATGTTATTGTTGTTGCTATTGTCGTTTTTGTTGTTGGTGATGGTGATGATGAGTTACACCTTACATAGTTGTTGTTGGTGTTTGTTGTTGCTGTTGTTGTTGGAGGTGATAATGAGCCAGGACTAACACCTGAAATTGATGATCATGGAGGTGATGTTGATGTTATTGTTGTTGCTATTGTCGTTTTTGTTGTTGGTGATGGTGATGATGAGTTACACCTTACATAGTTGTTGTTGGTGTTTGTTGTTGCTGTTGTTGTTGGAGGTGATAATGAGCCAGGACTAACACCTGAAATTGATGATCATGGAGGTGATGTTGATGTTATTGTTGTTGCTATTGTCGTTTTTGTTGTTGGTGATGGTGATGATGAGTTACACCTTACATAGTTGTTGTTGGTGTTTGTTGTTGCTGTTGTTGTTGGAGGTGATAATGAGCCAGGACTAACACCTGAAATTGATGATCATGGAGGTGATGTTGATGTTATTGTTGTTGCTATTGTCGTTTTTGTTGTTGGTGATGGTGATGATGAGTTACACCTTACATAGTTGTTGTTGGTGTTTGTTGTTGCTGTTGTTGTTGGAGGTGATAATGAGCCAGGACTAACACCTGAAATTGATGATCATGGAGGTGATGTTGATGTTATTGTTGTTGCTATTGTCGTTTTTGTTGTTGGTGATGGTGATGATGAGTTACACCTTACATAGTTGTTGTTGGTGTTTGTTGTTGCTGTTGTTGTTGGAGGTGATAATGAGCCAGGACTAACACCTGAAATTGATGATCATGGAGGTGATGTTGATGTTATTGTTGTTGCTATTGTCGTTTTTGTTGTTGGTGATGGTGATGATGAGTTACACCTTACATAGTTGTTGTTGGTGTTTGTTGTTGCTGTTGTTGTTGGAGGTGATAATGAGCCAGGACTAACACCTGAAATTGATGATCATGGAGGTGATGTTGATGTTATTGTTGTTGCTATTGTCGTTTTTGTTGTTGGTGATGGTGATGATGAGTTACACCTTACATAGTTGTTGTTGGTGTTTGTTGTTGCTGTTGTTGTTGGAGGTGATAATGAGCCAGGACTAACACCTGAAATTGATGATCATGGAGGTGATGTTGATGTTATTGTTGTTGCTATTGTCGTTTTTGTTGTTGGTGATGGTGATGATGAGTTACACCTTACATAGTTGTTGTTGGTGTTTGTTGTTGCTGTTGTTGTTGGAGGTGATAATGAGCCAGGACTAACACCTGAAATTGATGATCANCGAGGGTAATGCCTGAGGCATTTTCTACCACCTAACCCTTAGAGCTCTATTTTTGTGTGGTAAAATACTCAAATTAATGAAGAAAAAATACTGCCTGCACTGAGGATTGAACCTACGCCCTCCTGCTTACCAGGCGAACGCTTAACCACTGAGCTACCGATGGGTTATGGGTTTAGACCGCATTAATCGAATAAGACATTCTGGGTTTTTCTTATGTTCATGGCTGGTGACGAATAT
The DNA here is from genome assembly GCA_012654025.1 of Pachypsylla venusta. NCBI lineage: Eukaryota > Metazoa > Arthropoda > Insecta > Hemiptera > Aphalaridae > Pachypsylla > Pachypsylla venusta. The sequence continues at coordinate 7,813,049 of CM022875.1, forward strand.
TCAATCATATATTAATTTTACTCGAATGACAAAAATAGATGACGTTTTAACGCTCAAGAAACCTCATAACTCCATCCCGGGACTAGGTAGGATAATGACCCTTTTTTTTAAAAAGGACGTAACTTTTTGTTGGAAAGTTTGATAATGGGGATCATTTTTTTTATCCCGGTCAATAGCACTTACCGTTTGCGAGTTATGGGCGCGAACGCCCAAAGCTTGCAATTTGGAACATGATAGCCCTGTTGGGAGGAGGGGTTGGATTTCCCGACCCATTTTTAAACGAAGTGGCCTTTATTTGATCTCTAGTAGGTATACGTGGTTAAAAGGATTACGTGATTTTTTTGGGACACCCTGAATAATATTTTGATAGAATTCACGGAATCTCATTTTTAATAACATCTATATATACAATGTACAGGGTGTAACGCAATGATAACATCTATATATACAATGTACAGGGTGTAACGCAATGATAACATCTATATATACAATGTACAGGGTGTAACGCAATGATAACATCTATATATACAATGTACAGGGTGTAACGCAATGATAACATCTATATATACAATGTACAGGGTGTAACGCAATGATAACATCTATATATACAATGTACAGGGTGTAACGCAATGATAACATCTATATATACAATGTACAGGGTGTAACGCAATGATAACATCTATATATACAATGTACAGGGTGTAACGCAATGATAACATCTATATATACAATGTACAGGGTGTAACGCAATGATAACATCTATATATACAATGTACAGGGTGTAACGCAATGATAACATCTATATATACAATGTACAGGGTGTAACGCAATGATAACATCTATATATACAATGTACAGGGTGTAACGCAATGATAACATCTATATATACAATGTACAGGGTGTAACGCAATGATAACATCTATATATACAATGTACAGGGTGTAACGCAATGATAACATCTATATATACAATGTACAGGGTGTAACGCAATGATAACATCTATATATACAATGTACAGGGTGTAACGCAATGATAACATCTATATATATAATGTACAGGGTGTAACGCAATTATAACATCTATATATACAATGCACAGGGTGTAACGCAATGATAACATCTATATATACAATGTACAGGGTGTAACGCAATGATAACATCTATATATACAATGTACAGGGTGTAACGCAATGATAACATCTATAGATACAATCTACAGTGTGTAACGCAATGATAACATATATACAATCTGTTTACTGCTTATTTTATTATTACTAAAATTTTGACCAGATTGAGCAGAAGTCAGTACCTACGTGCACACACACTCTTAATAAAGAACACCTCCTTATCAGTCAAATTATAAGCAATGAGTTATTATCAGTTTTTTCTGTTTTTCTTTATCTCTATTGAAATAACATGATTCCTGAATTTTCTCACCAATTCATTGATTAGTTAGTTACCTAGTTACAATAAATCTATTATAGAGAAACATCCAGGTACCGAATAATTCTTTATTTAATTTTATTCAACATTGTAAAAATAATTTTCTCAAATTAGTTTTCTAGGAAATATATAACCAAAAGTATTCTATTTTCAATAGTACCTATCTAATTATCTAAAATAACATTCTTATATCTACCTAAAATCCATGAAAAAATACCTTAGCTACCTATATTTTAATATAAATAAAATTTTAGAAGAAACTGATGGTCACACTGAAAAAAAATCCTTATAATATTAAGCAATTGAATTGTATCCTAAGCTCCTTATAATATTAAGCAATTGCATTGTATCCTAAGCTCCATATAATATTAAGCAGTTGAATTGTATCCTTAACCCCTTATAATATTAAACAATTGCATTGTATCTTAAACTCCTTATAATATTAAGCAATTGCATTGTATCCTAAACTCCTTATAATATTAAGCAATTGCATTGTATCCTAAGCTCCATATAATATTAAGCAATTGAATTGTATTCTTAACCCCTTATAATATTGAACAATTGCATTGTATCCTAAACTCCTTATAATATTAAGCAATTGCATTGTATCCTAAACTCCTTATAATATTAAGCAATTGCATTCTATCCTAAGCTCCTTATAATATTAAGCAATTGCATTGTATCCTAAGCTCCTTATAATATTAAGCAATTGAATTGTATCCTTAACCCCTTATAATATTAAGCAATTGCATTGTATCCTAAACTCCTTATAATATCAAGCAATTGAATTGTATCCTAAACTCCTTATAATATTAAGCAATTGAATTGTATCCTAAACTCCTTATATAATTAAGCAATTGCATTGTATCCTAAACTCCTTATAATATTAAGCAATTGCTTTGTATCCTAAACTCCTTATAATATTAAGTAATTGCATTGTATCCTAAACTCCTTATAATATTAAGCAATTGCATTGTATCCTAAACTCCTTATAATATTAAACAATTGAATTGTATCCTAAACTCCTTATAATATAAGCAATTGCATTGTATCTTAAACTCCTTGTAATATAAGCAATTGCATTGTATCCTTAACCCCTTATAATTTTAAGCATTACATTGTATCGTAAACCCTAATTATATTTGAGTGAAAGACCAAACTCAATATTAACCAGCAAAAGGCTTATGTGAGAAATATGTGTAATTGATCGAATGAAGTGAGGTCTAGTTTGAATAAAAAAAAGTTTATTTTAACTCTCGAACCCCTTATTTGGATAATTTTCCAGAAATTGAAATTATTTATTATATTTAGAACATCGACGAGTTTTTGTTTCAATAATGACTATTTTAGGGGCCCGGGAATAAGAATTTTTGGGCCCCTTTACTAAAATGAAAAAAAAAACTTAGGGACACCTCCAAAATCCTGGGCCGCGGGTATTACCCACGTCTACCCCCCTGATGCCCTCGGTGGCCCTGAGTGAGATCTACAGAATTACCAGATATAAAAAGTAATAGTAAAAATTAATGTATATTAATTCATAATTTTATTGTAAATATAATTTACTGTTAAATACCTATGTACCTAAAAATCGACCGGTGACAAAAAAACACAAAATAGGTTCACATTTTTGTTAGAGTGCCGCATATTTACAAATAAAGAGAGTAGGCACTAAACCAAAGGTTGTGTCATGAATTAAGGAAAGCAACGCCAAATAGAATTGGAAATTAACTTAAAAAAGAAGAAGTTATGCGAAGATTGTGCTATGCAATAAGGAAATCAGTATCCGTCTGTTTGCGAACACCTTGTACCTCATAAAAAATACAGTATCTAATTAATACAAAAAATGTTCGCTTGTGGCACACACTGTATATTAATACTTTTTCATCTAAGTAGCAATTCTTATCAGCTATGATCCAACTTTTTGCAAAACGACAAATCTATATTATTCGTATGCAAATGGAAAAAAAATAAAATAAAAAAAAACTCTGATTCAAAACGTTGTACGTCATTTTCCAATGAAATACAAAACATGTAGGTAGTAATAATTCTAATAGGTAGGTAGGAAAAATATTCTAGATTATGAAAAATAAAAACTGATTTCTTATTCCTTTATATGTTTTTCAGATTTACAAACAATTTTAAAATCAAGCAATTCCTACGGCGAGCGCTAATAAAAAGGAAAAAATGAGTGTTCTTTATTGAAATAGAACAATCACAACATGGCGACGAGGATTTCTTAACTTTAATCAAATGAATGAATAATAATAACTTTAAATAAGACATATTAAATAAATAGTGTGACAAAATTAATTAATGTTTTAATTATTAAAAGAAAAAGGAAAATGATCAAATATCTAAACAATTTAAAAATTAAATTCAAGATATTTTTTCTTGAAATAATTTAAATCTTGAAAACCGTATATAATCTTGCTTTCTTTTTTTTCTATAATAATCATGAATACTGAATTATTCAACGACAAACTGAAAGATTACGAATATTTTTTACTCACAGTAATTGATGTTTTAATATCTTTTCTAATTGTTGCTCCATGTACAGTGGCATCATGGCGTGGACTCTGGGAGTACTTAGAACATCAGCCGGAATATTTTCCAGAATGGATTTATTTTTTTGGTGCTTCATTTTTTCACGTTTTATTTTCTTTACTTCGTAATGAATTATTAAATTTTAGTAAGAAACTTTTAGTTCGATCTAAATTTTGTTATCAATTATTTTCAAGAATTTATATTTATTTATTTCTCATTTGTTGTATTGTCCAGTGGCGATGTATTTGGAGATTGTTGGATACCTATCTGGGCAATGATCATATCACATATATTTTGTATACAGTGCCAAGTCTTATTGTACTCTATTCGTTTCGACTTTTCAAAAATGTTTTGGCACCGCCTTATTATATTGAAATCGACTATAACGTAGAAGATGTGTTTAATTTTGGTACACTTTGGAGCTATCCGGTAAGTTTAATTTGTTTTTTATTTATTGGAAAATGTTTTCATTATTGAATGATTATGTCTTTTTGGTTTTTATTTAGGCTTGTATATACGCAGGTGATGGTTCCTTAAAGTTGGTGGCCCGACCAAAAAAAAAAAAATCATCCAACTATTTGGTTGATTAAAATCTATGATAATAAAACTCAATCTAACGATAAATGAATGTGTGTGTGTGTGTGTGTGTGTGTGTGTGTGTGGTGTATATCACTAATTGTTACGCCAAAACGGTAAGAGATATTGAAAAATTGATGAAAATGGACCTCCCGAAACCATACCCAGAAAAATTATCAGAATTTATCCGTTTTCCATTTAACGTCGGATTTTTCGATTTTTGACCGAATTTAGCCGGTCATTTTTCGATATCTTAAATTTTGTCGCGACAATATATCAATCAACTCATAGCGAGAAAGTTTTAGGTCGCTCTTAGTTTGCAAAACACCGCTCAACCGTTTTCGAGTTAAGGCCGTTTTTCCGATTTTTGTAAGGGAAATCATAAAATTCTATATTAGTACAGAAACGGCCATGACTCTAAGGCGCCAAGCTAGAAACCTCAGCGAAGCACGGGCAAAACCACTAGTAAATAAATAAAAAAGATGATCTGTCCTTTGTTAAGTTTTCGAGTACAATTTTACATTGTGTTCGGCTCCCCCATGATTTCTCACACAGACAGTGCAGACCAAGCAACTATTATCTTCAAAATTGAAATCTGAGCTGCGTGGAAAAACAAGTTGGGAGTGTTTTAGAGTCATGACTTTTCGTCACTGTCAGTCACGTACTTTTTTTATTTGGAACCCTATATATGTAACTCACTGCTTAGGGTTACAACTGGACTCCAGTTGTGACCTTTATTCAAAATTTAAGGAAAATCGTTGAACACGGGGTGCAATTCACGACATACGGTAAACGAACGAAATTTTTTGTTCGATTTTTGAAGTCTAAAGTACCTACGTACCTTGAAATGTAAACTACGTACCTTGAAACGTAAAGTAAGAAATTGTGTGTGTGTGGTGGAGTATTTTTTTCCTGAGGATTACGAAGATTCATTATTAACAATAATAAACCAAAATGAAAACACGAGTATCTCCCTATTTGGTAATGTTGAGTAGGTATACCAGAATATTAAATTTTAACTATACCTAATACACAGAAAGACCCAGAATGCCTAATATAATATACTTAGGGCGTCCACCGAATATGGACAATATAATATACTTAAGACTTCCAGCGAATATGGACATTATAATATATTTAAGGCGTCCAGCGAATATGGACAGTATAATATACTTAAGGCGTCCAGCGAATATGGACAATATAATATACTTAAGGCATCCAGCGAATATGGACAATATAATATACTTAAGTCGTCCAGCGGATATGGACAGTAGAATATATTTAAGGCGTCCAGCGAATATGGACAATATAATATACTTAAGGCATCCAGCGAATATGGACAATATAATATACTTAAGTCGTCCAGCGGATATGGACAGTAGAATATATTTAAGGCGTCCAGCATAATGAACAATATAATATACATAAAGCGACCAGCGAATATGGACAATATAATATTATTAAGGCGTCCAGCGAATATGGATAATATTATATAATTAAAGCGTCCAGCGAATAATGACAATATAATAATATAAATAAAACGCAAAACCCAGTTTGTATACTGACTTACTGATGTACTGACTGATAATCAACGTAGCTCCACGATAGCTAAATGTAGAGACTTGAAATTTGGCACACAGGTCCCTTTTAATATGTAGGTGCGTATTAAGAAAGGAAAAAATTTAAAGTTCAAGTGGGAGCAAGTTACCGCCAAAAATGACGCTATTTAGCGGGTCTTTTTGCAATTTTTTTCTGGGCAAACTAAAAGAGATAACGAAAAATGACCGAGAATAGACCCCCCCAAAATAGTATATAAGGACCCCATAAAAAATATAAAATTTGAAAATTTCCGGTTTCTATCCGATTTATGGACGGTTTTCACCACCAAAAAATCGGAATTGAGAAGTACCACTTCGGGATGAGCGAGAAAGCTGAAATTTGATACAAAGGTATTCCGAAGTACAAAAAGTCACGTCCTTAAATAAAATATTGAATTTTCTGAATAGCAGCCGTGTTCACACTGGGGTTGGGTTCCACCAAAAATCTAAAATTGAATTGTTGAATTTTGTAACCGTAGCGAAGCACGGGAGAACAGCTAGTATAATATAATTAAGGCGTCCAGTGAAATATGGACATGTGCTTCAAAGGATTATTAGTTTTATTTTTTTCGTCTTAACTCCTCTTTAACATTTAAGGCCATTTGAGACGGGGTGTTATCCTCCATTCATTGGGAACTTTCAAAACAACCCACATTGACATCGACCAGAGTTGAGCAAGGAAAAAACAGCATCTCGAGGGCTTTAACCTACGTGGTCACTCACCAAGTCAAACTTCGCTGGACGTTACTTAAATAATATTACGAAAACAGGTATATTCTACGTGATATTGGCATTAACTAATGTTTCTATTTATTTTATTAGAAACTAGAATCCTTGTAAATAATTGTATAGCTAATTAATGAAAATATTTTTAATCAATAAATTATTCTAAAACCAATTAGAACCATTCACTGGGATCTTAGAAATGGTACAGGGTGTAATATTTTCCGTAAACGAAGAAAAGATTGAACATAATTATGTAAATTATCAAAACTGAAAGAAAAATTACCAACATGGCGATACGGATTTCCTCCGAGAAACCCCTCCGTGGGTATCGGTTTTATTTCTGAGTTAATAATGCATAGTTCATATTTAAATTGCCTGAATACTCGTATAGGACTAAAATTTGCACCAGCAGTGATATTCTGTGGTAAATACATATTATCTCGAATTCACGAGGAAAAAATAAGTGCCATTTTGGCAAAACTTTTGGGTGCAATCAAAAGCTCCGTTACCGGTTTTCATTGATCCTGTCTAAAAAGAGAATAGTAAGAGCTAGAGACTTGAAATTTGGTGTGTATATAGGTATTTCAGCTAGAGACTTGAAATTTGGTGTTTATATAGGTATTTCATATTTGGGGTCTCATTGTGGCATACAAATTTTAGGTGCAATCAAATATACTGTTGGCGTAAGTGCTAGAGACTTGAAATTTGGTCGGAATGTCATAATTATGCTTTGGAACTTTTCTATGTAATTGATTATAATGCTGCCGTTTTAGCCGATTTTAAACGGATTTCAGTGTTGGTTAAAAGGATTTTATTTTATTTGATTTTTGGATTTGTACGTAGATACCTAGGTACGTAAAAAAGTAGAATATAAATATTTTTTTTGGAGGAGGAGGAGGGTGTTTTTTCAGCCAGTATATGATATAATAAACCCACGTGTCACATTAGCAGAGTTTTTAATTTATTGAATCCTGTATTGATGGTCTTTGTATAAGATAGATCTGATGTTTCCACATTAAATTTGAATAGTTGATTTGTTTGTATATTTCCGACTCGACTCATCATGGCCATAGAATAGACTCCACATTGTAAAGCTCACGAGTTGGAACTCTGCCCGAACCTATCATGAGTGATGTGCATGCTTTATATGGTGTGTCCACAGAAGTAGTCATCTGGATTTCATGTTATAGAGTCCGCAATTTGGACTTCTGCCAATTCTCGTGTTCTAATTTTCAACACAGAAAAATTAGTGTTGATCTCTGTTAAATGACACATCAGCAGAGCAGTACCTTCCTTTTTCTTCAATCAGTAGATTATTACCTTTCTTCTTCTTCAATCAGTAGATCAGTACCTTTCTTCTCCTTGAAATTTACATTTCCCAATTATATTTGGGGTTGACGTTGCTTTCCTAATTCTAATATCTTTTTCGGGCACGGTAACCCTCGCTAGCTTCTCACATTTACTATGGAAACTTATAAAGGCTGGATGGCCTTCCTAACACCAAACATTCCGTATTTACACGGGCTTAGGTTCGTCATCTAATGAAGCTGGCTTGCTCCCCTCGGTGGTTCTGAATTACAGAGCCGTACACAACATTTTTTTTCGGGGGGGACTGGGGGGGGGTCCGAAGCATTGATAGTCTATGATGGAAGGTGATGTTGTTTTTGTTGCTGCTGTCGTTGTTGTTTTTGTTGCTGCTGTTGTTGTTTTTGTTGTTGCTGTTCTTGTTTTTGTTGATATTGTTGTTGTTTTTGTTGTTGTTGTTGCTGCTGTTGTCGCTGGTGTTTTTGTTGTTGTTTTTGCATTATATATATATACCACGTGCAAATTAGAGTAGGTATTTTCATTAAAAAAAAAAAAAAAAAAAAAAAAAAACGATTGAAATTTCGGGGGGAGGGGGGTCTGGACCCCATGAAACCCACTAGGTACGGCCTTGTCTGTATACATTTCGTACCATTGTACTTGCCAAATCTTGATTCGACACTGCACCCTGACCGGAGCAGAACCATAATGTGTTACGACAGATCAGATGATCTTTCTTTTATGCATAATTTCCCCTCCTCTTCTCTCCTCAAGGATCCTTTTATGATGCGATAAGTCATAATTTCAGTATTCACTTTCGAATCATAAAATGAATATGTCAGTAATAGAACGCGAGTATACGATGTGACAATGCAACGCGATGGAACCTCAGTGAACGTAACTTTTAGTATCGTGTGTGCTTCTTTTTCAATAAGGTGTTCATTTTAATGACAACTAATCCAATCCCCCTTATAATTTAAAGAGTTAAATAAATTATAAATTCTGGTGAAAATTATTTAATTATGTATTTTGGAAAAATAACAAGGAAATAAAAACTTATTTTTTAGTTCAAAATTAATTTATATAAAAATCCCACTACCCACATCATAACAAGTAAATTTAATAATCTGGTAATTAAAATTTTGATAATTTCGAATTACAGTAAAAGTTGTATGACTATAGTAACAGGACCACCGAGAATGGGAGGTGACGGGGGTATTACCCCCGGAGCCGGGCTTTTGGAGGAGCCCTTGAAAATTTGTGAATTTGTTCATTTTAGTAAAGATGCCCGTAATTTTTTCGTACCGGTCCCGGATTTTCTCCCGGCGGCCTGACTAGTAAGACAATTTTGAGAACGGTTTTAAATTTGGAAAAAACGTTTTCAAATTTCATATATAAGATTTGAAATGTTAAGTATATGTGGAACTATCCCTTTTTGATATTAAAATTCCTTTGAAAACTCAAAACAAAGCTTGAGAAGTTGATTTCCAGATTTTGTACAGCTTTTTTTGGCGGAGCTCTTCAGTTTTGCATAAAATTTTCTTCTTCCAATTCAAACAACACGTGTTTCTGTATTTTTCTAACTTTAAAACCGTGAGGAAGATCGAACCAAAGGCATTATTTTGTTTCAAATTGAAAAACATCCTTGGATGGATGGCTAGACCATAAAAGTCTTTTAAATCAAAATTTGCGGCTTTCATCCTAACCAGATGCGGAGTTGTGGTTGTAAAACTCAAATTCAACTTGAAAAAAATCCGATCCTGTTTTGAGTATAAATCTCAAAATAGGTTTATTTTATTTTACTTTTCAAAAGTGATGGTTTCATGTAATGTTTCGAAGTTTGTTCCTTGGGGCCATGGCCGCTGAGAGAAAATCCGGGACCGAAACAAAAAAATGACGGGCCCCGACGGGAGCCTTTACTAAAATGAATTCTTAAGAACCCCTCCAAAAGCCTGGGCCCGGGATATTACCCCCGTCATCACACCTCTCGGTAGCCCTGCCTGGGTCCTTTTAGAAATCAAATTTAGACTTCATGGGTTTTACAGCTTTATGATGGTTTTGGTTCATAGACAGACGCACCGAGATTTGGGTTCTAGTTAGGGTCCCAACCCCATAACGATTAATCAGTGCCCTTTTTCTTATTTATGGATTATTATTATTAATAATGAACATTTGGAATAATAATAATACTCCCACACCTTCAAAATTTGATATTTTACGTTTCAAGTTACGTAGAATCAAAAAATCGAACGAAAAAAAAATCGTTTGTCTGCCGTCCGCCTTACGCCGTGCTAGGCACTTTCGCCCAACACGGCGTAATGTGATTTAGAACAAATTTTACAATAGATATTAAGAAAGCTCACACCAATGGAATTATTTTTATTAAAAAAAAATCGAAACGAATTGTTACACAACAAAAACAACACAAAAAAAGCTGATTTGGATAAAATTTGGTATAAAGGCTCAGTTTGGGGTCTAATTGTGCCCCAAAACTTTTGGGCGCAATCGTATATTCCTTTGGCGGTTTTTGCCCTTTTTTTTAGCGGTTGTCCGAATTCCTGTCTTAAAAGAAAATAGTAATTGTTAGAGACTTGTTGTGTTAGGTCGTATTTGGGGTCTAATGATGCGGTCAGTGTTGGGAATTGGGAAGAGAATTCCTCAGGAATTAACCCCGACCTTTGAATGAACTATATCAAACTAGCCAAACTATATCTTTTCATAATTCTTTCTCTCCTTCTCCTTCTTCTTCTTAATTCTTTCTTTCTATCCTTCCTCTTTTCCGTTTATATTGTTTCATTCAATAAAGTGTAATAAAAAAATACATATACCGCTGGCGGATTTTGCCGCTTTTGAGCGGTTTTCAATATGCTTTTCTAAAAATAGAATGGTAAATTCTAGAGACTGGGTTCTAATTATGTGTCATACCTTTTAAATGCAATCAAATCATTGGGGAATGAATGGTTGGTAATTTTTTTTAGCCAGTAAAATAATAAACGCATGTGTCACATTGGCAGATATTTTTTTTAATGAAAATGTGTACTTATAATAGAAAATAAGATCCTTTGAGTTTATCATATCATGATAAACTCAATTTAACATAAACTAATCTGCAATTAAACAATATGAAGTGAATCAAACAAATAAATAAAACAGATCAAAATAAAAATATGAAACTTATAGAAAGAGTTTAATCAAAGAAGAAAACACATCGCGAAAGCCTCAACTATCAAAATATCTGCAGAACCATGCGAGGCAGTACTGCTGGAATAACAGATGGATTACAAGGACAATCGAAAGCTCACTATCTCCTACTTACAATTTTGGATACACTCATTGCCACTTTAGTCATAACACCTCTTGTGGTCACCTATTGGAAAGGAACATGGGGTTTATTTGACACTTATGTTTTCCCCAACAATGAACTTTACAGTGCCCTCACTTCGACAAGTTTAGGATTTGGAACTCTTTTCATTCTAAATCTTTTACAAAAACAAATCAAAACCATATTGAATCCCGAAGATCATAGACTCGTTTTTTACTTATTTTCTCGAATGTACACGAAACTATTTTCAATAGCATGTGTTAATTCATGGAGAGGGACATGGAAAACTTTGGATGTGTTACTTGGACATGATCAAAACAATACGATCGCTTCTGTAGTTTTTGCGTTCATAGTGTTATTTTCAATGAAAACGATGCGGAATCTGTCGGCGCCACCGTTTGCTATTGTTACTGATCGTTATGAAGGCTATTTTGATGTGATGACCATGTTTAGAATTCGAGTAAGTTTCAATACTCATTTATACATCTTTTCAAAGGTTACTTTCAAATTTTCAACATTCTTCTACATTAAAAATTATTGTGAACGTGAGTGAACTCCACTTTTGACCCCGCTATACATCCCAAAATCAGTTGTATATGTGTATGTAGTAGGTATGTATTATTGTATATATTGTATAAGTGTATTTTTGTTTGTTACGCGATACAAGCCACAATTTTCATCCGATTTTGACGAAATTTGTTATATATATTAAGGACATGAAGGAAATTTGCTGTATAGTTTTTTGAAAATGATTTTTATCTTTTTAGCGGTTTGTTGCAGAAACGTAAAATTTTGATATGTGATAGCTGGTGTTAAGAGATTTTCGATTTCGAAAATTTTGGGAGCCATGCCCCCCGGGGGGGGCAGGTGCCCCTTTATTTTGATTTTTGAAAATGATTTTTTAAAATTTGATTAAGATATTTTTTTTCTATAAATAACTGATATCTTGCCTGATATCTTGATTCGCTAGTAGTTAGTATATGACTCCTTAAGTACCCAACGCTATCAGCTAACTACAATGTTATATCTAAGACTTTCTCTGTCTGGTTCGATCTCAAGAGCTATTCAAAAGACATTGTTTTTCTTTGGCGTCCCTCTCATTGCGAAATCACAGGGAATAAAAATGTCGACGTCGCTGTCATGTCCCCTCACTTGGCGACAATTTCTAATCTATGTTCTCGAGTTGATTTTCAGTACTTTATTTAAAAAAATGTCATTAAAATTTGGTAGAGTTCGTGTGATCTCGTTCACACAAATAAACCGAAAATAAACTCTTGGGCGTCTAGCCACAGGAATACCCGTGCTGAGGAGGTTGTCCTGGCCTGGATGGGGTTTGGCCACACCAGGCTGACTTACAGCCATCTTTTTGATAAATCCCCGCCACCTGTTTGTCATTGTAGTAAGCACCTCACTGTGAGCCATATTCTCATCTGTCCTCTTTATTGCCGCCTTAGACGTTCACCCCCAACCAACTTATCTTTAGATGAGCAGGGCGTGTTTTCATTGCTCAATTACCTCAGAGCCTTTAACCTTTTTCAAAAAAATTAAACTAAACCTTTTAGCGATCGGCGCAAACGACATAGTTCTGCTATGAGGTAAAGCGCCTAATTGTTAAAAAAAATATCATTATTTCATAACGCGCCTAAAGAATTATAACATATAAAAAAAAACTCTTCTACTTTAACTTCATCTTTTCCCAATTCTATTTGGGGTCGGCGTTGCTGTCTTTAATTCTACCATGCCACAACCTTTTCAGTGCTATTTTCTTTAGTTGTACCTGGCAAGGAATCCATTGCTTTATTCTCATAGTATCAATGCGTAGTAACTGTATTTTTTTTGTTGATGAGATCTTTGGTTTGAAGCGGAATTTTGCTGAAGGCTAGATGTCCCTCCTAACACCAAACTTTCCGCGTGTTACACGGGCTTATGATCATCGCCTAATGAAGCTAGTTTGCCCCCTCGGTGGCTACTTTACACCCTGTAAATTTATATTGCCATGAAATTGTTATCTCTGGACTACCTACCTATTTCTGAGTATATAGTTTGAAAAATAAATTCCTCCAAATATTGATTTTAAGGTTTACTAATGCAGGATGAGTCCTAACATACGAAAAATCCTTTAAGGTCATAATCTAAAATAACAAGAAATATTAACCTCAACATAGGGACGAAACGCTTCCTGTCCGTACTAGAAGCTTTCGCTCACCAAAAAAGGGCACAAATGTTTTTCGGAAAAAAAACGGATTATCATACTCAAGTTCAAGAGAAATAGGAACAGGCTCTTATTTACTTCACTCGAGAGTAGTTAGATTGCTGTAGATACCGGGTAAGTATTCAATCGATACCTAAAGATAGTTAGAAGTTTTCAGAACTGAACAAAATTGTGAAACGAATCTCAGATGTTTCGTTAAAATTGCCTTTAACGGACAGTATCCCTGGAATGCCGCCAGATTATTTTCTCGCATAGAGCATTTTTATAATTTAAACTTAGGTGTAATTTTTGATTTATTATTTTCAATAATGAACATTTAAAATTGTCTCGAAAAAAAAATTACCTACCGGGGCCCACCCTGAAAATTTACGATTCATGATTGATATTGTCTTACTATTCATGATTGATATTTTACGATATTTTTTACGATTCGAACAGAATTCAAAAACTCTGCCTATGTGACACATGGGTTTTTTTGTGGGTGGGGTAAATTTTTATAAGCCGGTGAAATAATAAATCCATATGTCAATTTTATTCTCTATTAAAGGCGTCTAGTGAGTGCAAAATAATATTGTGCCGCAGGTAGGGTTACCACTGTTGACTTTGGCAGGACATTTCCTGTTTTTTGCATGTTTTTCCTGCCTGATTTTGAAAATATGTAGTTTAAATATATGCACATTAAATATATGGACATAAATCTTAAATATATGCACATAAACTAGATGTTTCGCTACGATTCTTATATTGCTTTTTGTTTTTCA
>CM022875.1:7849039-7908861 GCA_012654025.1 Pachypsylla venusta
ACGATCATACCACGTTGAATACACCAGTTCCCGTCAGATCACTGAAGTTAAGCAACGTCGGGCGTGGTCAGTACTTGAATGAGTAACCGCCTGGGAACACCACGTATCGTTGGCTCTTTTTTCCGGCCCAACCCAGGCTGGGTGATGTCAATGTGGGTAGCAGCTGGTTTGCAAGTTTCCAGCGAATGGAGGGTAAAACTCCCGTCTTGAATGATCAATAGATGTTAAAGAGTAAAGGGACGTTAAGCCAAATTAAAAAAAAAAAAAAAAATGATCTCACATTATATTTTAAGACATCTCACATTCAATTTAAGGAGATCCCACATTCAATTTTAAGACATCCCACATTCAATTAAAGGAGATCTCACATTCAATTTGAAGACATCTGACATTGAATTAAAGGGGATCCCATGTTAAATTAAGGAGATCCCACATTCAAATTTAGGTGATCTTACATTCAATTTAAGGAGATCCCACATTCAATTTTAAGACAACCTACATTCAATTAAAGGAGATACTACATTCAATTTAAGGAGATTTCACAATCAATTTTAGGAAAAGTCACATTGAATCAAAGCAGAACCCATATTTAAATTGAGGAGATGCCACATTCAATGATCTCCTTATCATCTCACATTCAATTTAAGGACATGTTATTATAATTTTAGCAGATCAAATTACATATCAAATAATGTTTGATATCTCAATAAAGGCAAAAAAAATCAATCCGAAAATTATTGATTTTTCATTATTTAATATTACTTCGCATATTAGAATCTGATTGTGAAGCCTTTGAATTCTGGTCGGGCCAAATATTCGAAATTTTGTAAATCACATTTTTCTATCGAGGATCCTGGACTTCCTTTTTTGGACAACCAATCAATCCTGAGAACAAGACAAATGAAAGCTATCAGAAAAAGGTCAGGAAAGAGACATACAACATACAAGATTTCTAATGCTGGAAAAACATTTTCAATTTTAATTTTCGTCATTCCACATGTTGTGGCACCTAAACAGTTGAGAGTTGAAATTTATTTTAATTCTCTCAGATGAAAAATTCGAAAGACGAAAATTGGGTAAAATTGATTTTTTTCCTTCAAAAAACATAATGTATAAAAATACTAGTAGTTAGATCGAGCCCCGACTTTGCTGCGGCCTCCAACTTGGCACGTTAGAGGCATGGCTGTTCCCGTACAAATTCTCGTGTTACAGTGTTTGTTACCATACTCCTCCAAAACATTTAGGAGTATAAAAAATAGATAAAACCATATTTGCAGACCTACCGAATGTACATACAAAATTTCATTAAAATCGGTTAAGCCGTTTTGGAGGAGTATGGTAACAAACACTGTGACACGAGAATTCTATATATATGAAAATAATAAATGTGTTTCTTTGTGTCATTACCTATCTCACAGCTTTGGTGCTTATTCAATCATTGTCCAATTACTTTGAATTTTTCTATTTACCTACAATGCTCCATTTTACCGGGTCTATATACCTAATACGAATTTATCTCCATAGCTACTCCAGAATATGTTTAAAAAGATCTCACATTCAATTTTAGATCTCATATCCAATTTTAGGAGATCCCACATTCAATTTTAAATCTCATATCCAATTTTATTAATTTTTATATTTTACCTACAATGCTGACACCGGGTCGATATACCTACGTATTTATATCCATAGCTACTTCAGAATATGTTTAAAAAGATCCCACCTTCAATTTTAGAAGATCTCGCAGTCAATTTCAGATCTCATATCAAATTTTAGGAGATCTCACATTCAATTTTAGAATACAGGTGTCTGAACTGGACGCAGCTCTTCAGTCAGTAGGTATGAACAATGCAATAATAAGTGCAGACAGGTGAGGTGCTGGGCAGTAGCCAAGAATTTCTGACACAATAGCGAATGCCTATCCAAACGTGACTTATCGTAAGCGTGTGCAAGCAATATTTACATGATGCACTTTACTAAAGGGTGGAATAAAAGTAAATGACCATATTTCTTCGCTCCTGAATTATTTCAGGTAACTATTTTTTTAACACCCTACACGCAGGGCCAATGTTTGCTGTCATATTTGATTATTCATGAATAACTTTTTTAGGGAAATAGAACAAAGTCAATATTCCAAGAATGTGTCATTAATAAAAAAACAATACTTCAAATGACCTTCACATTTAAATTTTAGGACCTATAGATTACACAGAATTAAGGCATTAAGATGACAGGTTGTACCTGGCTGTATTGTGTGTGTCATGGAGTGAATGATGTTTTATATAAAAAAAAAGCTTCCAGGATGAAACCTTTCCCGGTCATGGATGTGTTGGGGGATATTTGATTGTCCAGGAAATGGTGGCTTCCTTGTCCTCGGTGGTTCAGGACGGGAAATCGCTGTTGTTGGAGTGGCCTGCTTTTTGTATTTGTTTACATTATTGTGTTAGTGAATGTGAGTTTTTCTTCCAAATCGTTGGGGCTCGAGGGTTGTCATTATTGTGTTAGTGAATGTGAGTTTTTCTTCCAAATCGTTGGGGCTCGAGGGTTGTTTGTGAATGTGTCGTTGTTTACTATTTTACATGACACCTATGTTTAAATATAAATAACAATTACCTACTCATCATCATAGGTTAACAGCCTTGGGGCTGGTTTGCAACAACTCGCCATGAGTTATTGGTACGTAAGAACCCCTACGGATAATGCAGTAGCTTCTCCTTGCTTTCTGTACGAGTAATGGAAAAGATATCGTTTCCGACCCTTCCTCTAGTCGCCTCCTACGACTGGCATGGACTCAAGTCCATGCCTTGGAAGTATTCTTTCTATGTCCCCCTATCCATAGAGGACATAGGAAGGATATAATGCAGTAGCTTCTCCTTGTTTTCTGCATGGTTACTGGAAAGGATATCATTTCCGACCCTGAACTTAGTCGCCTTTTATGACCGGCGCGGACTTGGGTGTCTGGAAGTATTCTTTTTATGTCCCCCTATCGACAGGGGACAAAATACAAATAGGTAATTCATAAAAAAAAAAGTTTTAATTAAAAAGTTGAAGGTAATAGTTTTGGTGATATTTGGTATCTATAAACAACCACTTAATTATAGTCAATCTTATCGTAGGCACCCTGTATAAAAATTCTATGAGTGTTACGATCATAAATTTTAAACTAGAAACAAAGAAATGGTCACCTTAAAAAAGTAGAAGAACATATTATATGTACATAACATTTGCCCCCCCCCCCATATTCATATTATTCATTATAATAGCATAGTACTTTAGTATCTAAAACCAGCCACTTAATTATAGTCAGACTTATCGTAGACACCCTGTATAAAAATTCTATGAGTGTTAAGATCATAAATTTTAAACTTAGAAAGAAAGTAATTGTCACCTTAAAAAAAAAAGAACAAATATGTTCATACCATTTGGTCCCCTCCTGTATATTCATATTATTCATTATAATTGCATAGTAAGCAGTTAGTTTTGAATGAATTAATAAATTCATTCATGCACGGATATAGCCTTCTTGTTTTGGGGCGGCACAATCGCACATTATACCAAATACAAAATTTGAAAGGGGAGGGGGAGGGACTCGAGTATTAGGTATCACATAATTACAAGAATTAAGAGAATCTATCAATCGAGTCCTGGGCAGTACTTTCTAATGCAATGTTTATCGAGGTACGATACCTAATTTGTTAAAAGCTGCAGTAGAGCATACCACAAATAACTTTCATAAGGGTGATAGGCGATTTTATATGTGCGATGGCGAAAAAAAAGTGCCATGACGGATGACAGAATTTATGACGATTTTTTTATGTACGTATTTCTATTTATTCTCAGGATTGGGAATTATTTAGGGGCCCCCTCTCTCAATGGGATAAAAGACACAGCGGATCACCATTCATTTGATTTAAAAAAAAAAAAAATTAAAAAGAAAATCAGGTTTAATGAAATTTGAGAAACACCGCCCGCTTAAAAAAACTGGGGGGGCACGTGCCACCCCGGGCCCTCCCCTATATCCGCGCATGAATTCATTCAAAATTTTTTTAGAGTATTAGGTATCACATAATTACAAGAATTAAGAGAATCTATCAATTGAATGGATAGCCATTAGCCATCAAGAAATAGGTCCGGGGCATGTATTTCTTTTTTTTAAAAAAAAAAAAAAAATTTACACTGTGAACACCGTAGAAAATATAACAAAACTTGTACCTAGTGGATACAAAAATATTTTAGAAATTTACATATTAGGTAAAAATGCATGGATATGCATTCACAGAGTGGTTGAGTACCTACTTAGGTACTCAAAGATATTTTTCAGGTGGGGGGGGGCCGAAGGATTGACAGCCAAGACAGGTCTATCACCTGAAAATGATGTTCATGGAAGGTGATGTTTTTATTGTTGTTGTTGATGTTATTGTTTTTGTTGTTATTGCTGTTGTTGATGATGTTGTTGTTGTTGATGTTGTTATTGTTGATGATGATGTTGTTGTTGTTGTTGTTCGTGGTGGTGATGATGAGTTACACCTTACAATATTACATAATTCATGCATAAAAAATAATAATGAAATTTTGGGAGGACCCCCTGGACCTCCCCTGGGTACGGCCTTGATCGAGCTAATGCCATTTTTTCAAAATAAATAATGAACATATGAATCTACATACCAAATTTCATCAAAATGGAATAAGAAGTTCGAGAGTTATTGTGATATAAAAAGACAAACAGACAAACAAAAAAAATATTGTCATGTTAGAGCTTACAATCAGTTCAAGGCATTTCTATTCCTACTTACATTTCTTCAACTTTTTCCTTTTCTCCTTGCATTTTCCCCAAAATTGTACCTTTTTTACTGTTTTTTACCCAACCTCCCAGTCCCAATGAGAGAGCATGTTCTCTGCAATATTTTGTAAAGTAAACACCTGAAACAAAGGCCATTTGTTATAGAAATTATTAATAGATTTGCGATAGGCCATCGGCACTCACAAATTAAGTTGATTGAAAAACTCTGCCACTGTGACATATGGGTTTATGATTGCTATCTAGGTACATACCAATAACATATGGGTATTACCAGGGCCGTAGACGGAAAATTTGGTCCGGAGGGAAAAAAATTACAGGCCCCTCTATTATTCTTCCATCTAAAATCATCGTATGGGCAGTAATAAAAGTAAAAGTAGGCAATTCACTTAGTTGATGTGCGTTTCTTGGCTATTGACAACATGGCAAGAACTTTTTATCTCAAGATTGTTTGCATGGTATACAAGTTATAGGTACATGGCTTAAGGAGCCCCCTGAGGCACTTTATTTGAATCCGTCAGGGTTAGATCTGATATTTCAGAGAAATCTTGCTATACTCGTTTATGGCCTAAAGACTTCATTTATACAGGGTGTCCCAGTTAAAGAGAACAATGATTAATGGGCTGATTCTAGATGTCAATACCTACCAAAAATGCCTCCTTCAACTTTTTAATAAAAGCTTTGTTTTTGAGGTATTCGCATTTTTCATCATTTTTTACACGTTTACGCCTGACGTCACAAATATGTCCATAACTTTCTTGAACATACGTTTTTTGAATTTGAAGATATTTTTGGAACACATGGGAAATTTCTGTTCAGATAAAATTACTTTCATGACCAGAAACTTTGATTTAGTGCCTCGTTTTTGAGCTAACTTGATTTTTTTTTTTTTTTTTGTAAACTTCGAAAAAAGCAAACTCTCCCACGGTTGCTCAACATTATTTTTTTTTTGGACAAAAACGGAAAAAATATCCTGATGTTAATAAGGTTTGAACGGTATATCACTTTTTCCGTTAACTTCTGTATTCGTAGAGAAATTTCTATTTTAATGTAACAAAATCATGAAAAAATATGCTACATATTTACAATTTTTTTAAAAAATTAAAAAAAAAAAATTTTTTTTTGCAATGTATTTAGGTAAGAAAAGGGAAAATTATACTTGGAAACTAATGAAATAAAAAATGTAAAAAAAAATTTTAATTTTTAAAATATTCTAAATAGGTATGCATATTTTTTCATGATTTTGTTACATTAAAATAAAAATTTCTCTACGAATACCTACAGAAGATAACGGAAAAAGTGATATACCATTGAAACCTTATTAACATCAGGATATTTTTTCCGTTTTTGTCCAAAAAAAATAATGTTGAGAAACCGTGGGAGAGTCCCATTTTTTTTCGAAGTTTACAAAAATATCAAAAAAAAATCAAGTTAGCTCAAAAATGAGGCACTAACTCAAAGTTTCTGGTCATGAAAGTAATTTTATCTGAACAGAAATTTTCAAAAATATCTTTAAATTTTCAAAAAAAGTATCTCCAAGAAAGTTATGGACATATTTGCAACGTCAGGAGTACACGTGTAAAAAAAGATGAAAAATGCGAATAACACGTAGCTTTTCTTAAAAAGTTGAAGGGGGCATTTTTGGCAGGTATTGGCATCTAGAATCAGCCCATTAATTATTGTCCTTCTTAAGTGGGACACCCTGTATATTGTTATCGTTTTAGGCCACTTCAGGGTAGCCCTATTTTTTGGCTCCTTCAAAACTTAAAAAAATTGCGCCACTTAAAATTGGGCAGCCCATTACGTCACCTGAAATTTACATATATTTTGCGGATGAGAAATATAATAGATATTTAGAGTAGTACGAATGAACTTACAAATTACCCTGAAACGTAAAAAGTCAAATTTTAAGAAACGGGTTTGAGTTTATTATTTTCAATAGGTAATGAAAAAAAAAGCAATCGAAAACTAATTAAAAAAATCTGGTGTGAACATCACACGACTTTCCTTATCTATAAAAAAAAAGAAGAAAGTATTGTAATGGGCTGAAATTTTCGATGTCGAGTTTTCAATGCCAAAACATGTTTTGAAGTCCCTAGAGCAGAAATACAATTACACTTCATCATAAGTTGTATATTTTTCAATTTCTTATATGAAATTGATATGAATTGGCATTCAATTTCAAGTTCTAGCTCTTTTCATTCTGGTTTTAAGCGGAACCGCCAAAAAGTGGTCTTCAACCGTTAATTAGTGGCCAACAATATATTACACTTCAAACTTCAACCTAAGTTGTATTTTCCAAGTTCGTGTATGACATTGATATCAATAGGTACCAAATTTAAAGCTCTAGCTATTACCGTTCTCATTTTAAGCGGGATATGCGAAAACTACTAAAAAGCGGCATAAAACTGACAGACAGACACACACACGGACCAATGGCTGAAATTCGAGATTTGGGCTCTGGGGACCCCAAAACGTGTTTTGGCATTAAAAACTCGACATTGAAAATTTCAACCCATTACAATACTTTCCTTTTTATAGGATAAGGAAAATAAAAATGCGGCGAGTAGCGTTATTAGGAGGGCCTTGGAGGGACGGATTTTGGTTTATTATTTTCAATAATGAACCTTTGGAATCGTCACAAAAAATATATATATATATATTCCTCCTCAAAATTTTTAATTCGCTTGGCTCCTCTCTCTCTCTCCCTCTGGCGAACCTAATAAAGCTAAGCAAAACTTGAATTGACAAGAAACATAAACAAATGAAATGACAATTCAGAAATATAGGTCGGCAGCAGTATAAAGTCCTATGACATTTCCTATGAGGGATCAGTTTAATTTTAGACAGAAAAGGGAATTAACCTTCGAACAATAAAGACCAGCATCTGTTTCGTCACGATTATAAGATCTAATTTAGTGTTACATCAAACATTCTTTGAGTCTATTTTGTAATTCAAAACCTCCTCTTATTCATCTCAAAGTTCTCTCACGGAAACACTCGTACTTCTTCTGCGTCTGTTTCATCACCCTTCGAAAGATCTGATCGAGTCGTTGAGTTCTAAATTGTGTGCGATAGTCCAAAACCTCCTCTTAGTCAAATCTAGGTCCTATCACAAATCTCTCAGAACAGAAGAAATAATTAACTTCCAAATTATTAAATCCTGCGTCTGTTTCATCACCTTTCAGAAGATCTGAACGAGTCGTTGAGTTAAATTTTCTGATTTGTCCAATAGTACAAAACTTCCTCTTGGACATCTCTAGGTCCTATCTCCTATCACAAATCTCTCAGAATATATATANCTCTTAGAATATATATATATATTTTTTTTTCTTTTTGCGAGGGTGTAATATTTTTGTGAACGTTTGTGAACTCCACTTTTGACCCCGGCATACATCCCGAAATGCACTTGCATGTATGTATGTATGTTTGTTACGCGATCCAATTTTCATCCGATTTTGACCAAATTTGGTATACAGTTTTGGGGGTACTGTCCCGACCAGGGGGCTCAATATTGTATTTTTTTAAATGATTTTTATCTTTTTACCGGTTTGTTGTAGAATTGTAAAATTTTGATATGTTATGGTTGGTGTTAAGGGCTTTTCGATTTTGAAGTGAACACCTGATCACCATGATCCACTAGTTTAGCCAGTAAAATAATATTAATTATTCAGTTATTGGTTATAGTCTTACCTTGGACCTGTCCAAAAACTTCAAATTCGACAGACACCGTTGAATTTTGATGTACGTGTTCACCGGCGGACGTCCCCATTTTTAATTCTTATCGACACAAATGTTTAGTATTCGACACATAATGTTCTATTTTAAGATAATTAAATATTGTCGACTCGATCCCCACTGCCAATGATTTCGCTTTTTTTCAAATTTTCATTTTTATAATTTCGATTTCATTTATTCTGATGCCCCCATCGATAATGACGTTGTTATTTGGTTTGGCAAAGTACCAGTATTTCTTTTTGACGCCGCGCTTTTACCAAAAGGATGCCAAGGGAACTCTATTAGTAGATCCATGGCTCATACGATGTCTGCCACTTGTATCGGACATGGAATGCTACAAAAGGTCCTCTCATAAAAAGTATCGGTACAGAAGGCGAGTGGGGGGCGATCGTTCCCCCAGGCCGAGAAAAAACCCTGATTTTGTCTCGAGAACGACTGACCCCTCTCTAAGTGCTCTGTATACGCACCAGCAGCAAGTAGCACCATAAATCGCTGCTTACTCGTATCCCGCCGAGAAAACCCTGATTTTGTCTCGAGTACGACTGACCCCACTCTAAGTGCTCTGTATACACACCAGCAGCAAGTAGCACCATAAATCGCTGCTTACTCGTATCCCGCCGAGAAAACCCTGATTTTGTCTCGAGTACGACTGACCCCACTCTAAGTGCTCTATATACACACCAGTATCCCGCAGAGAAAAACCTGGTTTTGTCCGACAAAGACTGTAATCGACCCGACTCTAAGTTCTTTTGCATCTGCATCTGTTCAAAAGATGGGATTATACAGGATTTTCCTTAGTTTATCTTTTTACGTCGATTCTGGTCAAAATAAGACTTTTTTCTCGATCAGCTTTTATCCGCAAAGGAATCCTTACAGAGAAAAGAAACAAAAAGTGAAACTCAAGCATAATACAGCCTTGGGTTATCCATGTGATATTTTGAGTAATATTTAATTTCAGTATTTACAACTCTTGTCTCCAATTCCATTTCTATATGTGACTGATAGACCTGATAGTTAAGACGGAGCATACCATCTTCATTAGGTGATGGTCCTCAGCCCGTGTATATACTGAAGGTTTGGTGCTAGGAAGGACATCCAGCCTTTAAAAGCTCTGCTTCAAACCAAACCAAAGATGTAGTTTCTAGGGGGGGGGGGACGGCAAACGAGGCGGCTGCCCCGGGCGCGAGATGTGTGGGGCGCCAAAAATAAATTACAATCTGACACGTCACGAGGCAGACGAATTCCACGAGTGACGGGCGCTGGCGGAGTATGAGGATTTACTAGGAAGTTCCCCTCCTTCTTTTGCCACTGTAGACAATAGTTGATACGCATCATTGTCGCCCGGAATAGAGATGGGTAGAAGACGTACCGATTATTTGTGTTTGGTTCTTTTATATTGATTTGTTGAAAATTTGTTTCAGCCAGGTGGGAGGGGGCGCCAAAATGGGTGCTTGCCCCTGGTGCTAACCAGCCTACTTATTTCCCCGCAGCTGTCCAACACAGCGAACAAACGGATTTTTTTATTCGATTGTTGCATTCTATTGAAAATAAAAGGGGGTTAGTTTTTTTTTTGTGACGATTCCAAAAGTTCATTTTTGAAGTACTAAACCAAAAAATTCGTTTGTCTTTTCGTGTCACATTCGTCAATAATTCTGAAGAAAACTATATGTAAAATAATGAGGGAAATAAGTAACTGAAAACGAAAGAAGAATAAAGAAATGTCGAAGAAAGAAAGCATCCCATCCTCTTCCGGGCCGCACCCTGCTTCCCCAGGGTTGGGGAGTGGGACCTTTCTGTCCGCGGATGATGCTAAACCAAGAAATAAAATTATACAATAAAGTTTGATAGTACAAAAAGGGCATACGATCACAATACTAAAGAGATATTGAAATAAACAGATAGCAGTAGAAGCAAAGAGTCCACCACTCCAAGCAAGATTAGAGGTCAAAACCCGCTTAAGTCGGCGCTCCAAATACTCCAGTAGCTTTCAAAATCATATCACTCAAAACTAAAGGGCCACACGGCTCGTGCTCAGAATGAAGGGAGTAAAAAGTGAACATGTTCACTAGACATTCGCAAAGTCATCTTTCTGAATGTATTAACATTAGGCAATTACAAAACGGCCGAATTGTATAGAAAGGAAATTCAAATAAAAATAGGTGATTTCTATTGACAGGTTCCCATCCGCCTCACAGACACCTTCCTGCTGTCAACTGTCCGAGTTGTTACAAAAGTAATTAAACGTTTGTGCAACACACAAAAAGCCAATTTAAGGACACTTTTCTAATTAATTAAGGAAAATTAAAAAAAAAATGTTTTGTTAAATCAATTAATTATAACACATAAAACATAATAAAAATTAAATGTTTTAATTAATTAAAAACGGACATTACTTACCTTGTTAAAAACCTGGTGTGAACATCACACGACTTTCCTTATCTTACTATCTATAACAAAGAAGAAAGTATTATAATATATTTACATGCTTATAGTAAAAAAGCTCGGTAGCTAAGTGGTTANGCCCCCCTAAAATTTCTGGAAATATACACTAGATAAAATGAGTTTCAAACGGTATAGGTAAAAAGTTAAATTCATTAAAATAAGCCATGTTTACATTTTTTACTTTCTTTATCTTATAAAAAGGAATGTATTGTAATTGTAATGGTCTGAAATTTTCGATGTCGAGTTTTAAATGCCAAAACACGTTTTGCGGTCCCCAGACCCCAAATCTCGAGTTTCTGCCATTGGTCCGTGTGTGCGTCTGTCTGTCTGTGAACAAGATATCTCAAGAACGGCAAGTGCTAGAGACTTGAAATTTGGTATGTATGTCAGTTGTAAGCCATGAACGGCAAAATAAGCTTTTGGTGTAAATCGAATATACCGTTGGAGGTTTGATGCTGCTTTTTAGCGGTTTTCGCATATCTTGCTTAAAATGAGAACGGTAATAGCTAGACTTTAAACTTGGTGCCTATTCATATCAATTTCATTCGGGGGCAGACTGGGGCACCAGGGGCTTCCCGGACATATTGGAAGAAGGGCTCCACATTAGAGTTTATATAAGAGGCTAGAGTATTTCGGGGCCAAAGCAGTGTAAAACTGAGAAGTTATGAATCAAAGGGAAATAAATAATAATTACGTGTCAGAAAAAATAAACATATTTTTCTTTCATATTATTGCTCCATGATGAGCCAGGGGCCCACATATTTTTTCTCGCATATATTTTACAACATTTTTCTTTCATATTAATGTCCCACGATGAACCGGGGGCCCATTGTGTAGCCCACATATTTTTTCTCGCACATATTTCACATGTGGGTATATTTTACTTTCATATTTTTGCCTCCTGATGAGCCAGGGGCCCATATATTTTTTTTCGTACATATTTTACATGTATTATCTTTTATGTTCGAAATTTTTCGCATTTAAAAAAAATATTTTTACGATATTTTGTACTGGGATTCGGCTGAAAGGGAACCCTTGTCACACTTATGCAGACTAATAGACCCATATTATTACCTATTAAATGACAACAATATACAATATATTTTAGCGGCAAAAAACGTCTAAGTTTGATGCTATTTTTTGTTTTTGGCTAATAGCATCCGAACGATGCATTTATATGCGTTTTTATTAAATCCTCCATTAAAACTTAATGTCTCATCACACTATTTGTCAGAATTCCAAAATTTTGGGCACAATTTTTTTGATGCATGTTTGTTGAATTTGTCTGTTTGGTACCTATATATTTGTGTCCCTACTATGCTCATACAAAAAATATTTACTTTCAAATTTTGTTGTGTAATATACCCTAACAACCAGATATTTATCTGTAATTAATATAATTTTGATATTTTTCCTTTTCTCAATACGATTTCTCATTGAAAGATAATTAAGTTTTTCTCCAATTGAGAGGTCTTGGTCTTCCAGAGACGCCTTAGAAACATTAAAGGTAAATTTACAGAAATAAATTTCAAAAACAATGACAAATGTTGTCACTTTTGTGTTTGATATCAAAGCAATCAAATAGCGAATTTATTCAAATATATATGTCGCAGTAAACTTGTAGAATCAGTAATTTTATAAAATTTAGTAAAATCACGGAAAAATGGCCGAACGCAAGGATTTTCGACAAGTTTACTGAAATGCTTAAGGGATTTTACGATTATAAAAACCCGGATAATAGGTTAGGTTAGGTTATAAAATCCATAAAGCATTTCAGTAAACTTAACGAAAATCCTCGCGTTCGTCTATTTTCCGTGATTTTACTAAATCCCTAGGAATTTTATAAAATTACAGATTCTACAAGTTTACTGCGACAATGCGACATATATATTTGCCATCACACTGTTTGAAGAAAAAAATGACAAGATTTGACATCATGACAAAGAGTGTGATACCACATTAAATTCGATACAGGAGTTTGGTCAGCCGATCTCCGTGGTCGAGTTGTTAAGACTATTGACACTCTTGGTCCGTAGGTTGTGGGTTCGAATCCCGACCAGAGCGAAAATGGCATGGCTGTAAAAAGAAGTGCCCTGAAGAAATTCGAAAGCGGTTCCGGGATATAACTATTTTTTTTTTTTTTTTTAAAAAAAAAAACATTGTAAAACATAAAAATAGACAGTAGTTGGCACCGAAATGATAGCAAAGGGCAGAGCACCGAAGGACATTATTTTACTTTCCTTCTCATATAAACAGGAAATTATTGAAATGGGCTTTCAAAATACAGTGCCATTTGCAAAATGATTGCAAAATTCACAAATAAAAAATTGGGGCGTGTCCACTGGGAAGCGTTTTTGCAATTTTTTTACCCAATAAAGTGAGATCTATATTCAACACCACAATTAATCATTTGTTTGTCTTCTTCACTCTCGAATGCCTTACCGATTTTTTATGCACATTCAAAAAATTCATAGAAATGCCTGATCAGTTTTTGAGCCGTACTGGGCCAGCTGAGTCCAAATAGTGACCATTTTAAGTGAGTGAGGTCTACAGTTTACAGAACCACACCAGCAACACAAACGAATTATTTTTTCTGTATTAATCAACTAGTTACATCATTAACTCAAGTGGACTCGGCCCGTGATGACGAACTAAATTAACGTTTATTTTTTTAATAGCTACGTCTCTTTAATATCAATTGGTCATTCGAGACGAGGGTTTTACCCTCCATTCGCTGGAAAACATGCAAACCAGCTACCCACATTGAGCTCACCCAGCCTGGGTTGGGCCGGAAAAATAGCCAGCATCACGAGGGCGCGAACCCACGCCCATATGGTACGGGAACTCTGGTGTATTCAACGTATCATATACGCTGACTGGTACACACATTAATATTACCTCTAGTAGAACATTTTTTTCTTCCCTAATTCAATTCTGAACTAATGTTATTGAGATTTTGGACCAAATAGTATCCATTTTAAGTGAGTGAGGTCTAAAGGTGACAGAACTATTACTTTATTAGAGCACCCACTCCTATCTATTTTTGAGGAAGTTGTCCCGATCGCATGCAACATTCAAATCCAAATAGTGTCCATTTTAAGTGAGTGAGGTCTATAGTTGACAGAACTATTACTTTATTAGAGCACACACTCCTATCTGTTTTTGAGGAAGTTGTCCCGATCGCATGCAACATTCAAATCCAATCACTAATTAACAATCAGCTCATTAATTACATCATCCGGCTCGAGGACCTAATTTCTTTTTATGAAGCTTTTGTTCACCAATCGAGGCGAAGCGACATTTTCTGCATTGTGTGCAACAACTTCCTCAAATGCTTATTTCCTCTGGTGGCCAAAGTGTCAGCCCATTATCTCTCATTCTTGGTTTGCAAACGAGTGGTTTTGTCAAACTCTCCAGTTTGTATGATGTAAACACATGATATTAAGAAGGGGAAAGATACATTCTTTCGTTGGATTTTCCCAATTTTGAAAATCTGAGCAGGGAAAATTGCACTACTGATTATCAGAGCAAGGAAAAATCATACTAAATAAATCAGAAGTAGGAAAACTGAGATAACTGAAAAACATCGGATAATCAGACTAAATCAAATCAAAGCAAGGAAAAATCAGACTACTGAATTTCAGAGCAAAGAAATCAGATAAATAGAAATAAGACTAAAGAAAGCTAAGAGCACTGGAAATCAGACTCATGAAATCAGCGCACTGGAATTCAGACTACTGAAGATCAGACTAATGCCTATAATATTCAGACTCATAAATATCAGCGCAATGGAAATCAAAGCACTGAAGTTCAGACTATTGCCTATAAAATTCAGACTCATGAACATCAGAGCACTGAAGTTCAGACTATTGCCTATAAAATTCAGACTCATGAATATCAGAGCAGTAAAGTTGAGACTATTGCCTATAAAATTCAGACTCATGAACATCAGAGCACTGAAGTTCAGACTATTGCCTATAAAATTCACTCATGAATATCAGAGCACTGGAAATCAGACCACAGAAGTTCAGATTATTGCCTATAAAATTTAGACTCATGAATATCAGAGCACTGGAAATCAGACCACAAAAGTTCAGACTATTGCCTATAAAATTCACTCATGAATATCAGACCACAGAAGTTCATACTAATGCCTATAAAATTCAGACTCATGAATATCAGAGCACTGGAAATCTGACCACAGAAGTTCAGACTAATGCTTATAAAATTCAGACTCATGAATATCAGAGCACTGGAAATCAGACCAATAGAGCAATGTGTTCGAATTAAATTTTATATTTTTGATTTAAACAACAATTATATTTTTGTTTTGTTTTAAATAAATTTTTATCATAATTAATTAATTTCATAAATTAAAAAAATAACTCCTTGCATTGTATGCGTACATTAAACTTAATCTAACAATATAATAATACAATTACACTCAATACTTTCCCTAGTGTGGGAGGGGGTAAAAAACGTCAGTCCATTAGGTCAGCATAGCTTCCTCACTCTAACTCTTACAGATTTTCTGGAATTGCAATTTCGACTGACCATGCACGCACACACATCTTTTTTTACACACCTATTCATATTCTGTAATGGTTGCTACAATTTGGCTTAAATTTGAAGGGATGGAAGAACTAAAATTACTTTCAGTGAGGAAGCTAATTGTTAACAGACGTTTAGTATACACGAGGAAGAAAAAAAACCGTTCTACTCAATGCATATGTGTCCAAAAATGATTTTGTCATTGTTGGACAAATTTCCACAGAAACAGCCTTCTTGGTCTAGTGAGTATCACACTGGCTTTGTACGCGGGAAAAGATTCTGGGTTCGAATCCTGGTGAAACTGAAATAAAAAATATTTAGATAACTTCTTTGAGGCAAGACACAAAGCCATTTTCACAATCATAGCGTTACTAAGAGACTCATGTACTAATAATCAATTTTTTTTTTTTTTTTNCAAGACGAGGGTTTCACCCTCCATTCGCTGGAAACTTGCAAACCAGCTACCCACATTGACCTCACCCACCCTGGGTTGGATCGGAAAAATAGCCAGCATCAAAAGGGCGCGAACCCACGTGGACACCCACATGGTAAAACCTCGATGGACGTTGCTTAACTTCAGTGATCTAACGGGAACTGGTGTATTCAACGTGCCAGTTCCCGTTAGATCACTGAAATTAATCTATTAAATCTTCTACCAAACCAAGTTTTTTTTACTCTGGTAATGCCGTCACTGGTCGCTACTCACATTAAAGTAGCTTCTCAATCGTCCTCACAAGGCTGAGTGCACTCCGAAATCAAAAGCAGAGGGTGGTGGAAACTGTGTGTGTGTAGGGGGTAATGTGTATGAAAATGCCGACTCACCACTGCAATTTGCCGACTGGAATAATATCATATATAGGAATGAAATTATTAAAATCTTTGTGTGCGTATGAATTATCACTGAATTTTATAGTGAAAATGTTGATTTATATAAAAAATTATGTATATAGTTGAAGTATAATTTAACATACATTGTACTCATTACAGCAAATTGATGTCATGAGTGTACAAAAGACAAGATAACGATATGCAGAAATATTGATTTCAGAAATCTATTTAATAGCGACCTTTTTTGAACGATTTCATGGACGTTAATTTCGTCAACCCGCGAATTGCCGACTGATGAATTTTTTGGGAGAAAGTTGGGGAGGGGGGGGTCAAATCCATACCCCGCACTCGCTACGCCCCTGTTACTATTATACGTTCAAATAAGAAATATTAGAGGATGTTTGTAGTCATTTTGAAATATAAGAATTTCTAATTCATTTTGTATCGACTACAAGTAACAGACGAAAGCGCTCGTGACTCATCAATTTACTTGTAGTCGATACAAAATTAATTAGAAACTATTATACGTACAACAGATTTACATATTTCCACTAATTAGGGCGGGTTTTTTCTTCCTCTGGTAAATTTTAAGTGACTTGCTAATTAGGTAGTTATCATACTATAATTATAATTGAAAAAAATGTCAATTCAAAGGCTGCCCCTTTAACATTTGGCTCCCGGGAGATGGGAGCTTCTGACACTACAGCTAATAACTAATGGAATGTTTCTCTACAGGATATAAAAAAATAAAATAAAAATCATGACACAAACTCATAGAACGTTTGATAAATTATTAAAATACACTTTTTTTAGCTTATAACGTCTCTTTAACATCTATGGTTCATTCGAGACGGGAATTTTACCCACCATTCGCTGGAAACTTGCAAACCAGCGATCCACCATTCATCTCACCCAGCCCGGGTTGGGTCGAAAAAATAGCCAGCATCACGAGGGCGCGAAATCGCGTGGACACCCATATGGAACAACGTCGCTGTACGTTGCTTAACTTCAGTGATCGAACGGGAACTGGTGTTTTCAACGTGGCATGGACCCTCATTGACCTCACCCAGCCTGGGTTGGCTGGGGAAAGCCTGCATTACGAGGTCGCGAATCTTCGTGGACACCAACATGGTACAGCCTGGCTGTACGTTGCTTATCTTCAGTGATCCACCGGGAACTGGTGTATTCAACGTGCCATAGATGCTGACGAAATCATAAACCACCGCTAATCACTCAGGGGGATAAATTATTTTTCTGTAAAAAAAATTTTAACAACGACTAACGGTAATGCCTAAGTTTGAAGATCAACTTGACCCCAAAGTGGACTCACATATCAAATATTATTTTTTCGGGACGTCTCCGTGGCAGAGAGCGCATCACAATCGGCTTGCACCAAGGAGCAGGAGCATAAAGATACTGTTAATTTTTTTCTGAGCAACAACCTAACTTAAAATATGGATTAATTGAAAGTAGAAGGTTCATTTTCACGATTTAATGGTGGGAAATACGAGAAAACTCACTTTTAAATGTTTAATTCACAATTTTATTGCTTGAAAATCGACGAAACTTTGGAAAAATCAAATGTTTATTCGGATTTTTTTTAAACATGCAGAGTTTATTTAAAATTTTAGTTTCAGGTTAGGTAACATGAAAAAAAAAATCACTACGATTTAATTTATTTTAGTTTTTATTCGAATGGTGCAAGAGTTGTAGGGAGCTACTTTATGAGAAGAACAAGTTTAATCGAGGGATGCCCGATCAAAACGTTTCCTAACCTCTCGGGGGCGGGGACGTTCATCTTAACGCTTATATTAATTGCACTGGACATTCAAATCTAGTAACTTTTGCTACTTTTTTCATGTTGGTACAATTATGGCTTCCAAACAAAACAAAGATGGCTACTTCAGTTCAATATATTCAAATTCTTCAATAAATACGGAAGAAAAAGATTTTTTTTAAAATAAATAAAATTAATGTGAATTAATTAATCTCCCACCCCTAAAACGCTTAAAAAGACTTTTTAAATCATATTAAACCACATTTTAAGTTTGTAACTTGCTCCAAAAAAAATTAATAGTATCTGCCTGGAACCCAAGAAGGTTTCGGGTTGAATTTCTGGACAGGTCGAAAATTTGATAAAGGTTTTTTTCAAATGTTCTACTAGATCTGGTTGAATTTGGGGATATATGAGGCACCTTAGGATAATTGTGTAGATATGGAAATAGCGACAAGTGGTAGCATTATAAGTAAATTATTAAAGTGTAGCTTAGGATTAGTGATATTTTTTTCGTGTTTGATTTCAAAGGGATTCTACGTACTTTTAAACGTAAAATAACAAATTTTAAGGTAGATATATTTTTCGTGTTTGATTTCAAAAAGATTTTACGTAACTTGAAACATAAAATAACAAATTTTAAGGTAGATATTTATTTCGTGTTTGATTTCAAAAGGATTCTACGTAACTTGAAACATAAAATAACAAATTTTAAGGTAGATATTTATTTCGTGTTTGATTTCAAAAGGATTCTACGTACTTGAAAACGTAAAAATAAACAATTTTAAGGTAGATATTTTTTTCGTGCTTGATTTCAAAAGCATTTTACGTTATTTGAAACATAAAATAACAAATTTTTAGGTAGATATTTATTTCGTGCTTGATTTCAAAAGGATTTTACGTAACTTGAAACATAAAATAACAAATTTTAAGGCAGATATTTTTTTCGTGTTCGATTTCAAAGAGATTCTACGTACTTTGAAACGTAAAATAACAAATTTTAAGGTCGTTATTTTTTTGTGTTCGATTTCAAAGGTTCATTGTGTGAAAAGGATACAGAAAAAGATGTAAATACAATTTTTTTTAGTTACTTTCAAGAAGTCTTACCCAACACGTTAGATATTCATGTCAACGGGGTACGGCTTTTACCCGTAACTTTAACAAAAGCAGAAACATCAACCAATCCATCATGAGCCGAAGAAAATTCACAAATAGACTAAAAACTTCGACCTCCAGTTTCTACGGCAATAGTGTCCACAAAGGTAGATAAGTTTCAAATTAAAATTAGCAATCTTGGGAACGTTTTTTTTAAAATACTCATTCAAAAAATGGCAAAATTCAAAATAACTCGTATTTTCATAGTAATCTTAGGTACTAAAAAAACATTCAGAATTCGAATTAGCAATAATAATATTATGTGGTTATGCAACCTTTACAAAAACTAATATTCATTTAATATTCAACCGTTACAAAAACTAATATTCATCCAATATCTAAATTTGACACATATTAATTGGCAACCATATATTGTCTTTAAAAAAATCGACCTAATATCAAGGTGGGTCACCTTAGGATTAGGTCAATTTATTTCTTTTTTCTCTCTGATACAAATTCAAAACATGGCAACCTAGTTTTTTTTTATCAGATATTAAAAAAATAAAATTCTTACCTAACCTAAACAAAGAAGTATTCTGCCATTTTTCCATAACAGTAAAACTATAAATAGAAACTTAATAATTTAACATAAAATGTACAATGAAACAAAACTAACAAGGACCGTACACCGTAGCTGTGTAAATCATTGACCAGATGACATCTTGAAAAATACAAGTCATGGTTTTTGAATCAACCACGAAAAAAATATCATGGAACTGTTCCCTCACCGAGCCTGGGTTGAGCCGCAAAAAGCTTCAGCTTCACGGGGGCGCAAGCCTACGTGGTCACCCATAAAGTAAAGCCTCGTTGGACGTTGCTTAACTTCAGTGATCTAATGGGAACTAGTGTATTCAACGTTCGATAGACGCTGGCTAAAAAAAGAAATGAAAAATCGAATAAGTAGAATAGAAAAATCGAAAGAAAAACTCCATTCATTCACCTTGACTGATTTTTATGAAAATTCCAAATGGTCCTCAAACGTTCTCGTCAGGTATACTCCGTACTAATATTTTTTGTATGTTTTAAAATCGTTAAACGAATTGAAAAAGTGATAATTATGACAGGGAGCGTACGGACGGATTTAGGTAGGTAGAATTAAAAAATGGAACACAAAGAATCCGTTCATTCAAATGGGACCTCATAACCAAATTTTTTTTTTGAAATCGTGCAGATCAGTAGCGTTAAAATTTAGTTAGGGAACTCACTTCAAAAGGTTAATCATATTTGAAATTTCGAAAAAAATGTTTGGGGGTGAAATTGTCAAAGATGCTATGTCGGCCAATGATTTTAATATGATCCAACGAAACAAGATAATCAAAGTAAACGTACATAAATAAAATATAAAACACATATCCTCATTCAGTCGACTTTTGTCGATTAACTTCGGTATGATGAGAATGTTAACCGGTTTATGTATATAGAGTGAACTAGAAAAACATATTCGTAAGGATCGTAGAAAATATCATTTCTAACTTATAACTCATCGGAGCATTTTGCCTTTCTAGCTTCGTCTTCAAGATTATCATTTTATACATGGTGACTTCTGTCTCCAAATTTCTGCTCCAAAACCAGCAAAATAAGATGAAAACTGTGTTAGGTACCTACATACAATTTAAATCTTGAAAATGTAATCTGACATTATTTTTTAGTCTTGAATACAATATTGCTGCTTAATTGTTTTCTTTGAAATTTTCAACTGAATTTTTTTTTTTTTTTTTTTTTTTTTTTTTTTTTTTTAGATGGATATTTTCAAGGTTCAATATTAAAAATTAAAAAGTTTAATTAAAAGGGTCAGAATTGAAAGTGAAGAAACCTACAAACTAGGTTTACCGTGCTATGTAGGTTTTGTTTTTCTTGGCGTTGCAAAACTAGCGTTTTGCTTGATAATACGAATTACTTGCCATCAGCCAATTACGACTCAAACTGAATCGACCATTCACACTTTTTCACGATATTTAAATCTTGTCACTTCACAGAGTACGAACATGTTTTTTTAAAAAAAAACTCGATAAAAATTTAAGTGCAAATTTCCGAAAGAAAAAAAATAGTTCGACAAACCATTGTCTTCTATCATCCCAATCCTTAGGACAGTACCATTTCCAGTTCACATTTTCAAAGTAGAACAACCAAATATTTATGATCATTTTACAAGTTTCTGGAAATTTTTCTTTTTTTAAAAAAAAAAATGGAAGAAAATAGAATATTTGAATATAAAATGAAAACTGTATTGTTCCATTAAAAGAAAAACAAAAGTTGACCTTAGTCAGCGTATATGGCACGTTGAATACTCCAGTTCCCAGTGGATCACAGAAGTTAAGCAACGTCCAGTGAGGTTGTACCATGTAGGTGTTCACGTGGGTTAGCACCCTCGTGATGCTGGCTATTTTTTCGGCCTAACCTAGGCTGGGTGAGGTCAATGTGAGCTGGTTTGCAAGTTTCCAGCGAAACTTGCAAACATTTGAGATGGAGGTTAAAACCCTCGTCTCAAATGACCAATAGATGTTAAATTCATGGAGATGTCCCAATTGATGTTATGAAAATTTTGATACATTTTTTTTTTTTTTTCATTTCCAACAAGATCCAAAATATTGGAATGTTCTTCTTAAAACGACTCACCTTGTATAATAACAAAGAGATCGCCGCCGTAGTGACCAAATGAATATGGGCAAATCCGCAAAAGTAAAATAAGTGGAAACGCACCTCAATACTTTACAAAACCAAAGTCTGGTTCAGATATGTCCCTTGTACAAATAACAATTTCAGTTTTTTTTTTAAAAAAAAAAATAATAAATTTTAAGTGTTGACCACCTTCTGGCCCGGGCTGACCCAAAAACTAATCAACAAAACCTATGAATGTCCATACCAAAATTTCATCAAAAACGGATAAAACAAGCGTTTGAGAGGTACAAAAAGACAAACAAACAAAAGATTTTTTTCTCGCGCTGATCACGAACCAGCAAGAGATGCTAACGGTCTGCACTTGATTTACAATTATTATCTTTTGACCTACTACACACCATATTGCTTTTGAAGCTAAAAAATAAAAACATGTCCCTCATAAGGGTGCTTTCATACAGCCGCTCACTCGATTATCATAATCGCATATCGCGTATTGTTTATATAAGCAAGGAAAAAAACGAATACACATGTTCTTATGGTAGTCCGCAGATCAAGCAATACTTACTTGGCGTATAATAAAGCACGTTAATTGGTACATTTTAAAAAACATTTTTTTTTTGTAGCACACATACTGGAACACCTCAATGTTTTAGTATCGGAAATGAGTATTTCAATAATAAATAATTGATGTCCGTTATTATAATTAGGAAAAATTATTAGAAACAAAAATTATATTATTTTTTAAAAAATCGATAAATATTAACAGTTATTTCTCCCGAGGAACACTTGGAAAAACAATACGATATAATTATCGATATGCTTGGATTATACTGAACACTTTACTCGAGGTAATGTGCTTCAAAAAACAGAAACCAGTAAGTAGTCGGGTAAGCGGCTGTCCGAGAGTATCCCAATGATATACATACACAAAACAAATTTCCAGATGATTTTGGTTTTAAAATTTTACTTCTTCGGGTTTACTGCCCAAAATAACCTAAATTATGTCATTTCACGCCGCTCCCCCCCCAAAAAAAATGCACTCCAGATTGTTTGGCGAAAGACCATCAATAGAGCTATGCAAACCAAAGAAAGACCCACATCGTCTCATAGCAATCATCTCCATTTTTCTGAAGCAATATCAATAATTTTAGTGTTCTTTTGCTCATAATAATTGCTACAACAACATATCACATCAAAGTTTACGTAAAAGTATTCTATACTTACAAAGCGCCAAGCCCAATCGATATACTGACTGAATTATAATCAACGTAGCTCCACAATAACTACAGCAAAGAAGGTAATTTTTGGTACATAAATTTCTCCTACCATGTAGATACAAAATAAGGAATAAAAACCCAA
Source organism: Pachypsylla venusta (assembly GCA_012654025.1). Classification (NCBI taxonomy): domain Eukaryota; kingdom Metazoa; phylum Arthropoda; class Insecta; order Hemiptera; family Aphalaridae; genus Pachypsylla; species Pachypsylla venusta. The sequence continues at coordinate 7,872,304 of CM022875.1, forward strand.
CGTTATCGAGAGGAAATTTCTGGCCATTTTTAAACGTTAAAAACATCCATAGGAAAAACACAAGGACCAAAGATCCTTAACAATTCAGTTCAAAATACAGGGTGTCTCAAGAAAAAAGAGTGGAGTTCATATCTTGAGAATGTTATAGAATTTGGAAAAACGCTGGAACAAGTTTTTTTTAGAGACAAGACGCCGTGCAAAATTAAACGTGGCGTTTTTCCGGTCGACAGAAAAACGTACGTAATGGGAATAATTTATAAGTACCCTCTGCCGTACGGAGAAAAATGTTCTCTGCTAATGGGAACAAGATAACATTCTTGTTATCTGTATTCAAAAATTACCTTCATTCTTATCTGTATTCAAAGCAGGGCTGGAGTTATTCAAAGTTAAAGTTAAGTTTTTAAAACTCTCTTTCAACCATAATCCTGCGTCAAGTCTAAAAAAGACTTCAGTTTTAATGTCTTTCAAAACTAGCCCCGGTAGCCCAGTGGACACAGCGTCTGCCTGATAATTCCGGGGTCACGGTTTTGAAACCTAGCTGGTGCATAGTATGTTATCCTCTTTATGAGTTTCTGACCACATAATAATAAGACTTAGGCTTACTGCTGGCAAAATAAAACACTTGACTGACTTGGTAAGGCAGTATAATAAGTCTATTATTATGTATTAAATTTGTAAAAAAGTCATTGCTGCAAATCTGAGTGGAGCTGATATTTGAAGTAATGTTTCAAAGTTAAAATAAAACTTTGACAAATGTTACTGAACGGTATTTGAAAATCAAATGGAAATATGTTCTCTGTGCTTCACACCTTAAATCTAAGATTGGTAATTACTAAACTAAAATACAAAATAAATAGAAGTAAAATGAGGTGAGGATAAGTAAGTTAGCTTCTGATTAAATATTTATACAGGGTGATCCAAAAGTACCTTTCCTATGGAAAAAATCCATACCTTTTTTATTTATTAATATTTTTAAAATATATTTTTCTTCCTTCAGATAAAACGGCTAGGAGATTTTAGAAAGGAATCTTACATGATTTCAGAGCAAAAAAAAAAATACAATTTTTGAGGAAAACGGCCAAAAAATAATTAAAAAAAAGGGTTGGTGGCGTAATGGTAAGACGCCCAACAAACCATAGTTTTCAAAGATAAAAATGATAAAAACGTTGTTTTGTTGAGGAGCGCCGTGCCGCTAAAGCAACAACTACCAGGAGCTATCACGGTAAAGTCCAAACGATTGACTTTCATCGTTCCAGGATAGATCCTTGGTAATCGCTGTTTCGTAAATAAATCCTCATATTTTTTCTATAAAAAATACAAATATATATATATATATATTTGGAATTAACAGCCTCCCGGTTAGGAATCCACTGCCTTTTTCAACTGATCTACAAAAGTTGTTCCTCACTCCATTTTACAAAATTAATTTTAGAAAGGTTTGACCCTTCTCTGCTTCTCTCTTAACACTAAAATGCATCATTTAAAGCTGATTTGTTCACCTAACCTAAAAGAGTATTATTAATACCTGATAAAGTATCAGTCTTCAAAATTGTAACCCTAAAAACACCTTCTTTTGGACAAGCCAAACGCGATCAGGAGTCAGAGGTCTTGTTTAACACTGTTGTCACAGGCCGAGAATATCGCTTCTTCAATCAATTCAATAGTGACAACATCGTGTCCGATGGTAGTCAGATGTATGAGACAGCAGCTCCAGATAGTTTGTAGTCTACTGCTACAGTTTTAATGGTCATCATATTAATGTTTTTGGAGGCCGATAATTGACATGGGCCCCCGAAACCATGTCAATCACTGCAATAAAGTTACGTCAGTAACACAATAGTTACAAACATAATGATAATACAGAGTGGACTCGGCCCGTGAGAAAGTCACCCTCAAGTAACTTCTTACAATCTCAAGTATGATTTACTTTTAGCAAGCCATAAATGGATTGGACGAAATCACGCCTTCGGTAATATCGCTTCGGCCGACGACATTTACCACCATGATGCTGCAAAAAGACATGTATGATCTATCAATTTCTGCACAGGTCGTCGTCACAAGTGATCCTTTTTGTCTCGTTCTAAAAATGACCGGTTCTACGCACCAGGACAACCTGGAACTCATATCATCACAGTTCCAGCCACCGGCCTTCAAATCCTTTTCCATTACTTCATATCAACTTGTTTTTACCAAGTTTCTAAACCTAAATCTTGAAATGGAGATAATTGATTTAAGGAGGAACATGTGTGTATCTTTCGACCAATCAGAAGGAATTGTTCTGTAAACTATCTTTTACTCACTTACTCCAAAGATCGTCTCGACCTTTTCGATCGACATCCTATGAATGTTAATGAAGTTTCAAAATCGTTTGTTCTTGGATGTAACTTCTTACTGCCAACTTGAACCTGAGATTGTGCAGTCAATTGTAAGGATATGGCGCTTGTATTTAATTTTTCACTCAGAAGTAATGTTTTGAGACCTCGCATCTTGTGACTATGAAGTATTAGTTTTGGTGGTAGATTACTGTTGGTGTGAACATCTTCGTCAGAAGGAAGTGGAGATTCTAAAAGTGGATCTTCTGGTGTAGTCAGCTGAAGTGTAGAGTCAAGAGAATCTGGTGACGATGTACTTGGAGGAATGTCAAGGTTGCCTGTGAGAAGAGGAGCAAATAAATTATCTTTAATCTTCTTTAACTTAATCTTTTCCTAATTCTATTTGGGGTCGGCAATGCTTTCTTTAATTGTACCATGCCTAAACCTTCTTTTCAGTGCCTACTCTCTTTAGCTTCATTCTTTCCTGCACGGTAACCCTTTCTTTTCATAGTATCAATGCGTAGTAACAGCAATTCCTGATAAATTTCCATCTTCATTTAAAGCCGAGTTTTTTAAAGACTGGATGCCCTTCCTAACACCAAACCTTGCTCCTCTCAGTAGCTAACAAAACCAACTTACCAACAAATGGTTCTCCTCCTCCTTGAAAAAGAAACTCTTTATTAAGTATTCTCTCGCCTCATGCCGCGGTAAGAGCAACAATGCCAGAATGTGGCGCTTTTGAAAATAATAAAGCAAAACCAACTTACCAACAAATGGTTCTCCCCCTCCTTGTAAAAGAAACTCTTTATTAAGTATTCTCTCGCCACATGCCGCTGTAAGAGCAACAATCCCGGGATGTGGCGCTTCCGGTACATTCTCATCAGCCAATTCTTGGAGAGCATCCCCATCAGTCTTATTTGCAACCACTTCGTTATTGTTTGTCTCGTCACTGGTCTCAGGCCGGCCTTTGTCAAATAAATCTTGCAATATTGCAACCTGAACAGCAAAAACATTGGTTTATAAATAATAAATGTTATTTCTTTGTGTTATTATGTCACAACTTTGGTGCTCACAGCAGTATTGCAGGACTCTTTTAATATCAATCATTATGCAATTACTTTGAAATTTTCAACTTTATTCTGGCACCGGGATGCTACGAGCATTAAACTCCATAGCTACTCATTGTTCTCACCAGGCTGAGTGGGCCCCGAAAACATCCAAACCAAAGTGACAAATTTTAGCCCCTGACAGGATTTGGCCTTAATGTAATGGAAAACAACGACTTATACATCACCATGGAGGCTAAATTCCTCTTTTGGGCTTTAAAATTCAAAGAACAAAAGAACAATTTAGCTCTCAAATGTACGAATAATAAAGGTATTTTTGGTGAGTTTCATCTGTATGATTTCAGATATCCAATTGATCTCACTCCCGCAAATGTCTAATATGAGAACATCAAAGAAAACGATTTTCGATTTGAACAGTTACGAGTTTTTGCCAATTAATTTTGTTTTGGTATTTCTTCAGATAATTGAATAGCCATGAACATTCTATAATTTTGAAAAATGTAAAAATATTTCTCGCAACAAATAATTTTAAAGAAAACCTTCTCGGTAGCTCTGTGGTTAAGCGCTCGCCTAGTAAACACGAGAGCGTGGGATCAATCCTCAGCAGAGGAAGGATTTTTTCATTAATTTGATTACTTGGCCACAAAAAATAGAGCTCTAAGGGCTAGGTCGTAGAAAATGCCTGAGGGAATAACCTCGCCCAGTGACAACGTTCCACTCAAGAGTCTATTTTTTCAAAAAAATATACATTACCGAAAAATGGATGATTGCCAAAATTTAAATTCGATGAATCCTCATAACAGAAAAGTCCGAAACCTCTATTATAATTTGTTATCGAGCCTCTTCTTCTTTTTTAACTTCACCCTTTCCCAATCTTATTTGCGGCGTAGCCTTCCCTGATTCTACCATGCCACAACCTTCTTTTAAGTGCCTACTGTCTTTAGCTGTATCCTGGCACCATAATCCTCGCTTTAAACTCATAATATCAATGCGTGGTAACTAAAATTTGCTTGACATTCCATCTTCAGTTTGAAGCAGAGCTTTGGATGCAATTCCTAACATCAAACCTTCTGTATTTACAAGGATATAGGAATGTCACCAATGTCACCTAATGAAGCTGGCGTATTCCCCTCGTTGGCTATATTACACCTAACCGAGTCTAGACATGTAGTTTCCCTTTGTATCAGAGTGCTCTTATCTAAACAACGAATTTAAGTGGAACCATTTAGTGACAATCAATCTAAACCATGAATATATATTTTTAACATTTACCTCAATTTATCAACGCAGATAGAACAATGTAAAAATACCTATCCACAAAGCAGCCCAAGACACGTGTTTCGTTCTTATTAGAACTCATCAGTTAGGCATAGCTAGGAATTGAACCCGGGACCCTTGGATTTGAAAGGCAGAGACTTAATCATCATTAGTATCGATAGGAAGAACAAGAATTTGCTTACCTGAGACCTCACTTCCGAATCAAACTTTGAAATAGTGTTTACTAAAGGTTTCGCCCATCCAATATGAAGAACAGGAGTTTGACTCCCCTCTTCCCATCCACACAATCCATCATAGAAACGTAACAAATGTGCAAAACATTCTGGATCCCTCAGGAGTGTGCTATTGGTACATGTACTGGCAACTTTCATTGCGTGGGGAATTAGCTCATTAGCTATTTCCATAAGTTCCTTGTAGATCTCTTCGTCATCCCGAGAGTAATTGTATCTAGAAATAAAAGAGAAAACAATTTTGATGCCTCGCGGGCACTTCACAAGCGATAGGTAACAAGTCCACACGGAAATTCATTCTGACCAAATATTTCCATGTTTGCTACAACATTTCCATGTTTGTTTTGACTATGGAGCGGGTGATTTCAACTGGGTTACTCCAAATGCTACTTAGATCTGCCATTGAATCAGATCTTTAAAGTTGAGATGGAATAATATAAATCAAATAATATAAACGCAAATCACAATGAAACCAAATCAAATAGAATGCAGAACTTATTATCTAACTTAATATAAGATTGTGGACCTTTTGAGACTGTGGCTCTCTTTGACCTGAAAACAGCATGACTGGGGATTGAGACTACGCTCATGATAATTTCGTTATTTTCGACGACATCCACGCAGTTTTCAGCGTGAATGACGGAAACATCAAAGAGGGTCAAAGTACGAAACAGATCACTCCTCCAGAATTTAAGATTATGATCCAGGTTGGTATGGTCATGAAGACATATTTGATTGGTTTCATTGAATGGCTCTACTTTTGCTATCTATACTTATAATCTAAATATATAAATGACATATTTTATCTTTATTTTGTGTTTTGGGTTCCCGTCAGACGATTTTTAATTGTCCAAATTTTCTGCACGATTACAATACTTTAATCTTCAATAGGAAGAGAAAGTAAAAAAAAAAAAAACTCTGCCAATGTGACACATGGGTTTATTATTTTTCTGGCAAAAAATAATAAACCTTTTTTGTTTTAGACAGAAATACTGAAAACCCCTAAAAAACGGCAAAAATCGTCAAGGGTGTATTCGATTGCACCCAAAAGTTTCAGGGCAAAATTAGAGCCTAGATGGGACCTATATACCAAATTTCATCCAAATTGGTCAACGCTAAGTGGCAAAAGTGCCCATCACGGCGTACGGCGGACAAACGGATTTTTTTTATTCAATTTTTGGATTCTACGTACCTTGAAACGTATGTTTCCAACGATTCCAATCGTTGGAATCGTCACGATTTTTTTTTTTTTTTCGTGACGATTCCAAAGGTTCATTATTGAAAATAATAAACCAAAATATGTTCGTATTTGGAAGGTTGAACTAGCTTGATATGTTTATATGATGGCCTCACTGGGACTGTGATGGTATGCGTTACAGGTCGTCCCAGTACACATAGACCGCCCACGTCTACTGAAAACTTACTGTCTAATAACATCACTTGCATTTGCCCAAGATTCAAAAGCTTCTTTGAACATGAAGTGTCGATAAAAATAGCCTCCTTGGTATGTATAAGGGTACACATGCTGATTGTGGTAATGTTGTCGGGACGAGTTGATGGCTTCTTGGAAAAGAATACAACAGGACGGTCTTCCTGGAGTAGGATTTACTTCTTCAAGATCTCCTAGATTACCTGGAAATATATTCATTATATTACTTTAGAGGAAGTCCATTAGGGAGGGCTACTGAGTGTTAAAATGTACTTTAACCATAGTCAGGGGTTGTTGTTGTAGCAGCAGGCAACGGATCATCAAATTTCTGGGGTATATTCTTCTTTCAAATCCAGATCCAGGAAAGCAGCCACATCTTTGGGTCTCTCCCATAAGTCTCGTACTGTCAGATTGGCTGAACGTGCTGGGCAGTGGAAAAGGTGGTGAACATCGTGTGGTCCTATATTACACAGGTTACATTTGTCTTGAATGCTGGAGTCAAGTCTGTGCATATATGCATATAATGGTTGAGGATAGCAGACCAACCAGATCATAGTTGCGCCAGTCTTGATCTGGATTTCCGGGGTAACTCACATTCTTCTTTGGCTATTGGTGGAGGAGGTTCATTTAGAATTCTATTGGGTTTGTAGTTCTGTATTGTATCCTCCACTGTTTTGGTATGAATTTAACTATTGCACATTTTCTCAAGATGGATGCGTCTAGTCCGGCGCTGTAGGACTACTTGGAGTCGTCGTCTACAACGTCAACTTCAACCAAAGGCCATCAACCCCACTCTGCAACAGCAGCAATCATCAAATTTTCTACATAGTCAGGGGTAATATATACGTATGAAGCAAGGCCTCGACATGTTTCTACCTGAATCAAATTAATGTAAAATGTGATTTGATCCTCCGCCAAAGTGAGAGCGTTCAACGACTGTGCGTTAACAGTCAATTTTATAGTGAAGCAAACGCCACGTTGAAATTAAACTTTTTCACTTTCAGTTGACATGTTGTCGCCTCAAATTTTGAGATATCGGGACGTAATTTGGAATTTGATGGAAAATGTCTGGCTGTAACTAAATTCGTTCGGTAGTTTTTGAATCGCGAACAGACAGATGCAACGGGGGACTTTGTTTTAAAATATGTAGTGTCTAGGTACATCTTTACTTGACTAAAAATTTAGTCAGAATTTTGTGACAAGTGAAGTATACTAATTTAAACAAATTACAAACACAATCACATGATCCACAATAGATTGAGGCTGGGTTTCTCCATTCGGGGGAGGGGGGGGTTAAAAGTATACAAATTGAAACAACTTAAAAACACACTCACGTGTTCCACAATAGATGGAGGCTGGAATTCTCCATTCGGGGGGGGGGGGGGGTCAAAAGTATACTAATTTAAACAACTTACAAACACACGCATGTATCGTTCCACAATAGATTGAGCTGGGTTTCTCCATTCGGGGTCAACTCCTCAGTTTGTTTTACAATCCCGTGGGATTGTCTTGTCCCGCAGACAAAAATTAAGTTAACTTGCAGAATAATCTGAAATTAACTCAGACCGAGAAGTTTGTAAATGAAAAAGCCCGGCCTAAATCTCCATTAGAATCTGAGTGAGAGAGAGAGAGATTAGTGAGCTCAATATCTTACCTATAGCCATAGGATACCTCTGTAGATATCCGTTATCATACATCAGCCATAACAGCTGTTGTTGAAGAAGTCCAACCTCCATTGACTCTGTACTAGCACTTAAACTGGAGTTAATAGAAGAGACTAGGGCTGCCACTTCAGTAGAGCGGCTACATATCACAGGAAATCCATTTACATATAGCCAAGATTTGGATGCAACGCCAGTCTGTATTGGTTGACCTCTCTTGTCTTCATTACCTTTTCCTATAAAACAAAATATTTAGTTCAAATAGTTAAGTGACAGGAGAATTCAACACCTCATGAGCAATCCCTAAAAAATAACATATCATACCACAAAGGCAGAATTTTAGTTCGAATTGGTTTTAATTCCGCTATAAGAAAACCTCCCTGACGAAATACGTGACGTATCACACTGGCGTTTACTATGGTATTAACATTAATATCAGTTGTTGTTTTTTTCTTTCTTTCTTGAATTGACTTTATTATTATAAGTTTATAAAGAGAGATAGAAATAAGAGGAAAGAGAAATAAAGGAAATAAAATAAAGAGATAGAGAGAAATAATAATTCAAAGGCGGGGTTAATTCCTGCGGAAATATATTCCACCCAGTAGTAATGTCGATCCCAGGATTTATAAGTCTCGAAAATGAATCTCACCATGCCACGTAACTTCTGCAGTTTCAGAACCATTTTCACCAAACACAACCCATGCATGATCCTCTGAAAGAGCTAAATGGACATCACCAAAACCTAACACTTGACACCCGGCAACGACTGCGAATGCAACTCCAAAACAGTCCAACTTATTCCCTGAAAAAAATACAAAAATTCAAAGCTATTATGGCCTACTAATATCATTAAGAGTGTGAAACTTACAAGCTTCATAATGTCAAAATGCAAAAAAAAAAAAAAATGTAGATGGCAAAAAAATTCAAACGTTCATTACTTAGAAAAGGTAAAATTATTGGTTCAAGAATAATATTATTTTCGCATAAACTTGATACAGAGGTCCGCACGATTTATAACGGACGAGTACCGCTGAATGGTTGGCCTAACATATACAGTGTGTTAACTTTCTAGTTGTACATTAGGAATTAACATGGGATTTTCTTTTTATAGTCTAAAAATTTTCACAGTAGGTACTGAAATTTGAACGACATAAGTACGATTTACATGTATATTTTATCGGAGAATCGAATGAAACCATTTTCAAGACAATCCGACCATCGGTTTTCGAGTCATATTATTACAGTGAACATTATATTTTCTGCATACATTTGTTTTTCTTAGCCTTTTGATTTCTCAAACTTTCAGTTTTCAGTAGACTTCTGATTGCGTTACTGACGAATGCTGAAAGTTTGTGAAATCAAAAGTCTAATTAAACAAATGTATGAAGAAAATAAAATGTTCACTGTGATATCATAGGTCGAAAACCATAACCGCTGGTCGGATGGTCTTAAAAACGGTTTCATTCGATTCTCTGATAAAAAAAAATACATGAAAACCGTAAGTCGTTCAAATTGCAGTACCTGATGGGCCATAGAGAATCCCATGTTAATTCCTATGGTACAACTAAAAAGTTACAACACTGTATAAACACAAACTAAAAAATGTAACTTATAAAAATAAATAAAAAATAATCCCCCTCAAAATTTGATATTTTAGGTTTCAAGATATTCGTGCGTTTATACCTTGATCTTTATGCCTTATTATATCTCTAAAATACCTTACTGTTTATACCTTATTATATCTCTAAAATCAACCAGATTTTAGAGATTGATTGCGCAAATCCTATAATAATAATATAAACATAAAATAAGAACAAAATATATATATTATACAGACTTTTTAATATTAAAAAGTCTGTATAATATATATATTTTGTTCTTATTTTATGTGAACCGGACTTTGTATATAAATGGAGTCGATACGTAATATTAATAATATAAACTTTTTCTTCATAATAGTAAATTCATAAGAGACACTCATCTTGAATAATTACCATACACATGACACATTTCACTCGGCCTGTTACTACTATATTTTTACCAGTCAAATACAGAGTGATAACATTACCTGTTAAGTAACTATACAAGCTCTGGAGATGCGCTCTGTCCTTATAATAACTTCTGGTCAACGTATTCCATATAACATCCGATACTTTCTTTACAAGTTCTCTTGTGGCATATTTACTGTTTGCGTAAAGTGTTAGATCTACGGCTCCCTGAATAACGACTATGAATCTCTCGTATAAGGCTTGGACAATATCATACTCAATTGGATAAAATTTTGGATTTACATTTGAATAATCCGTTGTAGTTCCATTAGTTTTTGGACACACCGCTGTACTTAGACTTGGTCTAAAACATGTCATTGTATTTTCTACAGCACCCACAACGATCGACAGCAAAACAAGATCTGGTTCTTTTTGATTTTCCATTTGATTTTTAAATATTTCTATGATACTTTGTATATCTTTTAGGGGAAAGAGCCGTTTATCTAAACTTTGTATTCCCGCCATATTGAACTTCACTGGTAACTTATTAAATTTAAGACCAAAAGTAAGATATCATTCGATTATCTTGAGGTAAAACAATCAGTTTTCGGAGTTTCATAATAGTTAACGTTATAAGATAAATATTTAAACTAAAAACAAGAAAAACACAAACTAACACAAATTGTGATGGTGAAAAATTAAAAAAACAACAAAACTCAAAATCGCAATCTAAAACACAACGTCAAATTAAACATTTAAATAATCAGCTGATAAGTGCGAGATTGCGAAATGACTTTTTCACTGTTTTTTGCCAAGTTCAAGGTCAACCAAATGAGTGACGTCATTTTCGAATATCTGGAGGTCCTGTTTTGTCTGCTTCACCTCTAGGGAGAGACCAAGGGTACGATTTTTTTTTAACTGTGCTATCATAACGAACAACAAACAAATTAATCGTAATGGTGGTATCTCTAAGCTAGGGATATAGTCTCTTAAACATATTCTTTTGGCCGCCCAAAAACGGTAGCTATTTGAATTTTCTTACCTTGAAATGCTCTTAGAGTAGTGTTCTAGTTTAGAGGATAGTTTTAATATAATAATTTAGTCTCATCTGAAAATATATACAAACATAACAAAATAAATTATGGAATAAAACCGAAAAATAATTAATAGGTATTTCTCTCTTCTCCTGTGGTTCTAGTCTGTGTTAGGCACGGATTCATGGGGTAGGGGAAATTAGACCATTCCCTTCAAGGAAATTAGACCACTACCTACCATGTCCTTAAAGACACTATGAGGATATTCGAAAATCTTTTAAGTTTTGATAATAGGGATAAAATAAATTACCAAGAGCCCGATCAAACATTTTTAAAGGTTCCGTATTTTCAGGAAAGAAATACGATAAGCGTATCGTATTTCTTTCTATCGAATACGGAACCTTTAGTCCCTAAAAACAATAATTTTAGAGGTCCTAAAAGTACTTCAGAACGTTAGTTATATAAAACAATTTCTTTACCACCTTAATTTAAAAATTTGAATAAATCTCCTATACCAAAAGATAACTGGTAAATAGACCCATAGTTCACTTGTCCACTATTGACTATTGGTTTTCAGTTTTTTCAGATTTTTTTAGAGATTAACAAAAATAAAATTTCCTCCAGCTCCAGTGTTGTCAAAAAAAATGATGTACCTATTACCGTACAAGTCAAAGAGTTATTAAAAAATAACCGTACATTCCTTAGAATATATATTAGTTTAGTATTCAAAGGTACATTCGTATTATTGTTTGTGAACACACTTAAAAATGTCTAAATTTTCTGCACGACTACAATAAATACTTTATCTTCTATAGGAAGAAAAAGTAAAAGGAATATCAGAACCGATATTACTTATTATATACCGATATATACATTGCGGACTTTAATTATCATAATTGAGCTTGAAGGATTCGACAAGATTTAATAAAATCAAAGAGTGTTTAAAATTTCAAAGGAAACCACCCTGAATTACTGCTTGAAGTCGCGTTTCCCTTGATACCTACTGTTAATGTTGCCATAGTTACAAATAAACATAGAACCATTGAATATAATATATTCAATGGATAGAACACATGGAAATAGGAATAGGAAGAAGAATTGAAAAAAATATAATCAGCCAAAAAAAATCTATCAATGTGAAATGGTTTTGATTTTGAATAAATTTAAAATCTCTTAACTAAAAGTTATATGTCAATCTTTAGAAATAAACTTTTGTTGATAATTTATTAATCAAATAAAAACGTGACTCATAATTTTGATAAAAATGCCATTTGTTTAAGATAATAAAAATGTCTAATACAGACAAAATTTTGGGTTCATCAGACAAGTTTACTTCAGGAGATGTACAAGATACAACACAATCCATTGAGCAATTCGAAAAATCAGAAACGATTGAGTACGAATTGAAGAAGGATTTAGCAGAAATTTTGGATGAAGCATTGAGTACACAGCTACGGGAGAAGAGTGAGCATCTTGACAAGAGTTCGGGTCTTTTCATCAGTAATAAATGGGGTGCTAATAAGTCATTTTTGAATGTTGAGTATCCTTTATACTGTATATAATTGTATATTTCTTTGTGTTATATAGAAAAATTATGCCCCACAGTCCCTTCGCATCATCCCACCGAGACTGAGTGAGGTCATCCGCCTGGTCCAATTCGCATTAACCCCCAACTGCAACTCAGCTGTCCCTATTAGGTGGTAAAATTTTATTTTAAATCTAAATTGCCGGTCAGAAATGGATGTAAAAAAATGACAAAAAAAAAATTAAATTTAGGGGCGCTTCGTTCCATTTGAAAGCGTTTTCGTAACCTTTTTTTAAATATTCCTACCCCCCTATTTGACTCATGCAACATTTGGTTTCAGATAACTTACATTTTCTGGTACACCCTGTATAGTTAGATATTGGAAATAGTTGTAGACGCCTTAATATTTCAATCAGATACTCGTTTGGTTACGATTGTGGTAAGTATTTCAATTTGTGTTGTCCAGATGAACATCATTTGGTGTTTTTGTCCGGCTGTTTCATTCACATTTTCAATGTGCATACCAAACAAGTGGAATTGAAACGAAGTGCTGGAGGACAAGGACTTGGATGTCTGACGGTAAGGAATAGCGCACGTTTCCACTGGGATCGTTGGCGGGTGAAAATCCTATTAGATAGAATTGAGAAATATTAATTACTAGCAGGATACGCCCGCTTCGCTTGGCGCCTTAGAGGCATTGCCGTTTATAGTTTCAACCCCAAAAGTAGCCTATGTCCTTTCCTAAAGTTTAGTCTATCTCCATACCAAATTTTATCAAAATCGGTTCAGTAGTTTAAGCGTAAAAGCGTAACATACAGACAGACAGACTGACAGACAGAGTTACTTTCGCATTTATAATATTAGTATGGATTACGAGACGGTTCAAAATATGTTCAGTAGAAAATGCTTCGTAAGATTGCGTGTGTTGAAATGTGTGTTCACCCGTCGATAGTTCCAGAAAACGAGAGCCAATCATGATATTTTTGAAAAGTGTGACGTTTTTATGGTTTATTATATAGTAAACCTTTCGAATCGACCACGTAAAAAAAATATGCCCCAACTCAAACCACAAGTGCCCCTTGGGTATTTTTTTTAACAACCAGTCAACAATAGTAAAATCAGGGGAGAATCCAGAGGATACATTCGGGAGTAGGGGAAAAGAAAATACCTACTTAAATTTATCTATCGATGAGGAATGACACAAAGAAGAAAAAAAACCTTTCAGCGAGGGAAGATCCGACACTCAGTAAAGTATTAAACCCATGTGTAGGAAACAAAGTTGTTTGAATCATTTATGTTAGAATCTACAATTATCTGCCAACCAGGTGTTATTCATCAGCTGGGGATTTACAATTAGTTGCTAGAGAATCTGATATATATATATTTTTATTTTTTTTTATGGAGGGAGCCTGCCTAACCTTAGGTTTCCCAACAAAACTCAAAAATTTGGTGATGTTTAGGGAATATGACTTGCTTAATTTCTTCTATCACTATAAATGGTGATTTTTATTATTATTTATTACACTTTATTGAATGAAACAATATAAACGGAAAGAGGAAGGATAGAAAGAAAGAATTAAGAAGAAGAAGAAGAAGAAGGAGAGAAAGAATTATGGAATTCTTTTTCTCGTAGTGGAACAGTGAAAACAATAACACACTGTAGATTTGGTACCCCGAAACATGTCCTAGAACTACTGAAATCATGAAAACTTTGATATTACTTCCCTCTAGTGTCGGAGATCGATAACTCATTTAACAACCCCTAGAAAAATGACAATGAGTACAAGAAAAAGGAAAAAAATATATAAAAATATCTTAGAACGAATCGAACCGACAAAACAGAAAGATTTACGGGTTTGATGATATATATATTAAAGTTTTAAATCGATCATACCATGTTTTTTTTTTTTAAAAAAAAATCCTTTTAGAAAAATCACCGTGAGCTTCACATTGCAATTGGTGAAAAGGGGATCCAGCCTTTGATTCTGATCTACTTGTGGCCATCATTTGAGATTATTTCTGTCTTGGAAGGTGGTAGTACTCGGCAGTATACTTGTCTTGATTATAGGTACGTAATTTTCAATCTTAAAGGTTCTATCTAGATTGGTATTAGGATTTACATTGTGAACCAAAATTAGTGACATGATGAAATACTTAATTATTTTAAATTTTGTCTAGTGGTGCATTCGGCCTCGTGAGCACGATTGATTAGCTACTTGTTGTTGTTGTTGTCATTGGCGACCACATCATCGGTCCGTTTCCAGGTCAAGGAAGACTGCGACCTCCACGGGCTTTGTCCAGAGAGATGTCGGGTCAAGACCTGTAAGTTTGGCTGGGCAAACAAAGATGTGATGGACGTCATGGGTGGTGTTCTGGCATAGGGGACAAATGTCTGGTATTGTTGAGTCAAGTCTGGATTTGTAATTTTGAAGAAGGTGACACCAGCCAGAGCGAAGCGAAGATTAGCCACTTCAATATTGGTAGTTACTAGTGGCAGCATTACCAGAGTAAAAACATTTAGTTTGGTAGAAGAGATTATTTTTACATGAGGCACTTGTTAATTCTGTGATACCACCAAAAATTGTGAACATTTACATTATTTTAAATAGGAAACTTTTGGAATCGACCTCGATTTTTTTTTACCTATCCTGTCTTATAAATGAAAACAAAAAATACCTCTCTCCGAAAATTTGATATTTTACGTCTCAATGCATGTGAAATCCAAAAATCGAATAAAATAAATCCGTGCGTATCCGAATCAAATAAATCAGCTTTATATGTTTTTTGTAAACCACCAAAAAGGCTATTTGATAACACTGTAATCCAGCTCCTAAAATGTATCGAAAGTTTGAATCCCCTTGGTTTTTATTTTGATTTTAGTCCTGACGGAGATCTTCTGGCCAGTCAGTCTGGAGATCCAGATTTGAGTATATCTATTTGGAATTGGCAATTGCGACAGTTGATTATTCAAACCAGATCTCATGGCCAGTCTGTGTTCAATGTGAAGTTTTCAAATTATATTCCAGAACAGCTTTGTTCAAGCGGTAAGATTTATTAAAGATTGTAGTCTGATCAACGATGTTTCTTTTAGAAAGACATAGTTAATTTTTTTCAGTCCATAGTTAAACATTCTACAATAACATATTAAAAAATAGATCTGCTTAGGCACCAAATTTTAAGCTCTAGCCTTTGTCGTTCTCTTTCTAGACAGAATCCGCCAAAACCGCTTCGAGGTTCGTTGTTGGCATAAGAATGATATATGCACCAAATTTCAGGTCTCTTGCGGTTTTTGGAATATCTTGGTCATCGACAAACAAATAGACACGCACACGGACCAATGGCTGAAACTCGAGATTTGGGCTCGGGGGACCTCAAATCGTGTTTTGGCATCGAGCCAAAAATTTCAGCCCATTAAAATACTTTCCTTTTTATAAGATAAGGAAATCAAAAAATGTATCAAACTGCAAATAGGTATGTATTGATACGAGCGTTTTCGTATGTTACGACATCTCTTTTTTTTTTTTTTTNTTTTTTTTTTTTTTTTTTTTTTTTTTTTTTTTTTTTTTTTTTTTAGAAAAAAAATCGTTTTTTATTACGACGATTTGCCCGAATATTCTATATAATCCGAAATGTAAACATTTTTCATTTCGCAACAGGACTGGCCCACATCAAATTTTGGAAAAAAGCAAACACCTTCACAAGTCTGAAATTACTTGGCGATGTGGGACGATTTGGAAAAACTAGAACGTGTGATGTTATTGCTATTCATCCAATGCCAGACGAAAAGGTAAGAAATATCTTGTGAAAGATACCTAATTATCTGTGTGGTTCTACTTTATTCAAGCTGGAGTAGTTTACTATATTGCGGTACCGGAAAGCGAAGCGGGAGAGAAAAAAAAACGAGTATAGCAATAACTATGAAATCAATTTTACAGCTCTTTACAATGCTAGTTGGTTGCTGGTCTCTCCCTTTGTCAGTGTTTTTTGGGTTAAACGGGGTATATGTACAGTCAGGTGCTGCATGATCACTCCGCAATGACTTAGATTCCAGGTTGTGTCGATCTACTGTGCATTCAAATGAACGTAGCTCTTACAGGATGTGGAAGCGAATTTTCAGAACCATGATATGATATAAACAGTTTGACTCGCAGTTTTTTTTTTTAAAAAAAAAAGGTTGTGTCCGGAACCGCTTTAGTCCGTAATCCCTCACAAGTAATGGACATGACCAGAAAACCAGCAAAACCCGAGAAAAACAAACCATTGCTGTGAAGGAAGGGCGAATAGAAGAAAAATCTTAAATGCAGTTTCCAGTTTCATGTTGGTTAGTCAATTGACACCTTCATTTTTGCTACTTAATGTCGTTGAAAATCGAAAGAATTTCATTAAGAATTTTGTATTACAGGTCCTGTCAGGATGTGAATGGGGAAATATTTTGGTTTGGGATGACGGACTCATCAAGGTTGAAGTTTCTAGAAAAAACCGAATACCTTGCCATTCTGATCAAATCGTTCAATTCTTGTATGACCCTCTCAGTTTTCAGATCACTTCAATCGGTAAGAGCTATTCAAAATCGGAAAGGATTGTTATTTCAACTAGAGTTTTTTACTTCCCTTATCCTATAAATATGTTAAAATTGTCCTCCTTCTTAACTTCACCTAATTCCACCATGCCACAAAACCCTGTTCAGTGTCCACTCTTCTTAGCTATAACCCTTTCCGGACACGGTCCCTAATTTGCTTTTCACGGTATCTATAGAAACTGGATAGAAACTTGCTTTTTGCTATATGATCTCTCATCATTGGTTTGAAGCAGAGTTTTTTAACGGCTGGATGCACTTCCTAACATCAAACCTTCTGTATTTACACGGGCTTAGGACCGTCACCTAATGAAGCTGGATTGCTCCCCTCGGTGGCTACATTAAATATGAAAATATTGTAAGTAATGGGATACAATTTTCGATGTTGAGGTTTTTATGCCAAAACACGTTTTTAGGTCTCCAGAGCCCAAATCTTAAGTTTACTAATTGGTTCGTGTGTTTGTCTATAGTCTAAATATGTTGCAGTAGCGGGTTATTTCACGAAATCAACCGTTTTTCCATTTATAGATGCATGATTAATTGAAATGGTGGAAACAGATTGACATGAGTTTATACAAAAGATTTTGATGGCCTTTGATGATACTGTGATGATATGCATTCCAGGTCGTCCTGCTGTCTAGAACAGGCCATCGTGAGGACGATACTCTAAATGTCTTAACAGTATGATATTCCAAGGTGGTTCTATAGGACTACTGATTCGGCAACCCCGTTTGAACCTAGAAACAGTAAAATAGTTGATTTCGAGAGTACAACCGGTACAAAAACAGCAACTACTACTAATGATCACTCCTGATGTTGTCTAACTTCAGTGACCTGACAAAAAAAAGTTAGATGTTTGAAAAGAAAAAGTGTGAGCAGCATATCAGCAAATAAATGATACTATTGAAATTGATTAATCCTAGGTTTGGATGGATATATCAGAATGTGGAACTATGCCACCATAGACTTGGCTAATCCCTCAGAAGATGACAAATTCATAGAATTGGAGCCTATATTTGAAATCCCAGTTAGATCTGATGACATCCAAGCTAGATTGATGAGTATTGTTCAGTGTCCTGTTTCACAGAATGTGTGGTACGCTCAGGTATGTATACTGATGACACCAATTCATCATCATAGGTTAACAGCCATAGGGCTGGTTGACAACAACTTGCCATGAGTTGTTGATACTTGAGAATCCTTACGCATAATGCAGTAGCTTCTCCTTGCCTTGCTTTCTGCATGGGTAATGGAAAAGATATCATTTCCGATCCTTCCTTTTAGTCGTCTATTACGACTGGCATGGATTTGGGTGCCTTGGAAGTATTCTTTTTAAGTCCTTCCATCCACAGGAGACACCAATTTGATCAGATATAAATGGTGGTGGCTAACTTTCAATAGCATTCAGACTCTCCTCATGAGGTCGATGTACATCAGGGGTTTATTATTTTTTGGTTATCCTGTTAGGGAACGCCTTGTATATGACTGACAGTAACGCCAAGCCTAGAAGATTAACTTGACCCTAAATGAGAATTAAAAACCAAAACCTTTATGATGATGATGGTGTTGATTATATTATAAAATTTATGGGGGAGGAATAGGTACTAATTTATTTTCATTTTAATGTGTGAGAGGTTAGATGCCTCTGAAACACACGAAATAATTAAAATAATAATTACAAAAAGTAATATGCCAAATTGAAAAATAATGAGTGAGATTTAATTTTTTAGGATGGAAAAGGCGGTCTTTGGAAAACTCATGTTGAAGTGAGCACAAATGTTCTTCCTGCAGAACTTCTGTACGTTACACATGCAGGTCCAATTTTGGACATGTCAGCTTCACCAAAAGGACTCTATTTAGCCACTGTTGGACAACGTGGTCGACTAATGTTTTGGTCAATTTTAAAAAAGGAAAACGTCTTGGTTTATGATATTCTCCCTAATCGGATCTCTAGTATCCTATGGTTGAATTTAAAGGTGAGTTTCTCCCTAATCGGATCTCTAGTATCCTATGGTTGAATTTAAAGGTGAGTTTCTCTCTAATCGGATCTCTAGTATCCTATGGTTGAATTTAAAGGTGAGTTTCTCCCTAATCGGATCTCTAGTATCCTATGGTTGAATGTAAAGGTGAGTTTCTCCCTAATCGGATCTCTAGTATCCTATGGTTGAATCTAAAGGTGAGTTTCTCCCTAATCGGATCTCTAGTATCTTATGGTTGAATCTAAAGGCGAGTTTCTCCCTAATCGGATCTCTAGTATCCTATGGTTGAATCTAAAGGCGAGTTTCTCCCTAATCGGATCTCTAGTATCTTTTGGTTGAATGTAAAGGTGAGTTTCTCCCTAATCGGATCTCTAGTATCCTTTGGTTGAATGTAAAGGTGAGTTTCTCCCTAATCGGATCACTAGTATCCTATGGTTCAATCTGAAGGTGAGTTTTCTTTGAACGCGACCGAAATCTGTAGAAAATTTGGGTAGTTTATTTTTATTTCCTGGTAATAATATTGTTAGAGGGAAGCTTGTCTTCCTCTGCCGAACCTAATAAAGCTAAGCAAAACTTAATCCCAAGTATCAGTAAAGCAGAGACACCCAGTCTCTGCCGAACTAACATAGGGAAGTACTGTACGATCTGATTTCGGTCATGACAAGAAACATAAACAAATGAAATGACAATTCAGAAATATAGGTCGGCAGCAGTATAAAGTCCTATGACATTTCCTATGAGGGATCAGTTTAATTTTAGACAGAAAAGGGAATTAACCTTCGAACAATAAAGACCAGCATCTGTTTCGTCACGATTATAAGATCTAATTTAGTGTTACATCAAACATTCTTTGAGTCTATTTTGTAATTCAAAACCTCCTCTTATTCATCTCAAAGTTCTCTCACGGAAATACTCGTACTTCTTCTGTCTAAAGCTAATCTGATCCCTCCATAAGAAATGTCATGGGACTTTATACTGCTGCCGACCTGAATTTCTGCATTGTCATTTCATTTTTTTATGTTTCTTGTTATGACCGAAATGAGGTCGTACAGTACTTCCCTATGTCAGTTCCACAGAAACTGGGTGTCTCTGCTTTCCTGATACTTGGGAACATTTTTTGCATAGCTTTATTAGGTTCGGCAGATGGAGCCAAGCTTCCCTCTAACAATATCGTAATTTATTTATTTTCATAAATTTATTTAAAAAAAAAATCAATTACAAAATTTTAATAATAAAATATGACCAAAGAGAGAGAAAAAAATTAAAGATCTGCGCCGAAGCAAATCTATACAGAAGCTAATCAGATAAATGTTGAAATACTTTCCTTTCCTTTTACTTTAAAAAAGAGTTTGCCAGAGATATAATTAGTTCTATTTGAAATTTCAAAGTTGGTCTCCATGGGACGTCCCCTGAAATTGTCCAACATTTCAACCACTACAGTTTTCCTTCGGGAATACAGAAATACTTTTAATGTAGCCACCGAGAGGAGCATACCATCTTCATTAGGTGATGGTCCTAAGCCCATGTAAAAACAGAAGGTTGGTTGCTAGGAAGGACATCCAAACTTTAAAATACTCTGCTTCAAACCAATGATGAGAGGTCAGGAGCAAGAAGCTAGTTTCTACGCAGTTTCTATAGATACTGTGAGTAGCAAGCTCCGGTTGCTGTGCCAAGAAAGTGTAGCAGCTAAAGAGAGTAGGCACCGAACAAAAGGTTGTGGCATGGTAGAATTAAGGAAAGCAACGCCGACCCCAAATAGATTTGGGAAAGAGTTTCATAGGGTGTCTACCAGACTGGAAAACATGGAATTGTCAGGGAATTTTAGGAGACTGGAAATGTGAGGGAAACGTCAGGGAATTTAGGAAAAAAACGCCGAAGAAACGCAAAAAGTCAGGGAAATTTTCAAACTGATTTTTTTTTTAAATCTAAATGGCCAATTTTATGGGTGAACAAGCTTTTCCTGAAAAATTATCGTTTTCTTCTAAAAAATTTATCTGTTACGTTTATGTATTTAGTCTTTCTTTTCAGCATCGAATGCCAGTTTTGTAGTACATATGATTTTTTTTCTTTAAGAAAATTCCGGCGTAGGGATGTGACGTTAAAATTTAAAATTAAAAATAAATTTATTTGTTCACATAACAGCTTTTGTGCAGTATTTGGTAACTCTCTTATAACGTAAAACACGTCGGTGTGGGTCAGTGTTAAAACTTGAAAAAGTACACTGGAAAGTAGACTAACCTGGAAAAGTCAGGGAATTTCTCTTTGACAATTTGGTAGACACCCTGGTTTCTCGAAATTTGACACAAATTAATCTCCGCTCCTAGTTATATGTTCTAAGCACCTACCTGATTTTCTAGGCCTGCCAATCAGGAGCAGCTCTTGTCGTTGGACTGGAGAATGGTCTCGTCAAACTCCTGATTGTAAGATTAAAAGAAAAAATGACGTACGATGAAAATTTAGGACGAGAAATTCCCGAGAATGAAAAAGGAGAACAGTTTATACATACAATTCAGGTGATTTTTATGTAATGGTTCACTGTTGTTGTTAACGTTTTCGGCGACATTCAGGATGTTTCAGACCAAAGACGGTCAGGATCACTCTAGAGTACCATACAATGTTTCAGGTTTGAAGGTCGGCATTAAAATAAATGGTTTTATTCTGTTTTGTATTTTGGTCTTAGGGGCATGGCCGTTTAGGTTGGTTACTATTTTTGAAATATTATTTCGGCCTATCCCTACTTTGAACTCGTAACTCTGGAGAGGCTGGTCAAACTCAACACACTAAACGGCTGGTCGTGACAAAATTTAAGATATCGGACCTGACTTTCCGATTTTTGTAATAAATTGGAAATATGCCCGTAACTCTTTCGCATTTTTAGTTCTGATAAATTTCTTCGGGGTCCCATCTCAATTCGCATCAATTTTTCGCTATTTTCGCTACTTTTTGGAATATGGTATGGATACGAGGTGTCCAAAAAGAAATTTTGAGATCCATGAAAAAAAATTGAGGTATTTAAGACTGAGAAATATATAAAAAAGACATAATTTGGTGTCTTGAAACAGACAAACATACGTTTAAAGAAAAATCGTGGAGTAAAATTTATACTTTACTTGCTTCGGTCAACCACCTAAATTATATTATCAGAGCGTGGGTATGAGATGATTAGTTGAACTCAAGAAAGAAATAATTCACAAACATTTATTTATAATAATCAAGATACATTTTAAGAAAATAAATTTGAAGAAAACTTCTGAAAGAAAATTCTTACTTTTAGGATAATATGTTCTAATGAAAACATTTTCATATTTTGGATGAAAATGATTCAACTTAAAATCTGATTGAAATTGGGTACGAAGCGTATTTTTCCAGCAACTTATTAACGATAAATCAAAGAGAAACAGTGAATCTCATCGCAAAAATTCAGATAACATGCTCGATTCAGGTGAAAATGTATTTATTTTTTCATGTGGTCAGAAACCCTTTTTTAGAACATATCCTCTTTCCTTAAAAAAATCCGTTTAAGAATCTGTTAAATCTATGTTTCTTTTTATAGGTTTTGAAGCCGCACACTGACAAGATTACCCAAATGATCTCCAATCAAACAGGCTCAATCGTTATTAGCAGCAGTGAGGATAGAACCATTTTTCTCTTTGGAATAAAAAAAGACGATGACCCATCAGCACCGATTCAACTAAAACCTCTAGGATTTGTAGAAACTCGAGCAACTGTGACACACATCTGTTTAGAAGAGGTAAAATTACTCCCATGGTATAAGGAGACTGTAGCTCGAGTTTTTGTCTGCTGCTAAAGTACGAGTATTATTATCAATGTTATCACCTATTCTTAGAAGCTAATATTTGACATGCGTCTAACACTGTCACTTACTGTCTTATTTCCTTCTTCTTCTTTAACTTCACCCTTTCCCAATTCTATTCGTGGTCGGTGCTGCTTTTCTCAATTCTATCATGCCACAACCTTTTGTTCGGTGCCTACTCTCTTTAGCTATAACCTTTTTCAGGAACGGTAAACCTAGCTTGCTCCTCAAGGTATCAATAGCAACTGTGTAGAAACTCGTTTTTTGCTGATGACCACTCATCATTGGATTGAAGCAGAGTTTTTTAAAGGCTGAATACCCTTCCTAACACAACCTTCTCTATTTACACGGGCTTGGGTACTCCACCTAATGAGCTAGTAATCTCTGCTCGGTGGCTACATTTATTGTCTTATTTCCTTACCTCCTCAAAATTGACAGCNTTTTTTTTTTTTTTTTTTTTTTTTTTTTTTTTTTTTTTTTTTTTTGATATAGGTAATTCTAGTGAAATGGTAAAAATTCGTTTAGGGCAAGTTGTACTTACCCGCATATAAAGGGTTCTAAACAGTCGAAAAGCCCACTACCATAATACTTAGAAGAGACAAGGCATAATACTTCGCCATCTCAAATGGGTCAAGTTCTGCGTATGACGTCACAAGTGAACCAGTTATAATTTCGTGCAATTTTACCTATTCATTCATAAGTTTTATAATGCCGATACAGCTCAATATTATATATTATTTTTAAGGCTCGTAGATAAAATGGAAACTTTATGTTTGTGTAAATACAAGAAGCGAGGCTCTCGTGACATCACCATTTTGCGCGCAACAAGATACCTTATCTTCTTAGTATATTGGGCAACTACAGTACCTAGACAATCTGAAAAATTCATCAGTCTTATCTTCTGAGATTAAAATCCAATTATTCCCATCTGCTCTTGAAACTGTTTCACATATTTCCATTGACTGTTTCAGAGCAACAATAAAGTGTTTGTTACTTGTTCCGATGGTTGCTTCATAAATTTTCGACTTCCCACTCACATATCCAAGTCTGCCAATGCTTCCACCTACAAACTTGATGATATACAAATGTGGGTAGAACAATTTCAAAGTGTCAAATCTCAGCTTTTGAGGAGCCAAAATAATCTGAAAAAAGGTAACGCTATTTTCTATATCCTACATCTATTATTATTGGAAGCTTGGTAGCAATAATCTCCTATTGCGCTTTGCTTTGGCTAGATTGAAACTAGCCAGTGTTTCAGGTAGCGGCACCTGTTGTTGACTTATCTTGGAAGCTAATGGCCACCAGAATCATGCTTATAACGGCAATATTTAGAATACAACTAAATTAATATCACACAAGAACACTAAGAGTCACATTGTGTAGGATTTAGTTCTAAAAAATCTGGTGTGAATATCACACGACTTTCCTTATGATCCTTATCTATAAAAAGAGAAGAAAGTATTATAATGGGCTGAAATTTTCGATGTCGAGTTTTCAATGCCAAAACAAGTTTTGAGGTCCGCAAAACTCAAACTCGATTACACTTCAACCTAAGTTGTATTCTTCAATGCAATTCTTGTATGAAATTGATATGAATAGGCGCCAAGTTTAAAGTTCTAGGTATTACCGTTCTCATTTTAAGCAGGATATGCGAATACCGCTAAAAAGCGGCATAAAACCGCCAACGGTATATTCGATTTCCACCAAAAGCTTATTTTGCCGTTCTTGGCATAGGGCTGACACACATACCAAATTTCAAGTCTCTAGCACTTGCCGTTCTCGAGACATCTTGTTCACAAACAAACGGACAGACAGGCAGACAGACACACACACGGATTAATGGCTGAAACTCGAGATTTGGGCTCTGGGGACCCCAAAACGTGTTTTGGCATTGAAAACTCGACATCGAAAATTTCAGCCCACTAAAATACTTTCCTTTTAAAGGATAAGGAAAGTAAAAATCTAAAACTGTATAAGTCCTGGTGTCCTAGGACCGCTTTCGCATTACTTAAGGACACTCCTTTTTACAACCGCGCCATTCCCGAAACGGGAAATTCCGATTAGAACATTTTCGCTTCCGGTTGTATTCACAATCTCCGGACAAAAAGTCAGTGGTCTTAACAACTTGGCCACGCCATGTGAAATTCCGATTAGAACATTTTCGCTTCCGGTTGTATTCACAATCTCCGGACCAAAAGTCAATGGTCTTAACAACTTGCCAACGCCATGAGAAATTCCGATTAGAACATTTTCGCTTCCGGTTGTATTTACAATCTCCGGACAAAAAGTCAGTGGTCTTAACAACTTGGCCACGCCATGTGAAATTCCGATTAGAACATTTTCGCTTCCGGTTGTATTCACAATCTCCGGACCAAAAGTCAATGTCTTAACAACTCGATAAGTGGAATCCGTTCATCCACGTTCCCGGTACGTACATAGATAACGACAAGTGGAAATCCATTCATCCACGTTCCCGATATGTACACAGATAACGACAAGTTGAATCCGTTCGTCCGTTTTTCATGTACGTACACAGCAAACGACAAGTGGAAATCCGTTCATCCACATTCCCGGTACGTACACAGAAAAATCTGTTCGTTCAAGTTCCCGGTACGTACACAGATAACAACAAGTGACATTCGTTCGTTCACGTTCCCGGTACGTACACAGATAACGACAAGTGAATTCTGTTCGTTCACGTTCCCGGTACATACACAGATAACGGCAAGTGAAATTCGTTCGTTCACGTTCCCGGTACGTACACAGATAACGACAAGTAAAATCTGTTCGTTCACATTCCCGGTACGTACACAGATAACGACAAGTGAAATCTGTTCGTTCACGTTCCCGGTACATACACAGATAACGGCAAGTGAAATTCGTTCGTTCACGTTCCCGGTACGTACACAGATAACGACAAGTAAAATCTGTTCGTTCACGTTCCCGGTACGTACACAGATAACGACAAGTGAAATCTGTTCGTTCACGTTCCCGGTACGTACACAGATAACGACAAGAAAAATTCGTTCGTTCACGTTCCCGGTACGTACACAGATAACGACATGTTAGACACCAAATGGACCTACATACAAAATTTCAAGTCTCTAGCACTTATCATTCTCTTTTTAGATAGGATTATTGAAAACCGCTAAAAATAAAAAAAACCGGCAACACTATATCCGATTACATCCGATTATACCCGGAAAGGAGTCTGTATACCCAAATTTCATCTAAACCGGTCGACGCTTAATGGAAAAGTGCCCATTACGATTTTTATACTATTTTTGGAATCTAGGTACCTACCTACTTTGAAACATCAAATATTGAGGGGGGTTTTTTTTTTTTTTTTTCTTGACGATTCCAAACGTTCATAATAAACCAATATTTTTATGATATGATTCAACATGAGTCAAATAATAAACCCATGTGGTGAATTGGCAGTGTCTCTCATTCGGTGCAACCCTATTTATTACAGATGGTTCCGAGGAAAATATCGATTTGAAGCATATTACAGAGGAGTTGGCGACGCCTGTCAAACCGAATCCTATTCTGTTGAGCATACCAATGATGACATCGAATAAAGTATGGCTGTCAGTGCATGGATCCGACGCTGGATACTTCTATGGATACCCCATGGAAAGATCTGAGAACAAACCGACGGATAATTTAAACAAACACCCAGAAGTTATGCTTGTTCCTGGTGCTAATAACGTTTCCGTGACTGCAGCGTGCAAAGAGTAAGTCACCCTGAAGTTATGCTTATTCCTGGTGCTAATAACGTTTCCGTGACTGCAGCGTGCAAAGAGTAAGTCACCCTGAAGTTATGCTTGTTCCTGGTGCTAATAACGTTTCCGGGACTGCAGCGTGCAAAGATTAAGTCATTAATTGGATACTTTCCGTGTCTCAGGTTCACAAAATAATACTTTCCGTGTCTCAGGTTCACAAAATGACTTTTTGTTTCGTCAATCCAGACAAATGGTTTGGATGTTTTTTTTTTTTTTTTTTTTTTTTTTTTTTTTTTTTTTTTTTAATATGGTTTAACGTCTATTGGTTATTCGAGAAGTTGGTTTTACCCTCCATTCACTGGAAACATTCAAACCAGCTACCCACATTGACCTCACTCAGCCTGGGTTGGGCCGGAAAAATACACAAGGACGCGAACTCACGTGCACACCCACATGGTACAACCTCGCCGGATGTTGCTTAACTTCAGTGATCGAACGGGAACTGATGTATTCAACGTGCCATAGACGCTGGCTAAACATGAACTCTATTACAAGAACTAAAATTTAATAATTGGAAGAAAATAAACAAAAGTAAAAAGCAGTCAAAGAAAATCAAAACAAAAAGGGAATAATAAAATCTACAAGCAACATGGTCATCTTTAGCATCACAACTATAAGCAGAAATACAGTCTCAAAAAAAAAAAAATTACCCCCGAAAAGCCTAATGAGACTTTCCTTTAAAACGCAAGCACGTTGCAGTGAAATGATTTTTTGGCTGAACCATAGTATGCGCATCGAACAAAAGCATAAGCATAGTAGTTAAGCGCTCGTTTGGAAAACAGGAGCACGCGTAATTCAATCTCCAGCTGAAGCAGGAACTTTGTCTATATTGATTTGAGTGTTTGACCACAGAAAAATAGAGCTCTTAGGGTTAGGTGATAGAAATGCCTTGTGCATTCATATCGCTTGTTGGTGTGATGAAATATTTATTTATCGAGCCATGTTTTCATGCGTAGTTTTTTTTATGATCACAAACTCTCGTGTTTTGATTATTTTACAGTTTGCAAAACAAATATCTTTTTGTTGGATTTGCCAATGGGAAAGTTCGAGTTATTGAATTGGACGGCAACGATCTTAGCAAGTACATAGACATCTCAATGCACGACTGTCAGTATGGAAAAATTAACAAGTTGTGCGTCTCCGCAGACAATTCTAGACTTTACTCTTGTGGAAATGACGGCAATGTGTTCAGTTATGTTTTCGGAGATGTGGAGAGCCAAATTGTTGTCGAGGAGCTGGGTGACGTGGAGTTGCAGGTGAGTAGAGCAGACGGCAGTGTGTTCAATTATATTTTCAAACATTTAGAGAGCCAAATTACTCTCCAAGAGCTGGGTGACGTGGAGTTAAAGGTAAGTAGACCAGGCGGCAATGTGTTCAGTTATGTTTTCGGGCATGTAGAGAGCCAAATTATTGTCGATGAGGTGGGTGACGTGGAGTTGAAGGTCATTAGACCACATGGCAATGTGTTCAGTTATGTTTTCGGACATGTAGAGAGCCAAATTATTGTCGAGGAGGTGGGTGACGTGGAGTTGAAGGTGAGTAGACCAGACGACAATGTGTTCAGTTATGTTTTCGGACATGTAGAGAGCCAAATTATTTATTGTCGAGTAGGTGGGTGACGTGGAGTTGAAGGTGATTAGACCAGACGGCAATGTGTTCAGTTATGTTTTCGGACATGTAGAGAGCCAAATTGTTGTCGAAGAGCTGGGTGACGTGGAGTTGAAGGCTAGTAGACCAGACGGCAGTATATTATCCATGTATAGGCCCTAAAACCGTTGCGAATTCAGGTCTTACTTGCTTACCAATTCTTTCGTACTAAATCTTCATCTTTGTCCAGACAGGGGGCAATCATGACCCGTCAAAAGTTGTAGACTGGCTACTGTTGCTTTTTGGAGTCAACTCCGGTATTATTTCGAATATTGCCTGGCTCTAGTAGTTCTTTCCATCTCTTTCCGGTTCCCTCTTTTTGATCCAATTTTTATGTTTTTGGCTTGAGTTTAATGCGATCTCCGCGCTAGAAAATCGTCTATTTTTCTCTTTCCAACAGATGTCTTGTCCCCTATCTTCCCCTGGACGATCACACACATACAGACTCTTGTACTGTGGGTGGATCTCTCATGATGTGTCCTTAAAACATTTTAATTTTCTCTTTACTTCGTCTCCATCTCTTTCGTCACTTCAACATCGCTGACACATTCCGTCCAAAGTATGTTTTGAATTTGGTGTAGGTAGGTATGTGAAGATTACAATTTACTTGGACGTTCTTTTGTAGTGCCCCCCCCCTCTTCATCTTCTTCTAATCCTTAACAAAACTTTCCAAATATTGTTTTAATTGTTCAATGTTGTTTTATTTTACAGGTTGAG
Organism: Pachypsylla venusta; assembly: GCA_012654025.1. NCBI lineage: Eukaryota > Metazoa > Arthropoda > Insecta > Hemiptera > Aphalaridae > Pachypsylla > Pachypsylla venusta. Next base: position 7,901,346 of record CM022875.1, read on the forward strand.
GGAATAACTGTGGAAGAAGAAGACATTGAAAGAAGTTTAGAGCAAGAGAAACAGTTGATAAGATTGGGCTGCAGAATGAAAGAAGCTGAGAAAGTGAAAGACAATCTGCGAGAACAACTAAAAGAGTTGGAGACACAAATGATGCATCTATTGGAAAGGTGGGTAGTAATAATATTCCTTCTTTATACTGCCCGAATAGGACCGAAAAGTCCCTTGACACCGCCAGGTTTTGGGGTACTATTATTCTATGGTAAATATCTCAAATTCATGAGGATAAAATTCCAATCGGTTGGCTGTGTTTGAACCCACGCCTTACTGTTTACCGGTCAAGTGTCTTACCACTACACCACCAACCCATGTATACATCAGGTTTAGAATGGTTTCTCGGTTCACTTTTTCTTCTCCATTTGCACACTTCAGAAAATTTGCCACGTCTGTCAGTAAATCCTACAAAGGAGTGTTGAGTGTGACGGCCCAGGATTTTATTCAATCCAGTCATTTGGACAACCATTTTTTGGAGCTCAACCAGCCCGGTAATCTTTTCTCAGTTCAAAAATAAGAAAATTAAGTTACTTTTCATTAATTTATGTAGTTGCTATGGTGGCGTTTGTCGTAAGATCAACTGTTCTTGACATTTCTAGATCTATGTTATCAAAGAATGGAAAAAACAGGTAGCAGTAATGGTTTTTACTTAGAGTATAAATAAATAAATGTTTTCTCTTTGTGTTATGTCACAAGTTGGTGTTCACTGCAGCATTGAAGGATTTTTCCATTATTATCAATCATTCTCTAATTCCTTTAAAAAAACTCAACTTTACCCTATAATGCTGGCACCTGGTCGCTATGCGCATTTATCTTCATAGCTTCTCATTGTCCTCTCGAGGCTGAGTGGGCCCCGAAACAACCAAATGACAATGACGAATGATTGCTCCTGTCAGGATTTGAACCCAGGTCTCCCGAGTGCAAGACTAGTGCAGGACCACTGAGCTCTGGGTGCTTGGGGTAGGTAAGCTCCAAATTCTTTCGGAACGTAGAATTAATTATTGTTAGGACAACCTTATCATCATCGTCGTCGATGGTAGCCTAGTTTTACAATGCATTGAAAACTACTTATTTTCCTCGCGATGGAATGCATACCATCATAGTTGTAGCCAAGAGCAAGGGCTATCAAAACCTTTTTGGTAACATCATATCATCACCATCATCATCGATGGTAGTCTAGTTTTACAATGCATTGAAAACTAATAATTGTCCTCGCAATGGAATGCATACTATCATAGTTCCAGCCAAGGGCAAGGGATATCAAAACCTTTTTGGTAACATCATATCATCACCATCATTATCGATGGTAGTCTAGTTTTACAATGCATTGAAAACTAATAATTGTCCTCGCTATGGAATGCATACCATCATAGTTCTAGCCAAGGGCAAGGGCTATCAAAACCTTTTTGGTAACATCATATCATCACCATCATCATCGATGGTAGCCTAGTTTTACAATGCATTGAAAACTAATAATTGTCCTCGCGATGGAATGCATATCATCATAGTTCTAGCCAAGGGTAAGGGCTAAACCTTTTTGTTAACCTCATATCATCATCATCGATGGTAGCCTAGTTTTACAATGCATTGAAAACTAATAATTGTCCTCGCGATGGAATGCATACCATCATAGTTCTAGCCAAGGGCGGGGGCTAAACCTTTGTGGTAACATCATATTTAAACCTATTTATAACTTTCTTCCAAACCTGAAGCTAGAAATGAGGAGAACAGTTGATTCTAAGAGGAATACCGCCACAACAAGATGAACAACAAAGCTAAATGATGCCCCTATCTCCCACTAATTCTTGATGTGTTCCATTCAGAGTCACCGAAAGGAAGGGGGGGGGGGGGGANAAGAAGTCGAAGAAAAACTTGAGTCGGACAGTATTCATTTTAGTAAGGGGGCCCCTAATTTTTTAGTCCCGGTCCCGGATTTTCTCTCCGCAGCCCTGGTTCCATGCGTTTTTTTTTATTATTATTAATTTATTATTTTCTAAACACATCTCATAACGTTTGTTTTGCATACACATACAATGGAAATGGGTCAATAGGCCCTTATAAAAGAGCATAGGTACAAAATAAATTAAAATGCTGCTCGTCGTAAGGCCTTTCCAAAAATAATACAAAGCTTGGAAGATAATTAAAAAGAAGTTATGCATTCTGCGCCCTCAGCCCATCCTCTTCTTTGCCCAGTAATCCCACATTCCCTTATAGTATACCCTTGAATTTGTCAAATTTGTTGAACAAGGTCTAATAGGGTTTGTGATTATTCTTGGTACATGTACACCCTTCTCATCTTCCCAAGAGGGGTCTGTTCAGAAAAAGGATAATATTATGCAAGATGAATGAAATTAATTCCCCCGCGTGTGGAAAAGAAAAAAAATGAATTAAAAGATGAATGTAGAATTTTTTTGTGCTAAGGTCTAACGCCCTCTTCACTATTTTTGTGGGTACCATTATAGGTATTACTAATCTCTTAAATCTTCCATCTTCCATCACCAAATATTTTTACTCTGGTAATGTCGCCACTGGTCGCTACTTACATTGAAATAGCCAAACAATTGTCCTCACGAGGCTGAGTGCACCCCTTAATCACAGACATTAAGTCGAAAAAATTTCGAATCCGCCGGGAACAGAATCCAGATCCCCTGAGTGCAATGTCAATTTAATGCTTACTAGACTAGGAGGACTTTTAATGAATTAAATGATAAAAAAAATCACACTTGATTGATTGTATAGATTGGACCACACAATTGATTGATTGTATAGATTGGACCTCACAGTTGATTTATTGTATAGATTGGACCCCATAGATGATTGATTGTACCTCACAGTTGATTGATAGTATAGATTGTATCTCACAGTTGATTAATTGTATAGATTGTACTTCACAGTTGATTGATTGTATACATTGTACCTCACAGTTGGTTGATTTTACAGGTTGGACCTCACAGTTGTTTGATTGTACCTACCAAGTTCATTGGTGATTTTTTTTTTCCCGACCAGAGATCGCTTACTTTTTGTTCCGATGGCATCATCTCACCATTTGTTTTGACGATACAGCGTGTCCCAGAATAACTAGCCCCGCCCCCACCCACTCACTTTAACTTTTGAACGGCTTAGAATTTCTGAATTCTGTAAACAACAGGGGCCGCGATCAATCGAATAGTTATGGCGATATCCAGATTCGAACTCGGATCTCACCATAACTATTCGATTTGCCAGAGCTCCCTTTCTATTCTTTGGTATGATTTAAAATTCCGAGCTGTTTAAAAGTTAAGGTGACCTGCCATTCTGGGACACACTGTAGGGCGGCTGGTTTTTAATTGGATTACCTCCTAATGCTGCTACATAGCCTGGAATTGAATCATATTTTTTTTGAAGTCGAGCTAGGACCAATCAAATCAAATTGCCAGAAATATAGATCGCAAGAGAACCATTTAATTGAATGGAGACCGTACCAAGCTAGACCATAATGATCCTTTTTTTCATTTCAGACGATCAAACCTACCAGATCTGGTCCGACCTCCTTACAGTGTATTTGAACTGGACCCAATCATAACTGAAGCAACAAATAATATGGCAGAAGTACCTTTGGAATTATTAAAAAGACAAATGGCGTACACAATCGAAAGAAGCCGATTGAGACTTGAAAAATTGTATAAACATTTTATAGCGGACGTAGATTGCTTTTATAAATATGTCTACGATACGAGGTAGGTTTTTTTTTTTTTTTGGCTTAACGTCTCTTTAAAACATCTATTGGTCATTCGAGACGAGGGGTTTACCCTCCATCCGCTGGAAACTTGCACATCAGCTACCCACATTGACCTCACCCAGCCTGGGTTGTTTTTTCTTGCTGAACATTATGGTGTTACACGATAAGGCCCAGGTATACTCCGGACAAAAATACAGTGTGACCCAGGAGTTTCGAATGTTCTTTTTAGAAATTGCTCTTCATTTCTATTCTTTCAGATGTGAGAAATACGTCACTACGTTTGCACAAAATAAATTGAAGCCAAACTTTGATGTTGAACTAGAAGCGTTGATGAGGAATGAGGACAGCGTCGATATTGTCAGGTAGTTAAAATTGCAATGTACATACACATTTATATATCCTCCCCAACATAAGTCACAAACGCTTCTAACTTCTCACTTTTATTTATATTTTTCAATTTTTGAAAAACAGAAAAAAATGTATTTGATTCGCAAACTTCGCTGTGCAAAGGTCCCGTCCGGGCGCCCGCGCCCCTTTGAAATGTCATTTTCAAAAACTAGATGTTATTATACTTATCCTCTTTTTATTCTGATTTAACTTCATCCTATTCAACTCTACTTGGCGCTACCATCCCCTATTCCACCATACCTAGTGATGGCATATCGTTCAAAAATATATCGAATTTCAACTATATCGATATATGAGAAATCTATCGATATATATCGGTTCATTAGAAATTGGAATTTTACGTGGTGAATTGATGGAAATGTCGTCCCTTCTCTGTACTTTCCTAACCTGACCCTTCCCTACTTTCCAGTTTCCACTAATGACCAATTTCACAAACTTCCATTAAAAAAAAAAATGAATAACTTCAAATTTTATCGCTATGTTAAGAACATTGAAAAAAGCCTAAATTAGTGTACATATTAAACGATATATCGTGAAAAATATATCGATAATATGAAACTATATATCATGGAAATAATATCGATATAACATATTTATCCTTTTTTAGGAAGAAAATATATCGATATATATCGATTTTCGATATATCGTGCCATCCCTAACCATGCCACAAAGTTCCTCTCAGTTCCCACCCTCTTTAGCTGTATCTCTTCCTAGCACGGTAACCATCGCTTTCTTCTCATTGTATCAATTGCGTAATAACCGCAATTATGTGCTGATGACTTTTCTTCCTTGGTTTGGTTTGAAGGAGAGTTTTTTAAAGGCTGTATGTCCTTCCTAACACCAAACCTTACTGTGTGTTACCCGGGCTTAGGGCCGTCACCTAATTAGGCTGACTTTGCTCCCCTCGGTGGCTTTATAGATAGAATTTTTAATGCAATTCTTTTGGTGATGTGTGCGTGCGCGTTAACCTGACGTTAGAAGAAATTATATTTGTGTTCGCCTGTTATTCTAATATTATACAATGTGTTATACAAAAGAAATACCATTAAAAATATATATATTTTCTTCTTGTTATTATAAAACAATTTTTGTGGACATCATAGCATTACAAAGTACTTTTTAACAATCATTCCAATATGCTATACTTATCTATTAGATTATAGTGCTACCATGTGTCGCTATTACATGATTGTCCTCAGGAGGCTAGGTTACCCTCAAACAAGAGCAGACCTAGTAGANTGTTCGCCTGTTATTCTAATATTATACAATGTGTTATACAAAAGAAATACCATTAAAATATATATATTTTCTTCTTATTATTATAAAACAATTTTTGTGGACATCATAGCATTACAAAGTACTTTTTAACAATCATTCCAATAAGCTATACTTATCAATTAGATTATAGTGCTACCATGTGTCGCTATTACATGATTGTCCTCAGGAGGCTAGGTTACCCTCAAACAAGACCAGACCTAGTAGAGAATTCGAAATAAATCTTTTTCAAAATTTCATTTAATCAGGAACTACTTTAACGTATGTATATACCTGCTAACTGAGCCAAAGGCACCGGATTACTGTATACGCATGAAAATTTGAATATATTTTTTCATTCGGTGGATAGAGGGGTGGGATTGGACCCCTTCCTCTTGTGTGCACCACTGAATAAATTGCATTGATAAGATAGAATAATGTGATCTTGATTTAACTCTCTCCCATTATTATTTTTTTAGTTATGACGCATCTGACCAAACTGAAATCAAAAAAGTCCAAAAAGAAGTCGAAGAAAAACTTGAGTCGGACAGAAAACCATCTTTTTTAAAAGATTTGGAATGGTTCAAACACAAATTACCTTCCAGAACACAGCGAGCTTTGAAAAAATATTACGAAGGTCAAGAAGATATCAATAAACAGAAAGCTGTGGTGAGCGTTTTTTCAGACAATTTTTTTAAAGACTCGTTTCATTTATACAGGGTGTCCCAAAAGTCCGAGACCACCTGAATATCTTTTGAACGGTTTTATGTAGAGTTTTGAAATTTCGCATGGTATTTATAGATTACGATGCCGGCATCCCGACCAAAAATGGCTGAAATTTTAATTCCGAGATTCGCCATCCAATCCCGGGATTATGATTTGTTTTTATGATCTAATAAAAACAAACAAAAAACTAATTTTTTCATTAAATTTCCAATACATCAACCTTGAACGTTACATGAAAGTCGATGTGCTGCCATCTAAACCGATGTCCGATGTGTTGTTGAAAGCCCTTGGTGGATACAAAAAAAGGACTCCACACATATCTTACAAGTTAAAGTAACTACCTACTTCTACTTGATTTTTGGAAGGTTCCTATTTTTTTTTCTAGTCCCGGGACCAGTCCCGGGATCCCGGGATTGTGATTGTTCCAGTCCCGAAACTTCGGGATTGTCAAGAAGGTTCGGGATCATAATCTCTGATGGTGACAAATTTTTCAGGGGCGGGTCCAACTTTTGTTTTTTAAATACGAACCCTGTAATACATTTTCAGAAAGACAATAGAATTAGAAGNAAAAAAAAAAAAAAAAAAAAAAAAAAAAAAAAAAAAAAAAAAAACAAGTAGCGTGTTTAATTTCAAAATGGTGGCCATTTGAAATTTCTAAAATATGACTTCCAGGAGAGTCTAAAACTAGGCGAATTATTTGCAATGGGATATTTAATAATTGCATAGGGCACCAATGCCGAGGAACCTGTATTTTAGACATAATTCGCCTGGTTTTAGACACTTCGAATTCGCCTAGTTTTAGACACTCTTGGAAGTGATGTCTTGGAAATTTCAAATGACCGCCATTTTGAAACCAAACAAGCTAGACGTCTAAATTTTTTTGCAAAGTACTTGTAATTCTATTGTCTTTTTGAAAATGTATCACAAGATGGGGTTACGAAATTCATTAGTAAGCCAGACCGTATCTAGGATTTTATTTCGGTGGGGGTTTTCATGTAAAGGGAGTTGGCTATAAACAAGACTGTGGGTAGCTGAGATCAGATAGAACATATTTTACGAAATTCATTAGTGAGCCAGACCTGGTCCGTATCCAGGATTTTATTTCGGTGGGGGTTTTCATGTAAAGGGAGTTGGCTATAAACAAGACTGTGGGTAGCTGAGATCAGATGGAACATATTTTACGAAATTCATTAGTGAGCCAGACCTGGTCCGTATCCAGGATTTTATTTCGGTGGGGGTTTTCCTGTAAAGGGAGTTGGCTATAAACAAGACTGTGGGTAGCTGAGATCAGATGGAACATATTTTACGAAATTCATTAGTGAGCCAGACCTGGTCCGTATCCAGGATTTTATTTCGGTGGGGGTTTTC
>CM022875.1:7924132-7949858 GCA_012654025.1 Pachypsylla venusta
GCCCCCCCCCAATAACTTAATCATCAGTTACCCCTGGGGGTTTATTATTAAATAAGTAACGATTCATTTTATCGACCCCCCTCCCTCCCGACATGAAGATCTCACCTGCCCCCCCTAGGCCAAATGCTGGCTACGCCCTTGGTCCTCTTCGTCGAATTCCGTGTCCATGACAGTTTTCTAACGTGTGAGGAATTCAAAATTTGACACCTAAATTTGAATCAAATTATTTGAGAAAAACAAACAGCCAAACTGAGTCAGATCCTCAGATGATGTCATTTAATGGTGTTTTTTATTACATGTGCACATTCAGACAAGATAAAGAAGATGATCTATTGGAGGTTCGGTCAGAAATGGCGGCCTTGCTGAAAGAAATCAACCTCATCTTAAACAGTATCAAATATTTGCGAGGAAATCTGGAGAGTTTGAATCAAGAGTTGGATCAAATTGTGGTAAGTTTGAACAGGTTTAATTTGTGTGTTTGTATGTAAAATTTTAAGCTGGAACCTAGAACCCAATATAAATAGGTATGTGACTAATGTTGACGAAAAACAACAACAACAATTAGTTCCTAAATGGGATCTACATGCCAATGTTTCATCTAAATCCGTCAACGCTAAATAGCAAACGTGCCCTGGTGAACAATGTGCGATGTTACAGGAGACGGCAAACAAAAGGATTTTTTTATTCGATTTTTGGAATCAGCGTACCTATCTAGCTGTGCAGGAACCTCTTCCTTAGAAGATGTCCGAGTACATCTTAGCGAAAGCTCTTTGTAATAAAATTATTGTAATGTTGAAAAAATTTCTTCTATCTTGAAACCTAAAATATCAAATTTCGTGTGTAGGGAGAGGATTTTTTTTTTTTTTTAGTCAGTGCCATAATAAACCAGTGTGTCACATTGGTGGAGTTTTATTTATTTCAGATGCAAAAACAGAAAGAGTTGAACCGAGTAGAGACTACAGTGGTGTTGAAGATCTCTCAACTCCAACAAGGAGAGTCATCTTTGAGTAATTGCATACTCCTACCAAGTTCAGAGTTTTATTGGCTAAATAATCGCTCGCATGAGTTGGAAAAAGAAACAAAATCACAGAGGAACCTCTTTTTGTAAGTTATACTGAATAATACCTTTCAGGGACGTAAATGGGGCGGCTGCCCCGGACGCGGGGTGCGACTTCATAGTGATTTGACATAAAACTATTTTGACCAAAACGACCGTAGGGTTTTTGTCCCGGGTGCTGACTAGCCTAGTTATGTCCCCGATACCATTGTTCAATTGTTTTTCACTTCCGGATGGAATTTCGTCTACTTTGCAGACATTTTATAGATCTGCTTAAAAAGTTTTTACTCGCAGCCTTTAACGTCTCTGTTCTCAAGACAGGATGTTGTAGTAGCGCTTTTTCTCAGAAAATCAACCGTTCTTCCCATATATAGATGTATAATTACTGATATGAGTTTACCGAAACGATTTTGATGGCCCTTGGCTGGAACTGTGATGGTAGGTGTTCCAGGTTGTCCTGGTGCGTAGAACCGGCCATCGTGAGGACGCAACACAGGATAAAATACTGCAGGACAAATTGTGAGTATGTAGGTATGCCAATTGGATATGTAGATTTAATATGAGGTGTTAAATTAGTGGTCCACATAATATTTTCTCCACAGCAGTCGGAGCCCGTTCCCACTTGTTGGAAAGTTGTCAGTTTTTCGATGTATTTTCCATCGCTAATGCATCCAAGAACTAAATTTTATTATATTGTTGTTGTTTTTAATGAAAATTACAAGAGAAAAAGAAATTTTGGTTTTAAAGGAGCATTGACATTTAACAGTGAAAGTGTCAGTGGCTCTTCATAGTGATTTGACATAAAAGTATTTTGACCATTACGGTTTTATGCGAGCACAAGTTAACTGTCTAAGATCGGAGAAAACACTGACGGGTGTTATTAAAATCACTGTGAGATCTCGCTCAATGACACTTTCACTGTGTAGTTTGGATGCTCCTTAAAAGTAAACTAATACTCCCTTTCTAGTGGCAGAATGTTTTCCATTAATTTAATTATTGAATTTTATTTTAGCGACTACGACAAAACGTTGTCAAAAATTAAAAATGAGAATATTCAATTGAATGAGACCCTGAAGAAGTTACGAGACAATGTAAATCAGGCGATTATCAAGAAGTATGGCAGACTTGTCAATGTAAGAGAGTTAGAAGAAGCCGTCTTGCAGGCACTCATTCATGAAGTCAGACTGGACGTTCCAAATATTATGAGGTCATTGGAAAATGAACTCAAGATCAAACACGTAAGTTCAAAAATGTCAATCTCCCCATTGAAATAGTTTCGAAAATATCTGGTGTGAATATCACACTATTTTCTATATATATAAAACGAGAAGAAAATAGGTATTGTAATGGACTTAAATTTTCCACGTCGAATTTTTAATGACAAACAAGTTTTGAGGTCCTCAGAGCACAAATCTCGAGCTTCAGCCATTGGTCCGTGTGTCTTTTATTTTGAGCCATTTAGGATTGTTCAGTATCGGAAGGTGAGAAGGTTCTTATCCTGTATTCGAATTATAAAAGACCGAACATATTTTGAGGTCCCCAGAGCAGAATTCTAAGTTTCAGCGCTATTGGTCCGTGTGTTTGATTTTGAACAATTTGACGTAGTTAAGTACCATTCGTTTAGGGAAATTCTTATTCTATCGGTCCCATGATTTCAGGAAAGTTTAGATTCAGCAGCTGATGAACTTTTGGAGCTTATGAAAAAACAAAATGAGTCACTTTTGTTTCTGGCTACACTAGAGGAGGAGAGAAATAAATTATTGCGAGACATTGATTGCATCAATTGCAAGGTGAGTGTGTGTGTTTGAAGAAAATGTAACAGGAAAGTTCGTTTCTTTAAATCACATGGTCAATAAGTCAAATGAGGGGGCCCCCGTCATGAAAAACTTTAAAATTCGCATTGATTACATTTCCTTGATATCATATGAACATGTGGGTTTAAGTCTTAGCCGAACGAAATCGTTTTTCTCTTTCATAGAAGATTAATTTCCTCATGAATTTGTAGTTTTCACCTTATTATAATGCTATTTAAAAAACTCTAGGTGTACTCTCTATTCCGATTCGGGATATTATTGTCTCTATTTTGACTCCAGACTTGAACTTCCAGAGTTTCTTGTAGACACAAGAAAATGTATTCTGTTTATTTTATTTTTCTCAGAAATCTCAACATGCCCACAGTGAACACAATAAAAACACAATCACTTGTTACCAAAAAGATTTTGAAAAACTTACAAAAATTTACAACAATATGGTTGATCAAGAGACATTACTAATGAAAGAAATATGTGATTTAACATTTAAAGGATGTCATTTACCTGTCAAACTGCCACCTTTGAAAAAATCAAAACATAAAATTAAATCGAAACAATCGAAAGAGAAAATAATTACTTTGAGAACATCACGTAAAAAAGCGTATGATAAAATTAAAGAAATTCTTGATATATTAAACAAAAATAAAGAAGTTAACTTGAATATAATTGTAGATGAACTCAAGAAATTGTATGGACTCAATGTGAAAGAAAATGAAAATATTGATGATCTTGTCCAAGTTATGATTGAACTGGCAACAAAACAAGAAGAATCCAATATTGGAGTTAGCAATTGTGAAGTTATTAAAGCAACCTTATCGATGATATTGTTAGATGTTGAGCAAATTGAAAGACGCTTGAAGAACAAAGAAGATGATGTATCGATCCAGTCTGATATGACAGAGATAGGAGATATGATTAAAGTTTGTCTTCAACATGAGGATGTAAAGGAACGAAATGTAGAGGATGAACTTACAGATGATAGTATGGGACGAGTAGTAGGAGATATCATGTTCCACACTCTCCAACGTGAAGATTTGAGTGACGAAGATGATGACCACAAACTCATTGAAGATGTTGAACGGATGATTGTAAATGATTTCAATGTGTCTGTTCAACATAAGGATTTAAATGATGAAGATGGACATAAGCATTTCGATCAAATGATGGAGGATGATAGTGCTATACCTAACCAAGACGAAGAAATCATTGGACAAGATGAACAAATAATATCACACAAAGAGGATCCAGACCAGACAGATGACAAAGATAAAACAGAAGAAGTTCTACACGAAGAGGAGGAAGATATGGGTCAGGTGTTAAATGATTCTAAGGAGGTGACTCTTCAACAGGAAACTCTAAATGAAGATAATATTGAACTGGAGAATGTAGAAACAGTAGAAGAGGAAGATGACCGAGACCTAATGAATAACAAAAATGAGACCGGGGAATAGGTGAGGGAAAAAGAATTTTCATAAAAGTTAAACAATTTAAAATTTTCAGTCATCTTGTAGCATTTTGATCGACCAAAAAGGTCCAAAGCCTATTTTATTCATTTTATTTTATGTTCGATTCTAAAGGTTTACAATTTAAAATGCTATATCACACGCTATGGCAAAATGTAAATATATATAAATTATCAATGAACAAATACATACGCCATACGTATGACCTGACGCTCTGCTCTTTCAACGGGTCCAACACTAATGTCAATCAGAAATTTCTGTGTGTTTGTACATAATTTGGTAAGGTTTGTTTGTTCCAGTACCCCAGACCAAATGCTAGCAGACTACAAATGCCTTTCCCCCCCCCATCTTGAAATATCAGAACTAAAAAAAGTCAAATCCTTTTCGAGCAAGTTTTAGGTGGCCGTTAATCCTTAATTTAGGACATAATTTTGTAAAATTAAGACCAGCCATTCTAGAAGTACAAGTTTTCGAAACCAAGATAGGGTAAAATAATATTGACAAAATAGTAACCACCCAGAGTGGTCATGACTCTAATATACAGCGTGTTTGGCCATAAATGGGACCCCTGAATATGATAGGTGGATGAGATCAAATGGAACATTTCTTTCGAAATTTATTAGTGAGCTAGACGAAGCATAGACGACAGGACGGAGAATGTCATTCAACGTTGCTTTGCAGGTTCTATTTAAACAAATAAAAAGTAGGCGGACACTAAATCCTATTTCTTGAAGACTGTGATTTCAAATATGGCAGCAATATTTTAAAAAAACAAAAGCAAAATGGGAGAAAACCTGAAAAGTGATCAAATTTTTTTGTCTGTTGAAAATGTAAAAATGTCTTTTTCTTAGACTTTTTTTTTTTTTTTTNTTTTTTTTTTTTTTTTTTTTTTTTTTTTTTTTTTTTGAAAAGTCGAACATCAAATTGAATTTCCATGTTAAGAGGTTACCACGAAAATGGTCCGATTATTATAAATTTTAGAAATAAGCTCCCATTAAAGACAAAATGTTCAAAAACAAAAAGCCTTTAACACCAGCCATCACATATCAAAATTTTACGTTTCTGCAATAAACCGCAAAAAAGATAAAAATCATTTTCAAAAAACACAATATTGGGCCCCCCGTGGGGGGGGGGCAGGGCCCCAAACACTATACAGCAAATTTCCTTCATACACTAAACATTTATACCAAATTCCGTCAAAATAGGATTAAAATTGTGGCTTGTATCGCTTATCATACATATTACATCACATATACAAGTGTATTTCAGGATGTATATGGGAGTCAAAAGAGAAGTTCACTAACGTTCACAATTTTATGAATGACTGGTAGATGCAAAGATTAGAATGAGAATACGTTTGCGGGGACAGTATGTAGAAGATTTTTGATAAAAATTCGTGGAAATTATTTTCATTTCGCATTTTGGGGAGATTAAAATCTTGTCGAGAAAGAATTAATGAGAAGGTCAAACACGAAGATGTTTGCTTTTTCAAATTTAGAAATGAAGCCTTTTTGTTGATTAGAATAATGGTTGAACTTTATACCATATTACTGGGGAAAGGGATTGATGCTGTCAGTGGCGTTCGATGGGTTGAATTTTGTGAATGAGAATACGTTTGCGGTTTGCGGAGACAGTATGTAGAAAGTTTTTGATAAAAATTCGTGGAAATTATTTTCATTTCGCATTTTGGGGAGATTAAAATCTTGATTACCATATTACTGGGGAAAGGGCTTGATGCTGTCAGTGGCGTTCGGTGGGTTGAATATTGTGAGGATACCTGTAGCGTTTGATAATTTTTGTGTTGGAAATAATGGTTTAATTTTTTAATATAATTTTACTGGGATGTGTAAGATGTGTAGTACCTATCGTCCATGTTTTCTTTTTCAATAATGAACTTTTGCAATCGACCAACAAAAAACTCACGAGTCCGAAAATGCGCCTCTCCGCACAACAGGTTAATTGAACGTTATAGTGAACTCCACTTTTGACCCCAGTATACATCCCGAAATGCACTTGTAAACTTGTATATGTGTATGTTTGTTTGTCACGCGATACAAGCCACAATTTTCATCCGATTTGGACGAAATTTGATATACATGTTTAGGACATGAAGAAAATTTGCTGTGTTTTTTAGAAATGATTTTTATCTTTTTAGCGGTTTGTTGTATAAATGATTACAACACTAACGTGAACACCTAATCATCTTGATCCAATAGTTATCTCCAGGTAAGTGAAATAAATATTGTCAAATTATGTAAAACAGTATTTGTTACTACAACACATTCCGCTCCATGCAGAATGAAACATACATAATGCGCACTAATTTTAAATTTGTGGTTTAAGGGTATGGACCACGTTCGTCGAATTAGTCATTCTTCTTTTTCGAGCATGAATGCTTCGAGTATACTATACAATTGTGAGCAAGGCCGTAACCAGGGGGCTCCATGGGGTCCAGACCCCCTCTCCCAAAATTTCATAATGCATGACTTATGTAATATTGTAAGGTGTAACTCATCATCACCAACAACAACATCATCACCTTCCATGATCATCATTTTCCGGTGATAGTCCTGGCTTAGCTGTCAATCCTTCGGCCCTCCCCCCGAAAAAATCTCGAGCTCGGCCCTGATTATGAGTGTTGAAGTTTTCGGCAAATTATACGAAAACAACAAGTTTTACGTCGTTCAGAAAACCGTCTCACATCAGGTGTCTTTTGTTTTCTTTGAAATATTTCAAAAAAATTCAAACCGGAACGAAGTGCTTTTAAATTTCATTATTTGGCGAGTAATTTTTTTTAACTAGAAATGGACTTTTGATGTAACCTTCTTGAAAACTAAACTGGAATAATTATTGTTTTTCAAATGTTAAAAAATGAATTGGTTGGATTTTACAATTGTCCCAAATTTAGCTGCCATCCGTCACAACTGTGTGCCTTGGTTCTGGAGCCCGTCAGTGTTGACAAGAATTAGATTTTATGCTGATAATTCTTGTTTTGTGAGGGAAAATCACCTGTACGTGGTTTGATTAAAAAGTTCGCGGAATTTTCAATTTTCTCACACACTGTTTTTTTTCTTCTGGAATATCGATTTTGTCCCCTTCCAAGTATTCGCCCTGGACTATTATACACTTATGTCAGCTTATTTTCCAATTCTGAAAACACTTCTTAAAGGCTGATTTAGGTAAGTATGGTCTTTAATTGCGTCATAAATAACCCGCCAAATTACAAAATTCCGCGAACTTTTTGAACAGACTATTACATATATACCTACTCAGTTTTCTATTTTAGAATTTGTTGGGGGTTCTAGGTCTAGACAAGTAAAACATTTTACTGAGTAATAATAATTTCAGAGAACAGCTGAATTAACCATCTCTTTTATCCTAGAAATGGAAAATTTGTCTGGAAATCCACTCCATTTTGGAGAAATTTTGTAGTAAGTATATAAGAGCCGAATTAACCATCTCTTTTATCCTCTAGAAATGGAAAACTTGGCTGGAAATCCCCTCCTTTTTACAGAAATTCTGTAGTAAGTATATAAGAGCCGAATCATCCCTTTTATCCTTCTAGAAATGGAAAATTTGGCTGGAAATCCCCTCCTTTTTGGAGAAATTCTGTAGTAAGTATATAAGAGCCGAATTGATCATCTCTTTTATTCGAGAAATGGAAAATTTGGCTGGAATCCCCCCCTTTTTACAGAAATTCTGTAGTTATTATATAAGAGCCGAATTGACCATTTCTTTTATCCTTCCAGAAATGGAAAACTTGGCTGGAAATCCCCTCCTTTTTACAGAAATTCTGTAGTAATCATATAAGAGCCGAATTGACCATCTCTTTTATCCTTCTAGAAATGGAAAACTTGGCTGGAAATCGCCTCCTTTTTGGGGAAATTCTGTAGTGTTAGATAGGTAGGTACTACAGAATTTCTTAGATAGGTAGGTACTACAGAACCAAGCACACAATTGTGCGGGCTGATTTTTGAGTGTGTTTTCTAGTGAGAAAAGAAAAACTATCTCCGAAAAAATTACAAGAAATTCTAAAAATTTAGATCGTAGCTTAAAAAAAAACAGCACGGTTCTGAAAGGGATATCTTCGTCCCTGGACATGGTATAATAAAATAAAATATTTGAACTTCAGGGCCCTGTTGTGCGGAATGGGTGCATTTTTATAAAGCGAATTGCCATTTATTTGAGCCTTAGTATACGTGGTTAGAAGACACCCTGTATTTTTTTTTTCTATGAGACACCCTGTATTTTTTCTGGACAGACTGATAATGCTCGCCACTTGGTTATACACCCTGTAGTTAACGTGTTAAATAGTACTTTCAATACATTTAAATATTCTGTCATAAAAAAGGAAGTTATTATAACTCGTCAGTAATTAACAAGATCCGCCGCTGAGGGTTTTAGGGCGATATTACTGATGAGTTTGGGATTCAAGAGCGGGTTGAAGGGACTTGGAACAGTATGAAAAAAGATAGCAATTTTTATTATTATCTACCATCTGTTTAAAATGGAAGTTCACTTCATTTTAACCTTCTCATATTTTATCTCGTTTTTTTTTTTTTTTTTTTTTTTTTTTTTTTTTTTGACAGCAATTTTCAACGGAAGGTATTATACAACACGCAGACTAGGTACAGGGTGAACAACGAAGTAAAAGTAAAGAGAGAAGCATTGATAACCGGTCTGCCCACTGGAAACTGAGGAGCGTTGACAACCGGTGTGCCCACTGGAAAGTGAGGAGTATTGACAACCGTTCTGCCAACTGGAAAGTGGAACACATTGAGAGCCGTTCTGAATAATGGAAAGTAAGGAGCATTGGCAACCGGTCTGCCCACTGGAAAGTAAGGAGCATTAACAACCAGTCTGCCCACTGGAAAATGAGGCGCATTTACAACCGGTCTGAACAATG
The DNA here is from genome assembly GCA_012654025.1 of Pachypsylla venusta. NCBI lineage: Eukaryota > Metazoa > Arthropoda > Insecta > Hemiptera > Aphalaridae > Pachypsylla > Pachypsylla venusta. The sequence continues at coordinate 7,933,370 of CM022875.1, forward strand.
GAAAGTGAGGAGCATTGACAAACGGTCTGAACATTGGAAAGTGAGGAGCATTGACAGCCGGGCTGCCCAATGGAAACTGAGGAGCGTTGACAACCGGTGTGCCCACTGGAAAGTGAGGAGCATTGACAACCGGTTTGCCCACTGGAAAGTAAGGAGCATTGACAGCCGGTCTACCCACTGGAAAGTGAGGAGCATTGACAACCGATCTGCCCAATGGAAAGTGAGGAGCATTGAAAACCGGTCTGAACAATTGAAAGTGAAGAGCATTGACAGCCGGTCTGCCCAATGGAAAGTGAGAAGCATTGACAACCGATCTGCCCAATGGAAAGTGGAGAGCATTGAAAACCGGTCTGAACAATTGAAAGTGAGGAGCATTGACAGCCGGTCTGCCCAATGGAAAGTGAGGAGCATTGAAAATCGGTCTGCCCAATGGAAAGTGAGTAGCATTAACAACCGGTCTGCCCAATGTAAAGTGAGGAGCATTGATAACCGGTCTGCCCACAGGAAAGTGAGGAGCATTGACGGCCAATCTGCCCAATGGAAAGTGAGTAGCATTGACAACCGGTCTGAACAATGAAAGTGAGGAGCATTGACATCCGGTCTGCCCAATGGAAACTGAGGAGCGTTGACAACCGGTTTGCCCACTGAAAAGTGAGGACCATTGACAACCGGTTTGCCAACTGGAAAGTGAGGAGCATTGACAGTCGTTCTGCCCACTGGAAAGTGAGGCGCATTGACAGCCGGATTGCCCACTAGAAAGTGAGGAGCATTGACAACCGGCCTGCCCAATGGAAAGTGAGGAGCATTGACAACTGATCTGCCCAATAGAAAGTGGGGAGCATTGAGAACGGGTCTGCTAAATGGAAAGTGAGGAATATTGTCAACTGGTCTGCCCAATGGAACGTGAGTAGCATTGACAACAGGTCTGCCCAATAGAAAGTGAGGAGCATTGACAACCAGTCTGAACAATGGAAAGTGAGGAGCATTGACAACCGGCCTGCCCAATGGAAAGTGAGGAGCATTGACAACTGATCTGCCCAATAGAAAGTGGGGACCATTGAGAACGGGTCTGCTAAATGGAAAGTGAGGAATATTGTCAACTGGTCTGCCCAATGGAACGTGAGGAGCATTGACAACTGATCTGCCCAATAGAAAGTGAGGAGCATTGACAACCGGCCTGCCCAATAGAAAGTGGGGAGCATTGACAACTGATCTGCCCAATAGAAAGTGGGGAGCATTGAGAACGGGTCTGCCCAATGGAAAGTGAGGAATATTGTGAATACACGCTTAGGTTCTAGTTACAAAATAATTAGTAAATTAGTTGTTTAACCAAAGACAAACATTATAATGACATAGGTAGTGAGAGTGAGAAACAAGTGCCTAATATAAATTTTGTAACCACACTCATTCTTACGTTTTGCAGATTTCATAAAATCGTCGTGGCATACTATTTTATAAAATAAACTTAATGGGTCAGCTAGTGAATGTAATTTTCGGTGTCATCTTTCTTGTGGCAATTCAGAATTCAAGATGTAAGTTTTATGGTACCCAAAATAACCACAATTACGTGGTTATTTTGGTTTAGTTATTATTTTCAATATTGAACTTTTGGTTAATCACGGAAAAATCCACCCCCTCTCAAAATTTTATATTATACGCTTCATGTTACGTGGAATCCAAAAGTCAAACTCTGGAATATCATTATGTTTGTGCTATTGATGTATTGATAACTTCATCAGTGATTGACATGCTTCTGGGGGATTTAGAAACTTATACGTCATGATATCTGGCTATCATCCGACACGATAATCCATACTTTATGCATACGAATGAAGCCATCATACCTTTCTCGATGTATTTGCTATAGTCAATATTTCGAGTAGTACTTTTCTCCATATATGTATACTTACTTATTATGACCCAAATTTACAAAACTCAACGAATTTTGGACGCCCTCTTACCTCATATAATATGAAGCCTCTCTTTATACAGTGACAGAATAAAAATAAAAAATAAGAACTTTCCTACAGGCTTTGCAGTATTATGGGGTTGCCCATATAAAAATGAGGCCATCTTTTCCATTTCAATGGAGATTTTAGAAGCAAACAATGGAATTGTTTTTGGTCATGCTGTTCCTGGGGCACCAATAAATGACTGGATTGTTTTGCAAGATGTATTGAATAAAATACAAAGTGCTTTACAAACAATAATAACTACAATGCCATATAACCAGATGGACTGTATCACAAAGTAAGTTCATTTTGTTTTAACCATTTCCCCAGAGGTAAGATCATCAATAATTTACGCCAGCGGTTCCCAAATGGAAGTCACAACCCAAAGCCACGGGGGTCGTGGTTCGACGCCATAATTCATTTTTTTATATAAAATCATTAGAAATTACAAAGTGTATCATAATATATATGTGTATTTGTTGGACATGGAATTTGATTTCCAGTGTCCACAATTATTATAGAGAGCATTTCTTTAATCAAATGTGTATTGGTTTGACACGGAATTTGATTTCCAGTGTCCACAATTATTATAGAGAGCATATGCTTAATCATATGGATATTGATTGGACCAGGAATTTGATTTCCAGTGTCCACAATTATTATAGAGAGCATTTGTTTAATCATATGGGTATTGATTGGACGTGCAATTTGATTTCCACTGTCCACAATTATTATAGAGAGCATTTGTTTAATCATATGGGTATTGATTGGACGTGCAATTTGATTTCCAGTGTCCACAATTATTATAGAGAGCATTTGTTTAATCATATGGGTATTGATTGGACGTGGAATTTGATTTCCAGTGTCCACAATTATTATAGAGAGCATTTGTTTAATCATATGGGTATTGATTGGACGTGGAATTTGATTTCCAGTGTCCACAATTATTATAGAGAGCATTTGTTTAATCATATGGGTATTGATTGGACGTGGAATTTGATTTCCAGTGTCCACAATTATTATAGAGAGCATTTGTTTAATCATATGGGTATTGATTGGACGTGGAATTTGATTTCCAGTGTCCACAATTATTATAGAGAGCATTTGTTTAATCATATGGGTATTGATTGGACGTGGAATTTGATTTCCAGTGTCCACAATTATTATAGAGAGCATTTGTTTAATCATATGGGTATTGATTGGACGTGGAATTTGATTTCCAGTGTCCACAATTATTATAGAGAGCATTTGTTTAATCATATGGGTATTGATTGGACGTGGAATTTGATTTCCAGTGTCCACAATTATTATAGAGAGCATTTTTTTAATCATATGGGTATTGATTGGACGCGGAATTTGATTTTCACAATTATTATTATTATAGAGAATATTTTTTTTTTTTTTTATGAAATTCAAAACTGATACTCTTTGAAACATATCATCGGCAATTTTTTTTTCTAATGTCCCATCTGATGGGCACTTTAGGGTACCAAACCTCAAATTCGGGTCAATTTTCTAAAAGCGGCAATATCTCTCCATTTTGCTGAAATTTAAAACAGAGACTGTTTGTAACATATCATCGACAAGTTTTGGATCTCATGGGGCTATTTTCATCTCAGGGCACTTTAGTGCACCAAACCTCAAATTCGGGTCACTGTTCTAAAAGCGGCAATATCACTCCAATTTTGTTGATATTTTAAACAGAGACTGTTTGTAACTTATCATCGACAAATGTTGGATCTCATGGGGCTATCTTCATCTGGGGGCATTTTAAGGCACCAAATCTCAAATTCGTGTCACTTCTCTAAAACCGGCATTATCAATCCAAATCCGTTTTCAAAAATATTTTCACTGAAGAGCTGTGATAACAGCCGAAGATTGCCACTGCTAATTGATATAATATTTTCATCAAATATCTGCAACATCATCCGGAGCCTGCCAAATTTCTAGATTAAAGGAAGATAAAGTTTAGTACGACTTTCCGTACTCTTTATTTTTTATACAGCGCCTGAGGGCTTACTCTAGCTCATTTTGAAAGTCGTATACATAACTGCAATATATAGAATACAGATCAACGGCAAACGATATTCTCAAATAAAAAAAATGTATATTTTATCTTCTTGCCTGCACTTTGCCTGTCCTGTATCCATGAAGATTGTCAAATGGTCTGGCTGCTGTCAATTGCTCACCTCTGCTAACAGCGCCGATGCGTACCAACACAGCTATTACAGTGTGGCGAGGGTGCAAACAAGCAGAACCATCCCTGGCACAAGTTGGTATATCTGTTTCGCCATTCCTAGTTCTATGTAGCGCATTTGTTGTGATCCGTTGTTTTAAGTATGGTAACGCGATATTGTAATTTTCTGTGATTGCCCATTCATAATTTTTTATTCTCGTTGCACGTGTGCTACTGGTTTACGCCTCACTTTTCTGCACCCCCCATTTTTTGGCGCTCTGTTCGACGGAACGCCTCGAATTGCCCTAGACCCGGCACTGGAAGACTCATATTGGGATATTCATATTGGACCATACTTGCAGATATTAAAATCAGAAAACCTTTGCCCGTATATTCTTCCTCATTGAAATCTAATTTTCTTGGTCTATAGATCGAGGTTGGTTTGTACACGGGGTAGGTTGAAACACTCGGTTATTAATCGGATTAAGTCGTCGATACGAAGATCAAACATACAATACGATGCAGCAGATCTACAGAAGCGTTTACAGTGACAAGGAACCATTCGTTCAGATTGTCTTCTTGATAAATGGTTTTTCTAGTTCGTAAGTGAATTTTTGAGATTTTGAAATTTAATTTTTTTGATTAGATTTTTTTAAGGAAATATAGGTAATCTGAGAAAGCTTATAGTGTCAGATTTTGAAATTTAATTTTTTTGATTAGATTTTTTTAAGGAAATATAGGTAATCTGAGAAAGCTTATAGATTTTCATATGAAAATAAAGTGATTTTCTTTTTAATTTGTACTTAAAAATGAATTAATTTGTGCGAAAAACTTATTTGGGATTTGTTTGGTATAATAGGATTGAGGCAGATAGATTGGTGCGCTGTACCAACCTACCCCGGATACAATTCCTTGGTATTGCTTCAGTCCTTGCTTGCAGCTAAATTATGACAGTAGGTATATCCAAGTATTCTTATATTAGACATTGTTTCGTTGCCGAAAAAGGGTACATTATGGCCTAATGTAAATTCATTTTTATGTCCCTGTAAAAAAAAAATATTTTCTGTACTTTTTCCAACAGCTTACAACAATTCTAGCCACATTCAGGGCTACCGGGAGGGGGTTTGACGGGAGAAATCCCCCCAGGCCCGGGTTTTTGGAGGGTCCCTTGAGAACTTTTTCATTATAGTATGCGTACATACAAGCGTACAGAGTGGTACAGCACGTCTCCTGACAGGATGGAAATGACCTCAAAGAAGAATGTTCTGAAGAAGAAAACTCTTTTCCCCAAGAGGAATACCAAGGCGCAAAGTGATGAAGAAGAAGATGAGGAGGACGAATCTTGCTATTTCCTTATTTGTAGTGAAAAACTGGATCAGCAAAAGACAAGAGTTTCTAATGTAAACGGCGTAAAAGACGGGCGCATGGTCTATGTACAGATGGATGCAGATGATTAAATTTTCATTTACCTATCTATACTTATAAATAATAAATAAAATGTTTTCTTTCATAAATAATCATTACTAGTTTGCCATTTCTTTAGTTTTAGCAAGATAATGTGTGAAAGAATTTACCCCCGATACTGCTGACGGGACCAAACTACCCCAGACCCAGTCTTGGTTGGTCAAAAATCTAGACTCTTTGACTTCATTTATATATTTTTTTTCTTCAGATTATAAAATCTATCACAAAAAAATTATCATTGAAAAAAGGCCAAATTCCACTCACTCAACGAAAAAATTCCGCCTATCAAAGTAGTGATATCTATTATTGGGGCCAAGTTTATTGTTACTGATGTATATCGCGCACTTAAATTTATTATTGCACGTTCTTCTGTCTCAATTCTCTTAAAATAATACCGACTTTACACTTGGTTAGTTTTTTTCTAAGGGGATTCGTAAAATACTACCTTTTTACAAAGTGGCCAACTCTAAAGTCGGTATTACTTTAAGAGAATTGAGACAGAAGAACGTGCAATAATAAATTTAAGTGCGCGATATACAGCAGTAACAATAAACCCCAATAATAGATATCACTACTTTGATATAGGAGGAACTTTTTGGTTGAGTGTTGAGTGAGTGGAACTTGGTCTTTTTTCAATGATAATTTTTTTGTGAGATATCAATACTTTTTGTAAATTACTATATGTAACTGATTATTTAGCGGTTTTTTCTTCATTTCTTCTTCTTTTTGATTAAAAAACATGACCTATCCCCAGTAGAACCGGATATCTGACGGTGTGAAAATCATGGTGAATTGCTTCGTGTAAAGATACACTGGTGCTTTCTGGAACTTGGCCTGGCGCACTGCCGTGCGCTCAGATAAAATGGATTTTCTTTCACTAATTATGGAAAATAATGTCATTTAAATGACTTCTGTTCTCAGCTTCGCCATGATGAGCTCGTTTTAAAATTTTCAATAACATCTTTCAAAATATGTAGCTGTATCGTTTGAATTTCTGCAACAATTTTGGCCTTGAGTTAAAGGATTGTCTCGGGCTTATTCACATATACTCGCTCCTTCAAATAACCCCAGAGAAAATAGTCAGAAGCCGACAAATCGCGCTGGCCAATTAATTCCCGATTTTCTGGAAATTATTCGTTCTTTAAAAACTTGCCTTAAAAGATAATTGATCGCTGATTTAAATAATAAAATTCTATTAATCTGGCTCTTTGTTCAGTTTTGAATCTCTCCATTATTTATTCTCCAGGTGTTATTTATATAATCTAAAAAAAAAGAATATATATATAAACGAAGAAGTTATTAAATTTTTAAATCCCATGGTGACTTTTGGTCTATATTTTCAGTAGAGGCACGACAACAGCCGAAGGCTGCCAAATCTAATTAGAATAATATTTTCAAAAGAGAATCACGTTGGAAAATCTAATTAGAACCCTATTTTTACTAGAGAGCTGCGAAATGAACCGAAGGCTGCCAAATCTAAATATATTTTCAATGGAGAGCTGCGACAATAGCCGGAGGCTGCCAAATTCCTAGAATGAAGGAAGATAAAGTTTAGTACAGTTTTTCTTACCATTTGATGTAGAAATCTCAAAATTGTTGTTGAATTTCGGAACCGGGCAAACAGCTAGTTTCTTATATAATTTTGATCTCCTGAAGCTACCACAATATCGTGGTATGCACTTGTCCAGTCGTGTTTAACCTTCCTCTTCGCCTCTTCCTCCTGACTTGCTTTCGGCTTCTCTCTAGAGAGTAAAATTGCTGTAAATAAAGTCATTCCAACTTATTTGTGCGAGACGGTGTTTTTGTTTCGCAACAACTTTTTATTATACATCTAAACCCCCAAAAATACCACTGCGTGCTATAAAATTCCCCGCCAAGTCATCACCCCCAAAAAACATATGAAATCTATTTTGGGCCCCGCTATCCACTCTTCCATTCTTCGAAATGTAATGTAATAATATATTTGTACAATTAAATTATTCACAATTAATACAATTTAAATAAAATGCAATAATATAATAAAAAATATTATAAAGTCCCAAATTTATTGGGTTGACCCCCAAAACGCAGTCTTGGTGGGGTACCTCTCATCATTATTAAACGTAACGAATTTATGAACCGCTAAATTAGAACAGACGAACAGAGTGGTCCCTATCTCCTAGTGGTTAAACGAACCGTGGTACCCCACCAAGACTGCGTGTTGGTGAAGAGAGTGAGGAAATCAGACTAAAATTCTGAAATCGTTTGGGGTGGGGTCGGAATTTAAAGTCATTAGGTATTTTACAAGGGAGTTTACAACAACCTTGGTGTGAGGTACGTACATTGAATGCTAATTTGTTTTCAAAAAATTCACACGATCTAAATTAAATTGATTCTCAATGAAAAAGAATGAATGGGTTTATTTCTTGGATCAGTTTCATTGGGGTTAAATACAACTTCGGTGGTGCTGTTTTGGGGGTAAACCCATTCAATTTGGGACTTTATAATATTTTTATTATATTATTGCATTTTATTTAAATTGTATTAATTGTGAATAATTTAATTGTACAAATATATTATTACATTATATTTCGAAGAATGGAAGAGTGGATAGCGGGGCCCAAAATAGATTTCATATGTTTTTTGGGGTGATGACTTGGCGGGGAATTTTTATAGCACGCAGTGGTATTTTTGGGGGGATCTCATAACTTTTTGTAGCAAGAATATATGTATTTATATAATAGTAAAAGGGCAGAGATCTTGCAAAAGTATCATATCTGAATTATTATCATCTATCTTCAAACTATACCCCAGACAACGTCCGGTGAAGAAACCAAGGTCCAACCGGTCATTTCCTTGAGGGCGCTGGACGTTTTTCGGCCTGTACTTTCAATTTTTTAAAAGAAAATTTTCAGTCAAAATTTGGAGAAAAAATTTGAGTATGACAAAGTCTGGTGGAGAAATCAAGGTTCAACCTGATCATTTCCTTGAGGGCGCTGGACGTTTTTCAGCCTGTACTTTCGGATTTTTAAAAGAATTTTTTTAGTCAAAATTGATAAAAATCAAACTATCATCAACTATCATTAATCAATGTGTTACACCCGGTATAAATAATTGAATGTGTAAAATAATATTGTATTATGTATCATGTGAGGAAATCCTAACTGAAGAAAAATATGAGCTGGTTAACAATTAATTTGTCTTATATAACACCCTGTATATTCTTGGTACTAACCATGTAACTCTGCTTGATTTGGTGATTCAAATAACAACTCATACGTCCATATCGGTTCATTAGTTCGGAAAGCATTTTCTGGTCTGAACTTTTAGGTTCACTAAAGAAATTTTTTTAGTCAAAATTGATGAAAATCAATCTATCATCAACTATCATTAATCATTGTGTTACACCCGGTATAAATAATTGAATGTTAAAATAATATTTCATAGTGTATCATGTGAGGAAATTCTAACTAAAGAAAAATATGAACTTTCTAACAATTTATTTGTCTTATATAACACCCTGTATATGAGATAAATTACACCCTGTATATTTTCGGTACTAATTATGTACCTCTGTTTGATTTGGTGATTAAAATGATACCTCATACGTCCATATCGGTTTATTACTTTGGAAAATATATAACACGTGTATCAAATAAATACCCCCAATTTTGAGGGTTTTTGGAAATTTGGGGCTCAAGGGTTCACTGAGGGACAATATAAGTAGCAAAAGGCACATCTGCCACTCACGAGAAAAAAAAATGAGCTATCGTTCATCAAAATCGGTCCAGTAGTTTTGGCTATAGGTGCGTCATCATCAAAGAAGAAGCAGCAGCAGCAGGAGGATCAGACGATGAGAAAAAAGTGCACTTTTCAGAAGCCTATATCTCCGATTTGACTTAACTGATTTTGTTGAAACTTCATATACTTCGTCTCGCCCCATACGTAGGAAATTATCATTTTTATCCTGAAGTGTGTAGTTTTTCCTCTGGAAGTAGCTGAAATCATCAATGTAATTGAAGTAGCTGAAATCATCAATGTATAATATACTCTTGGTAGCTACCGCATTTTTTTGACTTGGCGGGGCGGAGCGCTACCGCGCTCCTTAATATACAGGTTGCTGTGCCCAACGGTTTAGGTTTTATAATATGGCAAAAACAAACAGTTTTATTTTCTTTTACTATAGAAGATAAAGTATTGTAATCGTGCAATTTTTTTATTCTATCGGGTGTTTTGTGTTATATTGGAATCGGTCATATCTCCCATACTAGAGCTCTAATTTCAAAAAACTATTTGGAGAGCTTGAAAAAAAGTCTGCAAAAACGTTATCCCAAGTGGGGTCATCAAAAATCAAAATAACAAAATGACGGACATTTGAAATATTCATTTAGATTTTCTGAAAATCCAACCCATGAAGTATTCAATAGAACACAACACAATGAAATAACTTCTGTTTCGATGAATTTTCAAGTGTTATGTCGCTTTTTGGTACAAGGTCAATGATGAATTTAAAAGAACTTCTTGTAAATTAAATCCTGTTGATTGTTACTTGTCTTATGGGGCCACATGAGTATCGGACAAGCTCTTGTGTATCAGACAGAGATGAAATCACCTATTTATCCTTGTTTCAAATTGCCTTCAGCAGTACAAATACGACAGCGTTGCCTGTTACAGCTATAGCCAGGACATCTTGATCGATGAATGTTTGTTTTTCTTAATTTGAACAGAGGTGCGAAAGCAATGAGTTTTTATAAATTCATCATTGACCTTGTATCATTGTGCTGCCAAAAAGTGACATAAGACTTAATTTTTTTGATAAAGTCATCAATACAAAAGTTATTTCATCGTTATGATTTTTTAATGAGAAAAAAACGGCATTGAAATATTGACATCGAAAATTTAAGCCCATTACAATATTTTCTTCTTTCATCATAGTCATCAGATTTTTATTTTCAGATTATGCGGAAATATAGAAAAGCTACTCAAAAAATATAATCGACCGCCTATTAAGTATCTTGAATTTGATGAATTCAAAGCCATTTTTAAAAAATACAAGCCCGTCTTTGGTTACGATTCCTTAAACGGGATCGTTGTTAAACTGCTTGAATTATTTCTGCGAGATAATTCTGAGTATACAAACTATATCTATTTGGCAACAGTGCATGCTAGTGCACCTGTTCAATATGTAACGGAACAAACATCGAAATCAGAAATTGATTTGAAATCATTTGTACACAGTCATGTTGCAGGTATGGGTAAATCCTGTTTTTAGAGAGGCTACAATACAAAGGATGGATATACCTTCCCCCCCCCCCCCCCNTACATTGTACTTTAAAAACATTAAATAGCCAGCGTCTATGGTACGTTGAATACATCAGTTCCCGTTAGATCACTGAAGTTAAGCAACGTCCAGCGAGGTTGTACCATGTGGGTGTAAACGTGGATTCGCGCCCTCGTGTAGCCGGCTATTTTTCCAGCCCAACCCAAGCAGGGTGAGGTCAATGTAGGTAGCTGGTTTGCAAGTTTCAGCGAATGGAGGGTAAAATCCGCGTCTTGAATGTCCAATAGATGTTAAAGAGACGTTAAGTCAAAATAAAATAAAAAAAAATATTAATAATAAAAAAAAAAAAATAGAATTTATCGTTGTGAAGCATGGGCGAAACAACTAGTTCAATATATTATGTCGGAAAAATTGAGCATATTGAGGTATTAATCAACATTTCAAGCTGCTCAAATGTTGATCAATACATTGTGCAGCTTTGTGATCTTTCCTGAAAATCCCCATCAGGGACGATGATGTGTCAAAGAAAATATGTTTACCCACATATTGTAAACCAACGCATGATATTTTATTTCCAATTCCAGCCATCTTGAAAATTAACTTTGATAACATTGAAGGTTACATTGTCATGGATCCACTACGCGTCCTCATGACTCCTGTCTGTCTGATGGCGGCAGACATCGACTTTCATCTTCATAATGAGAGAGGTATTTATAACCTGAAGACAGGGCCGGGATAAGAGTACATATACGAAATAATTGGGCTCCTAAATAGTTTGAAAAAATAATTGAACCGATATCTATTTATAATTTAACATAAATTGAAATTCTGAGCATTATATGCTCAGAATTCCAATAGGCTGGAGCCTAGAGCGGCAAATTTTATGGAACGGCAAATTTTGGCCAAATTTTTTTATGTATTACAGAAATTAAAATTATTCATATTTATACCTACAGGGTGTTTGGCTATAAATTGGACCCCAGAATATGGTGGGTAGCTGAGATCAAATGGATTTTTTTTTAAAAGAAAAAGCATAGCCGAGTTACAGGGTGGAGAAAGTAATTTTTGGTCAACTTTCAACTTCGCTTGGTGGGTTCTGTGTGACCGAACAAAAAGAAGACGGAACCTAATCCTAGTTTTTGATGGCGGTGATTTCAAATATTTTTTTTTTTTTTTTTTTTTTTTTTTTTTTNTTTTTTTTTTTTTTTTTTTTTTTTTTTTTTTGTCTGTTGTCAATTGTGATTCGATTTATGATAAGAACGTGTCTTTCTACGAGTTTCTGAGTTTTACTCAAATTTGTGAATTTTCATATTTTCTGATGAAAGTTAACATGAGTATTGTGCTAGTTTAGAAGACATTTTTTTCCGATTTTTTTTTTTTCCTTTCCTAATTATTATTATTATATTTAATTGTGTTTTGAACATATAGTATGTATGTCCCTGCACATTACAATTTCTATAAAAAATACATATTAAGATTACATAAAAAAAAAAATACATATTAATATATACAAGAGAGAGAAAAAAATACATATGAAATACACAAGAACGAAGAAAAATACATGGGAAATACAAGAGAAGGAAGAAAAATACATGAGAAATACATGAAATTTATTACATGAGACGATAGAATTATAGAAAAAAGAATACATATGATATCTATGGGAAAAATACATGGAAATATAAGAATTAGTTAATAAAATCCGACTGACTATATGGAGCCATTTGTATCAGTTGATTTTTCAGCTCTTTCTTAAATTGACGCCCGTTCAGGTGTTTAATATTTTCATTAAACATCCAAATGTAATCTGAGTTCAGATTACATTTGCCATGCTCAGGTACTGGTAAAATACAATTTAATACTGTTTTTTAAGTCAGGAAAAAGAAATGTATTGAATCGAAAAATTTTGGACTTTGGAAGGCGCCAATCTGGTGCACGATCTTTTTTCGAAATTCTTGATTTGACAGTTTTGTGTCCAGGACTTTAATTGGAGCTTATTTCTAAAATTTTATCGTAATCGGACCATTTTCGTAGTTCTCTCTTAACATGAGAATTGCATTTTTTGTTCTATTTTTTAATTTTTTTTACACAAAAAGTGGTAGAAAAGGGCGCTCTCTTCATATGTTGAATCACATTTAAGAACAGACAAAAATATTTGATCACTTTTCAGGCTTACTTAAATGTTGTTTTTGTTTTCTTAAACTTTGTTGACATATTTGAAATCACCGCTATCAAACACTACAATTTAGTGTCCATCCAATTTTGTTCGGTACACAGAACCCACCAAGCGACGTTGAAATTTGTCCAAAAATAACATTCTCCACCCTGTAACTCGGTTATGCTTCGTCTGGCTCACTAAAGAATTTCGTAAAAAAATGTTCCATTTGATCCCAGCTAATACCCACCATATTCAGGGATCCAATTTATAGCCAAAAACCTGTATACCTAATCCTATTAGGTTCTTACAAACATTTCAACATATTATTATAAACATATTGTTTATAATAATACCTTTTAAACCTTATTAGATAATTTTACTTTCCTTATCCTATAAGAAGAGAGCATTGTAATAGGCTGAAATTTTTGATGTCGATTTTTTAATGCCAAAATATATTTTGAGTCACCGGGGCCGAAATATCGATTTTCATCCATCGGTCCGTGAGTGTGTCTGCCCTCTGTCTGTCTGTGAACAAGATATCTCAAGAACGGTAAGCGCTAGAGACGAAATGTTTGGTTCGAAGTTACGGTTTTAGTTAATCCCGCCTAAAGAGGGAACGGTAAGAGCTATAGTTTGAAATTTGGTCCCTTTCATATAAGTTTTATGCGTTGATTGCGGAACGACACTTTGGTTGAAGTTTAATATAGCTACAATTTTTGGCGGTTCCTGTCTAAAAAGAGAACAGTAAATGTTAGATGTATGAAATCAATTTTACACCTGGAATGCAAAATGACACTTTTGGTTGAAATCGAATCTTCCCTTGGCGTTTTTTTTTTTTTCATGTTAGCGGTTTTCACGAGTCTGGCATAAAAAGAAAACTGTAAGAGCTAGAAATTGAAATTTGGTGCCTGTTCAATTGTTCATATTAATTTTATGAATGGAGTACGCCACTGCATTTTCGACATTGAATTCCAATTTACCGTCGCCGGGTGGTTTTTGGCTTTTTAAAAAATTGTCCAAAATAGAACGTACAATTGGCTATTTTGTCGCTTTTTACTGTTTTCACGTAACCTGTCTTAAACCTTGGAAAAGGAACGGTGGGTGCTGCCAGAGAATCGAAATTTGGCATGTATGTTGTCAGTTTTATGACATGAACGACACACCAAACTTGGTTGAAATCGAATATACCGTTGGTTTTCGCGAACCCTGGAAATGAATAGTTTACCATTCTCCTTTTAGGAGAATGGTACCTAAACTATTCATATCAATTTCATACATTGATACTGTAGGCTGAAGTGTAATCTATTGTATTTTTTTTATATTTGGCTGCTTTTGTCGCTTCTTAGTGGTTTTACGCCGCTTACATTAAAATTTAGTGCCTATATGTAACCATTTTATGCGTGAAATGCATTTTTGCCGTTTTTCAGCGGTTTTCGAAAATGTCGCGTACAATGAAACGGTAAGAGCTAGAAATAGAAAATTGATGACTATTCATATCAATTTTTTGTATAGAATACCGATTTTTAGCGGTTTTTGGCCGATTTGCTTTTTTGACTCTTGCCTAGAGGGAAATCAGACTTGAAATTTTGATGGTATGTCAATTGTATTTATTTGACGCTTTGCGAAACTTTTGATTAAGGTTTAATTTTGGCCTCTTTTTGGCCGCCGCGCCGTAAGAGTCGCAGTGGGTCGTGCTGTGGTAGGCATACATACGCCATGTGGTGTTGAGTTCGAGGGAGATGTACATTATTATGTAAGTAGTACATTAAAGCATAACTTACCCCGCCTTATTATTAAGTAATACTAGTTCATGATTGAGTTTTTATTAGCTCAGAAATATACACATGCAAAAACTTTTTCTTGTTTAATCTTAACTAATCGTTGAAACTGACACATCGGTTCCCCAGTTCACAATCATACTAATTACGGTAACAAGGTGGTGTAATTAGAACAAAAGTGCACAAAACAAAAAGAATAATTTCAATTACAAAAATTATATTTAGGTAGATAATATTATTTTATGATTGTGAACTGCAAAGGTCAGGAGGCGCGGCAAATGTGTCAATCCGTCACTGCCATTAACTCTAAAACAAAATCCGCTCGATCGAGTTTTACCAATTTTTGCATAAAGAATCTCCAGCATTAAGCACCCAATGGTTAATAAAAAAAATCTTATAAATTAACAGAAATTCCAAATCTTAGCATATTATAGTAACAGATAAAATTGGCTCTCTGAAGAAGGGAGCTCTCTAGCGAAAACTGTAAGAGCTAACTCAATTCTGATCATACCATTGGACGCACCTTGATATTTTACATTACATGGGACAAAAAACCCGATTTTGAAAAAATTTGAGTTAGACCCCTTCTGATATAAGCTGACGTTTTGTTGTACACTACAACAGATTTTATTACTTTCACAGAAATTTTAGGAGTCAAAAGCAGGTTCAGAATGTTACCTTATAATGGAACTGCCCTGATAAGAGTAGGAGAACAGTATGCTCCACTCCCACCATATATGATTCAGAGTTACGATGTCAATTTGGATGGAACGGTGACCAATCATTTATATTACATTAAAAGATCTTATTGTTCCATGATGTACTCCACTTATAAAACTGGTCTATTGAATCCAATAGTCTCTATAGCTAAAATCAACAAACAAGGATACATGGCAGCACTTATTCACTCTGATTTAACGCAAAATGAAACAGATTCAGAACTAGGTCCATTCTTTAAAGTAGTCACTCCGAAGGAAGAATATAAAATCTATTTTAGAGAATTTAATAAGCCTACTAAGGTACGTATGTTTTATAATTTTTTGTGAACATCACACGACTTTCCTTAGATAATGAGGAGTTTTCATTGCCCAAACACGTTTTGAGGTCCACAAAGCACAAATCTCAAATCGACAAACACATCACACACGGACCAATGGCTGAAACTCGAGATTTGGGCTCTATGGACCTCAAAACGTGTTTTTACATTGGAAGCTGGACATCGAAAATTGTGGTCCATTACACAATCCTTTCCTTTTATAGGATAAGGAAAGTAAAAAAATAAATGTTACGGAAAACTGTACTAGACTTTCTCTTCCTTAATCATTCCATCAGACTACTACCGAATGTAGATGTTGCTCTTCTAAAGTTTTAAGTCTTTTAGTGATACTATTGTTATATTTCTATTTTCTGTTGATGTTGACCATTATTTTAAAAATATTTTGCAGCCTTTGGCTGCGGACTTTGTTCTTTAGTAATAGTATTAATTTAAAAAGATTTTGGAGCCTCCGGCTGCGGACTTTGCTCTTTAGTGACAGTATTATTTTGAACGATTTTGCAGTCGTCGGCTGAGGACTTTGTTCTTTAGTGAGAATATTATTTTGAAATATTTTGCAGCCTTCGGCTGTGGACTTTGCTCTTTAGTGATAGTATTATTTTAAAAAGATTTTGCAGCCTTCGGCTGTGGACTTTGCTCTTTAGTGA
>CM022875.1:7972154-8010757 GCA_012654025.1 Pachypsylla venusta
CCCCCCAAAACCATAGCCTGAGACCCCAGAAAAATGATCACAGTTCAAAAATATGCAACCGTTTTCGCGTTTTCGAGTTACGGCCGATTTTTGTATGGGAAATCATAGAATACTATAAGAAACGGTAATAAATATAGAACATTTGATAGGAATGGACTCCTCCTCCCCCCACCCCAAGAACAACAAAGACTGGGAGCCCAAAAAAATATCAGAGTTGAAATCTCTCCAACCGTTTTCAAGTTTTTGTATGGAAATTCAATTTTTTGTTTGATTTAAATAAAATTATATACACAAGCAGTTAGTGCCGATAAAATTTAATAGAATTGAACACCAAGTTTGTTGGGTAGAACGTGTTGGGAGTAGTATTGGGTTAGGTTCCAAAATAAAATGCGTGTTGAAGTCTGCGCAAGAGTAGGCTGGGTCGCAGACGCTCTACACAGCTTAACAACCCGTTACTACTCCCCATGTTCTACATATAGGTTAACAAACGTGTATGTAATATGTAATCTATGTGCATGCTCTGATCGCGTTTAAACGGTTGTCGATTATTATTAATGAAGTGTCAGATTTATTATCATTTTTTTTCTCTCATATTCTCGAAACGAAGTTCGGGTAATCAGCTAGTAGTCAATATTTCGAGTAGTACTCTTCTGCATATAGGCATGTATACTTACTCATTATGACCCAAATTTTCAAAACTCGAGGAATTTTGGACGCCCTCTTACCTCATATTATAATATGAAGCCTCTCTTTATCCAGTGACAGAATAAAAATAAAAAATAATAACTTTCCTACAGGCTTTGCAGTATTATGGGGCTGCTCATATAAAAATGACAGCCTCTTTTCCCTAACAATGGAGATTTTAGAAGAAGACAATGGAATTGTTTTTGGTAATATTGTTCCTGGGGCACCAATAAATGACTGGATTGTTTTGCAAGATCTATTCAATAAAACACAAAGTGCTTTACAAACAATAATAACTACAATGCCATATAACCAGATGGACGGTATCACAAAGTAAGTTCATTTTGTTTTAACCATTTCCCCAGAGGTAAGATCATCAATAATTTACGCCAGCGGTTCCCAAATGGAAGTCACAACCCAAAGCCACGGGGGTCGTGGTTCGACGCCATAATTCATTTTTTTATATAAAATCATTAGAAATTACAAAGTGTATCATAATATATATGTGTATTTGTTGGACATGGAATTTGATTTCCAGTGTCCACAATTATTATAGAGAGCATTTCTTTAATCAAATGTGTATTGGTTTGACACGGAATTTGATTTCCAGTGTCCACAATTATTATAGAGAGCATATGCTTAATCATATGGATATTGATTGGACCAGGAATTTGATTTCCAGTGTCCACAATTATTATAGAGAGCATTTGTTTAATCATATGGGTATTGATTGGACGTGCAATTTGATTTCCACTGTCCACAATTATTATAGAGAGCATTTGTTTAATCATGTGGGTATTGATTGGACGTGCAATTTGATTTCCACTGTCCACAATTATTATAGAGAGCATTTGTTTAATCATATGGGTATTGATTGGTCGTGGAATTTGATTTCCAGTGTCCACAATTATTATAGAGAGCATTTGTTTAATCATATGGGTATTGATTGGACGCGGAATTTGATTTCCAGTGTCCACAATTATTATAGAGAGCATTTGTTTAATCATATGGGTATTGATTGGACGTGGAATTTGATATCCAGTGTCCACAATTATTATAGAGAGCATATGCTTAATCATATGGATATTGATTGGACCAGGAATTTGATTTCCAGTGTCCACAATTATTATAGAGAGCATTTGTTTAATCATATGGGTATTGATTGGACGTGCAATTTGATTTTCACTGTCCACAATTATTATAGAGAGCATTTGTTTAATCATATGGACATTGATTGGACACGGGATTTAATTTCCAGTGTCCACAATTATTATAGAGAGCATTTGTTTAATCATATGGGTATTGATTGGACACGGAATTTTATTTCCAGTGTCCACAATTATTATAGAGAGCATTTGTTTAATCATATGGGTATTGATTGGACGTGGAATTTTATTTCCAGTGTCCACAATTATTATAGAGAGCATTTGTTTAATCATATGGGTATTGATTGGACGTGGAATTTGATTTCCAGTCTCCACAATTATTATTGAGAGCATTTGTTTAATCATATGGGTATTGATTGGACGTGGAATTTGATTTCCATTGTCCACAATTATTATTATTATAGAGAACTATTTTTCAATTTATTGTATCGTTTGAAATATATTGTCAAAAAACCAAATAATGTTCTTTTTGGACATTTAGTTCACCTACGCGGAGGGGAAGAAGAACCTGAACGACAAACCCGATTGTTATGAAATTCAAAACAGACTGAACAGACACTCTTTGAAACAAATCATCGCAATTTTTTTTCTCATGCCCCTCTGGGGGGTAGATTAGAGCACCAAACCTCAAATTCGGGTCAATTTTCTAAAAGCGGCAATATCATTCCATTTTGCTGAAATTTAAAACAGAGACTGTTTGTAACATATCATTGACAAGTTTTGGATCTCATGGGGCTATTTTCATCATCAGGGCACTTTAGTGCACCAAACCTCAAATTCGGGTCACTTCTCTAAAAGCGGTAATATCAATACAATTTTGATGAAATTTAAAACAGAGACCTTTTGTTACATATCATCGACAAATTTTGGATCTCATGGGGCTATTTTCATCTAAGGCCATTTTAGGGCACCAAACCTCAAATTCGGATTACTTCTCTAAAAGCGGCATTATCAATCCAATTTTGATGAAATTTAAAACAGAAACTGTTTGTAGCATATCATCAACATATTTTGGACCTCAAGGGGTTATTTTCATCTGGGGTCACTTTAGGGCACCAAATTCGGGTAACTGCCAAATCCGTTTTACCAAAAATATTTTCACTGAAGAGCTGTGACAACAGCCGAAGTCTGCCAAATCTAATTTAAATATTATTTTGACTAGAGAGCTGTGAGCACAAACGAAGGTTGTCAAAGGTAATTCAAATATTTTTTTTTCATATTAGAGATACGGCAACAGCCAAAGGCTGCCAAATCTAATTGAAATTATATATTCCCTGGAGATCTGCGACAACAGCCAAAGGCTGCCAAATCCGTTTTACCAAAAATATTTTCACTGAAGAGCTGTGACAACAGCCGAAGTCTGCCAAATCTAATTTAAATATTATTTTGACTAGAGAGCTGTGAGCACAACCGAAGGTTATCAAAGGTAATTCAAATATTTTTTTTCACATTAGAGATACGGCAACAGCCGAAGGCTGCCAAATCTAATTGAAATTATATATTCCCTGGAGATCTGCGACAACAGCCAAAGGCTGCCAAATCCGTTTTCAAAAATATTTTCACTGAAGAGCTGTGATAACAGCCGAAGATTGCCACTGCTAATTGATATAATATTTTCATCAAATATCTGCAACATCATCCGGAGCCTGCCAAATTTCTAGATTAAAGGAAGATAAAGTTTAGTACGACTTTCCGTACTCTTTATTTTTTATTCAGCGCCTAAGGGCTTACTCTAGCTCATTTTGAAAGTCGTATACATAACTGCAATATATAGAATAGGTACAGATATATAGAAAATATAGAAAATGTATATTTTATCTTCTTGCCTGCACTTTGCCTGTCCTGTATCAAATGGTGCTAACAGCGCCAATGCGTGCCAACACAGCTATAACAGTGTGGCGAGGGTGCAAACAAGCAGAACCATCCCTTGCACAAGTTGGTATATCTCTTTCGTCATTCCTAGTTCTATGTAGCGCATTTGTTGTGATCCGTTGTTTTAAGTTGTAACTTTCTGTGATTGCCCATTCATAATATTTTTCTCTCGTTGCACGTGTGCTACTTGTTTACGCCTCACTTTTCTGCGCCCCCCATTTTAGGCGCCCTGTTATACGGAACGCCTCGAACTACCCTAAAGCCGGCACTGGAAGACTCATATTGGGCCATACTTGCAGATATTAAAATCATAAAACCTTTGCCCGTATATTCTTCCTCATTGAAATCGAATTTTCTTGGTCTATAGATCGGGGTTGGTTTGTACACGGGGTAGGTTGAAACACTCAGTTATTAATCGGATTAAGTCGTCGAAACGAAGATCAAACATACGATATGATGCAGCAGATCTACAGATGCGTTTACAGTGACAAGGAACCAATCGTTCAGATTGTATTCTTCATTAATGGTTTTTCTGGTGCGTAAGTGAATTTTTGACATTTTGAAATTTAATTTTTTGTGATTAGATTTTTTTAAGGAAATATAGGTAATTTGAGAAAGCTTATAATGTCAGCATTGGATTTTCATATGAAAATAAAGTGATTTTCTTTTTAGTTTGTATAAAAATTAATTAATTTGTGAGAAAAACTTATTTGGGGTTTATTGGTATAATAAGATTGAGGCAGATTGGTACGCTGTACCAACCTACCCCGGATACAATTCCTTGGTATTGCTTCAGTCCTTGCTTGCAGCTAAATTATGACAGTAGGTATATCCAAGTAATCTTATATTAGACATTGTTTCGTTGCCGAAAAAGGGTACATTATGGCCTAATGTAATTCATTTCTATGTCCCTGATTTTTCCCAAAATATTTTCTGTACTTTTTCCAACAGCTTACAACAATTCTAGCCACATTCAGGGCCACTGGGAGGGGGGTTGACGGTGGAAATCTCCCAGGCCCGGGTTTTTGAAGGGTCCCCTGAGAATTTGTTCATTACAGTAAGCGCACATACAAGCGTACAGAGTGGTACTGCACGTCTCCCGACCAGATGGAAATGGCCTCAAAGAAGAATATTCTGAAGAAGAAAACTCTTTTCCCCAAGAGGAATACCAAGGCGCAAAGTGATGAAGAAGAAGATGAGGAGGAAGAATCTTGCTTTTGCCTTATTTGTAGTGAAGAACTGGATCAGCAAAAGACAAGAGTTTCTAATGTAAACGGCGTAAAAGACGGGCGCATGGTCTATGTACAGATGGATGCAGATGATTAAATTTTCATTTACCTATCTATACTTATAAATAAAATGTTTTCTTTCATAAATAATCATTACTAGTTTGTCATTTCTTTTGTTTTAGCAAGATAATGTGTGAAAGAATTTACCCCCGATACTGCTGACAGGACCAAACTACTCCGGACCCAGGCTTGGTTGGTCAAAAATCTAGACCCTTTGACTTCATTTATATATTTTTTTCTTCAGATTATAAAACCTATCACAAAAAAATTATCATTGAAAAAAGGCCAAGTTCCACTCACTCAACGAAAAAAATCCGCCTATCAAAGTAGTGATATCTATTATTGGGGCCAAGTTTATAGTTACTGCTGTATATCGCGCACATAAATTTATTATTGCACGTTCTGCTGTCTTGTAAAATACTACCTTTTTTCAAAGTGGCCAAGTCTAAAGTCGGTATTACTTTAAGAAAATTGAGACAGAAGAACGTGCAATAATAAATAGTGGGATATACAGCAGTAACAATAAATTTGGCCCTAACAATAGATATCACTACTTTGATAGCAGGATTTTTTTGGTTGAATGAGTGGAACTTGGCATTTTTTCAATGACAATTTTTCTTTTTGTAAAGATTTACTATATGTAACTGATTATCTTCCTTCATGCAAGATTTCAGCGTCCTAATACCAGTTTAAACTAGATTTCGTATATCTCCTTCCCTAAAGCGGAACCGTTTTGGAGCACCGGGAGTGAAAGAGTTCAAATATAAATTAATTCCTACTTAGTTGCATGTAAATATCTAACATTATGCAAGATTTCAGTGTTTTATCAGTTAAAACTACATTACAATACGTTGTATTGTCTTCCCTAAAGCGACACCGTTCTGGAGCACTTAGAGTTAAAAAGATCAAATTTTTGGATTCTCCCTTTACTTGGATGTCAATTGCTAATTTCATGCAAAATTTCAGCGCTCTAATTATAAGGGAAGTGCCTGAAACTTATGATGATCAATGAATCAGTCAATATGTCAGTCAGTCAGTGAGTATCCAAAAGTGCAAACTTTGAAATTACCTATCTCCCGCCCGGGTTAGCATTCACTTTTGATCCTGTAGTACTGTACTATACTACGGAATGTATGTTCAAAATTTCAATGACCTATCCCCAGTAGAACTGGATATCTGACGGTGTGAAAAACCTGGTGAACTGCTTCGTGTAAAGATACACTGGTGCTTTCCGGAACTTGGCCTGGCTCACTGCCGTGCGCTCAGATAAAATGGAATTTTTTTACACTAATAATGGAAAATAATGTCATTTAAATGACTTCCGTTCTCAGCTTCGCCATGATGAGCTCGTTTTAAAAATTTCAATAACATCTTTCAAAATATGTAGCTGTATGGTTTGAATTTCTGCAACAATTTTGGTCTTGAGTTCAAGGATTGTCTCGGGCTTATTCACATATACTCGCTCCTTCAAATAACCCCAAAGAAAATAGTCCGAAGCTGATATATCGCGCTGGCCAATTAATTCCCGATTTTCTGGAAATTATTCGCTCTTTAAAAAAATTGCCTTAAAAGATAATTGATCGCTGATATAAATAATAAAATACTATTATTCTGGTTCTTTGTACAGTTTTGAATCTCTCCATTATTTATTCTGCAGGTGTTATTCNAAAAAAAAAAAAAAAAAAAAAAAAAAAAAAAAAAAAAAAAAAAAAAAAAAAAAAAAACGAAGAAGTTATTAAATTTTTAAATCCCATGGTGACTTTTGGTCTATATTTTCAGTAGAGAGGTGCGACAACAGCCGAAGGCTGCCAAATCTCTTAGAATAATATCTTCAATAGAGAGTCACGCTGGAAACTCTAATTAGAACCCTATTTTTACTAGAGAGCTGCGAAATGAACCGAAGGCTGCCAAATCTAAATCCAAATATATTTTCAATGGAGAGCTGCGACAACAGCCGGAGGCTGCAAATTCCTAGAATGAAGGAAGATAAAGTTTAGTACAGATTTTCGTACCATTTGATGTAGAAAGCTCAAAATTGTTGTTGAATTTCGGAACCGGGCAAACAGCTAGTTTCTTATATTATTTTGATCTCCTGAAGCTACTACAATATCGCGGTATGCACTTGTCCAGTCGTGTTTAACCTTCTTCTTCGCCTCCTCCTCCTGACTTGCTTTCGGCTTCCCTCTAGAGAGTAAAATTGCTGTAAAAAAGTCATTCAAACTTATTTGAGCGGGACGGTGTTTTTGTTTCGCAACAACTTTCTATTATACATATAAATATACAGGTTGCTCTGCCCAACAGTTTAGGTTTTATAATATGGGCAAAAAAAAAACAGTTTCATTTTCTCTTACTATAGAAGATTGTAATCGTGTATTGTAGTATTGTAATCGTGCAAAATTTTTTTTATTCTATCGGGTGTTTTTGTTATATTGGAATCGGTCACATCTCCTTACTAGAGCTCTAATTTCAAAAAACTATTTGGAGAGCTTGAGAAAAAGTTTGCAAAAACGTTATCCCAAGTGGGGTCATCAAAAATCAAAATAACAAAATGGCGGACATTTGAAATATTCATTTAGATTTTCTGAAAATCCAACCCATGAAGTATTCAATAGAACACAAACAATGAAATAACTTCTGTTTCGATGAATTTTCAAGTGTTATGTCGCTTTTTGATACAAGGTCAATGATGAATTTAAAAGAACTTCTTGTTTTGGCACCTGTGGTCAAATTATGAGAAAGAGACATGCATATTATTACCGGCACCTACAATCTTTTTCATTATATATTCAAATTGCCTTTCGTTTTCACCCCTACCTATCAAACAGGTGGATAGATAGAGTTGCTCAAATTCCCTGGCTTCCGAGACCCTAAATTAAATCCTGTTGATTGTTACTTGTCTTATGGGGCCACATGAGTATCAGACAAGCTCTTGTGTATCATCAGAGACAGAGATAAAATCACCTATTTATCCTTGTTTCAAATTGCCTTCAGCAGTACAAATACGACAGCGTTGCCTGTTACAGCTATAGCCCCAGGACATCTTGATCGATGCATGTTTCTTTTTCTTAATTTGAACAGAGTTGCGAAAGCAATGAGTTTTTATAAATTCATCATTGACCTTGCATCATTGTGCTGCCAAAAAGTGACATAAGACTTAATTTTTTTGACAAAGTCATCAATACAAAAGTTATTTCATCGTTATGTTTTTTAATGAGAAAATAGCGGTTTTCACTAAAAACGGCATTGAAATATTGACATCGAAAATTTCAGCCCATTACATTATTTTCTTCTTTCATCAGTCATGTGATATTCACATCAGATTTTTATTTTCAGATTATGCGGAAATATAGAAAAGACACTCAAAAAACATAATCGACCGCCTATTAAGTATCTTGAATTTGATGAATTCAAAGCCATGTTTAAAAGATACAAGCCCGTCTTTGATTACGATTCCTTAAACGGGATCGTTGTTAAACTGCTTGAATTATTTCTGCGAGATAATTCTGAGTATACAAACTATATCTATTTGGCAACAGTACATGCTAGTGCACCTGTTCAATATGTAACGGAACAAACATCGAAATCAGAAATTGATTTGAAATCATTTGTACACAGTCATGTTGCAGGTATGGGTAATGGGTAAATCCTGTTTTTAGAGAGGTTACAATACAAACGGTGGATAACCCCCCCCCCCCCCNGGGGAAAACCCCCCCCCCCCCCCCAATTTACATTGTTCTTTAAAAACATTAAATAGCCAGGGTCTATGGCACTTTGAATACATCAGTTCCCGTTAGATCACTGAAGTTAAGCAAAGTCCAGCGAGGTTGTACCATGTGGGTGTCCACGTGGATTTGCGCCCTCGTGAAGCATTGGCAAAACAGCTTGTTAAATATATTACGTAGGAAAATTTGAGCATAAGGTAATAATCAACATTTCAAGCTGCTCAAATGTTGATCAATACATTGTGCAGCTTTGTGATCTTTCCTGAAAATCCCCATCAAGGACGATGATGTGTCAAAGAAAATATGTTTGCCTACATATTGTAAACCAACGCATGATATTTTATTTCCAATTCCAGCCATCTTGAAAATTCAATTGGATAACATTGAAGCTTACATTGTCATGGATCCACTACGCGTCCTCATGACTCCTGTCTTTGTGATGGAGACAGACTTCGACTTTCATCTTCATAATGAGAGAGGTATTTATAACCTGAAGACAGGGCCGGGATAAGAGTACATATACGAAATAATTAGGCTCCTAATAGTTTGAAACAATAAACAATAGGCTGAGTAGGCTAGAGCCTAGAGCGGCAGATTTTATGGGACGGCATTTAAACTATTCATATTTATACCTACATGGTGTTTGGCTATGAGATCAAATTGATTTTTTTTAAAGAAAAAGCATAGCCGAGTTACAGGGTGGAGAAAATAATTTTTGGTCAACTTTCAACTTCGCTTGGTGGGTTCTGTGTGACCGTACAAAAAGAAGATAGAACCTAATCCTAGTTTTTGATGGCGGTGATTTCAAATATGCCATCATAATTTTAAAAAACAAAAGCAAAATAGGGGAAAACCGGAAAAGTGATAATTTTTTTTTTTTTTTTTTTTTTTTTTTTTTTTTTTTTTTTTTTTTTTTTTTTNTCGTTATGACAGTAGTAGGTACCTGAGTATACAAACGAAAGTATGAGTTAAGATTTTCTCAAAAGATATCACAAAAAAAAAAAAAAAAATTGTGAATTTTCTTTCATATTTTCTGATGAAAGTTAACATGGTAAGTATTGTGCTAGTTTAGAAGACATTTTTTCCGATATTTTTTTTTTTCTTCTTTCTTAATTATTATTATTATATTAAAGGCTTTTATTTATTTTATTGTGTTTTGAACATATATTATGTATGTCCCTGCACATTAAAATTTACATAAAAAAATACATATTAAAATTACATAAAATAAAAAAATACATATTAAATATATACAAGAGAGAGAGAAAAAAATTCACATGAAGTACACAAGAACGAAGAAAAATACATGGGAAATACACGAGAAGGAAGAAAAATACATGAGAAATACATGAAATTTATTACATGAGACGATAGAATTATAGAAAAAAGAATACATATGGAAAAATAAGAATTTGTATCAGTTGATTTTTCAGCTCTTTCTTAAATTGACGCCCTGAACGGGCCATGCTCAGGTACTGTTAAAATACAATTTAATAGTGTTTTAAAGTCAGGAAAAAGAAATGTATTGAATCGAAAAAATTTTGGACTTTGGAAGGCGCCAATCTGGTGAAGGACTTTAATTGGAGCTTATTTCTAAAATTTTATCGTAATCGGACCATTTTCGTGGTTCTCTCTTAACATGAGAATTGCATTTTTTGTTCTATTTTTTAATTTTTTTTACACAAAAAGTCGTAGAAAGGGGCGCTCTCTTCATATGTTGAATCACATTTGAGAACAGACAAAAATATTTGATCACTTTTCAGGTTTACTTAAACGTTGCTTTTGTTTTTTTAAACTTTGATGGGATATTTGAAATCACGGCTATCAAACACAACAATTTAGTGTCCATCCAATTGTGTTCGGTGACACAGAACCCAACAAGCGACGTTGATATTTGTCCAAAAATGACATTCTCCACCCTGTAAACTCGGCTATGCTTCGTCTGGCTCACTAAAGAATTTCGTAAAAAAATGTTCCATTTGATCCCAGCTAACACCCACCATATTCAGGGATCCCATTTATAGCCAAAAACCTGTATACCTAATCCTAGTAGGTTCTTACAAACATTTCAACATATTATTATAAACATATTGTTTATAATAATACCTTTTAAACCTTATTAGATAATTTTACTTTCCTTATCCTATAAGAAGAGAGCATTGTAATAGGCTGAAGTTTTCGATGTCGATTTTTTAATGCCATATTATATTTTGAGTCACCAGAGCACAAATCTCGATTTTCATCCATCGGTCTGTGAGTGTGTCTGCCCCTCTGTCTGTCTGTGAACAAGATATCTCAAGAACGATAAGCGCTTGAGACTTGAAATATTTGGTTCGAAGTTACGGTTTTAGTTAATCCCGCCTAAAGAGGGAACGGTAAGAGCTATAGTTTGAAATTTGGTCCCAATTCATATAAGTTTTATGCGTTGATTGCGGAACGACACTTTGGTTGAAGTTTAATATAGCTACCATTTTTGGCGGTTCCTGTCTAAAAAGAGAACAGTAAATGTTAGAGCTTAAAATTGGGTTTTAATGATTATATCAATTTTACACATGGAATGCAAAATGACACTTTTGGTTGAAAAGGAATCTTCCCTTGGCGTTTTTTTTTCATGTTAGCAGTTTTCACGAGTCTGGCATAAAGCTCTTACAGGTAGAAATTGAAATTTGGTGCCTTTTCAATTGTTCATATTAATTTTATGAATAGAGTACGCCACTGCATTTTCGACATTGAATTCCAATTTACCGTCGCCGGGTGGTTTTTGGCGGTTTTGGCCGATTTTAGACGGTTTTAAAAAATTGTCCAAAATAGAACGTACAATTGGCTATTTTGCCGCTTTTTACTGTTTTCATGAATCCTGTCTTAAAACTTGGAAAAGGAACGGAGGGTGCTGCCAGAGAATCGAAATTTGGCATGTATGTTGTCAGTTTTATGACATGAACGACACACCAAACTTGGTTGAAATCGAATATACCGTTGGTTTTCGCGAACCCTGGAAATGAATAGTTTACCATTCTCCTTTTAGGAGAATGGTACCTAAACTATTCATATCAATTTCATACATTGATACTGTTAGCTGAAGTGTAATCTATTGTATTTACTTTATATTTGGCTGTTTTTGTCGCTTCTTAGTGGTTTTACGCCGCTTACCTTACAATTTAGTGCCTATATATAACCAATAACCATTTTATGCGTGAAATGCATTTTTGCCGTTTTTCAGCGGTTTTCGAAAATGTCGCGTACAATGAAACGGTAAGAGCTAGAGATTGAAATTTGATGACTATTCATATCAGTTTTTGTATAGAATACCGATTTTTAGCGGTTTTTGGCCGATTTGCGTTTTTGACTGCTGCCTAGAGGGAAATCAGACTTGAAATTTTGATGGTATGTCAATTGTATTTATTTGACGCTTTGCGAAACTTTTGATTAAGGTTTAATTTTGGCCTCTTTTTGATCGCCGCGCCGTAAGAGTCGCAGTGGGTCGTGCTGTGGTAGGCATACATACGCCATGTGGTGTTGAGTTCAAGAGAGATGTACATTATTATGTAAGTAGTACATTGAAGCATAACTTACCCCGCCTTATATTATTAAGTAATACTAGTTCATGATTGAGTTTTTATTAGCTCAGAAATATACACATGCAAAAACTTTTTCTTGTTTAATCTTAACTAATCGTTGAAACTGACACATCGATTCCCCAGTTCACAATCATACTAATTACGGTAACAAGGTGGTGTAATTAGAACAAAAGTGCACAAATCAAAAAGAATAATTTCATTTACAAAAATTATATTTAGGTAGATAATATTATTTAATGATTGTGAACTGCAAAGGTCAGGAGGGGCGGCAAATGTGTCAATCCGCCACTGCCATTAACTCTAAAACAAAATCCGCTCGAACGAGTTTTACCAATTTTTGCAGAAAGAATCTCCAGTGGGAGTATACATATACGAAATATTAAGCCCGCAATGGTTAATAAAAAAATATCTTGGTTATAAATTAACAGAAATTCGGAATCTTAGCATATTATTCTCAAAAATTAGCATAATTTTTTAAATTATCAGTTTTTTCTGGTGCACTCTGTACCACATCGCGATCTGGTCGTTTTTTGGGCGATTTCCAGGTTTGAGCCTAACGTATACAGATCTTCGAATCAATATAATTTTGAGCGACATTATGCGGCGCATAATGTTGCTGCGCGTGGTGGTTAATAGACAAATGTCTTTTGTTGTTCACTTCAGATTTTATTACTTTCACAGAAATTTTAGGAGGCAGAAGCAGGTTCAGAATGTTACCTTATACTGGAACTGCCCTGATAAGAGTAGGAGAACAGTATGCTCCACTCCCACCATATATGATTCAGAGTTACGATGTCAATTTGGATGGAACGGTGACCAATCATTTATATTACATTAAAAGATCTTATTGTTCCATGATGTACTCCACTTATAAAACTGGTCTATTGAATCCAATAGTCTCTATAGCTAAAATCAACGAACAAGGATACATGGCAGCACTTATTCACTCTGATTTAACGCAAAATGGAACAAATTCAGAACTAGGTCCATTCTTTGAAGTAGTCACTCCGAAGGAAGAATATAAAATCTATTTTAATGAATTTCATAAGACTAGCAAGGTAAATATGTTTTATAATTTTTTGTGAACATCACACGGCTTTCCTTAGATATTTATAAAAAAAGTATTGTAATGGGCTGAAATTTTTAATGTGGAGTTTTCATTGCCCAAACACGTTTTGAGGTCCCCAAAGCACAAATCTTAAACCGACAAACACACATACGGACCAATGGCTGAAACACGAGATTTGGGCTCTATCGACCAATGGACCTCAAAACGTGTTTTTGGATTGGACGCTCGACATCGAAAATTTCGGTCCATTACAATCCTTTCCTTCTTATAGGATAAGGAATAAAAACGTCACCATTATATTATGTACCATGAAATGTTCTCCAAAGTTCGGACTTTGCAGTAGAAATTCAACCTATATTATGAGCTCAGATTGCATAACCGATATCAAAATAAAGGCTACTCCCACTTCACTCGTCGCCTTGAATCAAGGTCGTTCCCGTGTTAATAGTTTTCTATATATTTTTTCTCCTACGAAAATCGGCCGTATGTCGAAAACGTTTGGACAGTGTTTTGCAAACCGTGTCCAAAATTAATGTTTAAAAGGCCACCTAAAACTTTTTCGCTATGAGTTGATACATTGTTGCGACAAATTTTAGGATTTCTGACCGTGACCGCCGAATTCAGTCAAAAATCGGCCATAACTAGAAAACGTTCGATATCTCTTACAGTTTTGGACAAACAAATTTTTTCACTGATAATATTTTGTGAGATATCAATACTTTTTGTAAAGATTGCTATATGTAACTGATTATTTATCCGTTTTTTCTTTTCGATTACGCAACATAATATCGTGTATTCATATGAATGTCGTTCAAGACTTTATATTTTTTCTTGTAGGAAAGATTTTTTTAATTATTTTAATTTTCGTCATTCAACTTTTTCATTTTTCTGATTCTCACAAATTCTCAAAATGAAAAAGTCGAATTACGAAAATTAAAATAATTAAAAAAATCATAATATCGGAAACCAGGAATATCAGAAACCAGGAAATTTCTGTGTAAACCGGACCATCTATTTATGTTATGGCTGTGTTCAAGGCTTTTCAATTTTGAAAAATTTGGGTGATCTGCCTCTCCAGGGGGGGTGCAGGTGGCCCAATATTTTGTTTTTTGAAAATGATTTTTATCTTTTTAGCGGTTTATTTTAGAAACGTAACATTTTGATATGTTATGGCTGGTGTTAAGAGCTTTTCGTTTTTGAAAATTTTGAAATAACGATACTATTTATTAATAGTATCCCTAATTGTTTCGCCAAAACTCGAACCCTTATCGAGTTACGGCCGATTTTTGACCAAATTCGATCCGTTACGGTCCGAAATCTTAAAATTTGTTGCGACAACATAACAGCTCAAAGAAAAAAAAATTTAGCTGGCCTTTTAAACATTAATTTTGGACATGGTTTGTCAAACACTGTCCAAACATTTTCGAGATACGACCGATTTTTGTAGGGGAAATCCCCTAGAAAACTATTAACACGGGAACAACCATACCTCTAAGGCGCCGAGCGAAGCGGGCGTAGCCTGCTAGAAATTCATAAAAATACATCGGTAATTATATAATTAAAAAAATACATCCGTAATTATATAATTAAAAAAAATACATCGGTAATTATATAATTCATAAATATAAATCGTTAATTTTACAGGGTGAGTCATTTTCAAGGACATAGTCAAATATCTCGGGCGAAGTGAGGGGTACTTCCATAAAACATTTGGTGCCCGAAGTGAGGGTTCTTTTATACAACATTTCCCGGTTCGCGCACCAAATGTTTTATGAATAAAGTTTGGTCAACTAACATTACAGCCTATGGCAGAATCTCATTAGCTCACCAAACTACTCACAACACGTAGAATAATTAAAACTCAACAGTACTCAGAAATACTTCAAACATCTTAAACTTTAACTATATTATACATAAAAAAATATACTTACATTATGTTAATATATTTTTACTTTCTCTTCCCATAGAAGATAAAGTATTGTAATCGTGCAGAAATTTTGGACATTTTTTGGCCCAAAAAAACGTCTGACGGGAACCCAAAAGCCAAAATAAAGATCAAATATGTCATTTCCTATTGCAATTGGGCCGTATTTTTACTATTTCGTGTCATTTTTGAAGTGTGAAAATATTTGGAGCCATAGGGTCCAAAAAACCGATATTTCCGACGTGCAACGTATAACGTTCCACGTATGACGTACGGAATCGTGTGCAGAGCTCTGGAAGCCAAACCGCTCGTCCGCTTTTGCTGAAATTAGGCACACGTGATCTATGAGCAAAAAGCCCGACCCATATTTTCTTCGTTATCACCCCCAGGGGCAGTCCGAGCCCCCCGTTTTTTGGGACCGAATCTCTAAAATCCAAACCATATAACCAATTTTGATGAAATTTAAAAACAGTAATTATTGAATCATTTTATCTAAAATAAATGGTCTCACGCGGGTGTATCCCTGTCAGAGGTCCCGCCTGGAGTGCCGCCAGGGGCCGAGCAAGGTCCTTAAAATGGAAATTCCTTTTAAATTTTTTTTTAAAATGAATGTCTAGAGCCGACAAGGATCATTCAAAGTATTGGAAATTATTTAACCACTGTTTTTAACCTTTTATTCAGAGTCCCCCCCCCCCAAACCTCTAAAAGGAAAGCCTCATAACCAATTTTGATGAAGTTTAAAATGGGTAACTATGGCATCGTTTTATATATAAAAAAAATAATAGGCTCAAAAAAAAAACGGTCCCTTTTATTCACTTAAAATTCAAAACAATTGATGTCTGGAGCAGGGCCGTCATTAACCTATTGGAGGCCCTGGCATAATAGGATAATGAGGCCCCTATGACTTTGACAGAATAACACTATTTTGTTAGAATAGGCAAATAAAGAAGGAAATAAACAAGGTTAAATATTTATTTTTATTAACAATCACATGGAACGAATAGATAAATGTAATATAGTCCACAAAAGTAACTTTTATAGCATTTACAGGTTAGTGCTTAAAAATCTATGTTATTTGAAGAGGAACCCTTCTAGATTTCAGATGGGCAAAATCGTTAATCACTTCTTCAAAATCTATGCTTTTGAGCACAGCGACAAACTTGTTAATCTCTCTTGAAGCATTGTACTTCTTAATTCTTTTTAATTTGGAGAAGGAGCGTTCCCTACTGCAGTTAGTTACTATCATGCTTAAAAAGATTCTCAGTGCGATTTCTACATTTGGAAATGTATCTTCAATTTTGTTTTCTTTCAAAAGTTAATATACAATCCTCATTTTCACTGTCAACAATTTTCAAGTATTCTGTTAAATGCAAACATTCTATTTCTAACTCTTTCTCATTAACATCTTCATAATAAAATTTAGAAAATTCTTTGCAACTTTGTCTCAACTCTTTAGAATTCACAGTTTTCAAGCGGAAAAATAAATCAAAACGTTTACTGATATTCTTATACGACCTTAATCGCTGTTTAAAATGAACCTAATTTTTGAGTGAGAGTAAAATAGCTTTACGCATGTAAAAGCTAGTAAGTTGGTATTGTAGTCAGTAATTTAGGTTCGATTTCTTCGAATTATATAAGATTTTTGGTAATAAATATTGGTTATCGTTTGTGATCTGACAGGAAGTAGGGTCTTCGTATTTGATCTGAGGGGGGCCCTATCGATCGCGGGGCCCTAGGCACTTGCCCAAAGTGCCCACTGGGAAAGAGGGGTCTGAACAGATAAAATCGAGAAACAACCAAACACTGACTTAAATGAATTGTGCTTACTGAGCACAATTCATTCAAACAAAAGAAAAAAATTCTGTGGCCATTATTTTTACCTAGTTGAGACCCTTTGTGAAGTTTTACAATAACTCAAGGAATTGAAAAGTTAGGCAATTCTTTGCACAAAATTGGCCGCCATTCTCTAACGCCAAACAATAGAAAGCTCAAATTTGTACCAAAGTACTTGTAATTAAAAGATCTTTTCAAAAATGTTTCGCAAGAGGGGGTTCGTATTTGAAAAAAATAACTTGGCCTACCCTGGCCCCGATATGGGGGCCGGCCCTGAAAATTAGCCCCACTGTAAAAGAAGGTTTTGTAACCTTATGTTACCGTGCAAAATTTCAAATTCACTATAAAGTCCTTCCAAAGATATTCAGGGGTTTCCAGACTTTTGCCCCACCCTATATAAATCAGAATTTTGTGTGTATCTATGTACCTATGTAACTATGTATGAGGGGTTGTCTGTTACAATACCACAGCCCAAACGGTAACAGATAGCGAAAAATTGATGGGAATGCCCCCCCACACACACAAAATCATGGTCTACGGCCCCAGGAGAATTATCGAAAAAAATGTGTAACCGTTTTCGAGTTACGGCCAAATTTCTAATTTCTTCTCCAAAATCGGACAGTCACGGTCCGATATCTTAAATTTTGTCGCGAAAACATATCAACTCAAATCGAGAAAGCTTTAGGTGGCTGTTTATTCCTTCTTTTAGGACATTTTCTGCGAAGGTATGGCCAGCCATTCTAGAGTAACAAGTTTGAAATCGGGAACGGGTAAAATAAAATTTAGAAAATACTAAAAAGTAAGAATGGCCGTGCCTCTAAGGCGCCTGGTGAAACTGAGTTCGCCTGACTGTGATTTATATATCAAAAATGGTATGCATGTCATTTTTGCAAATGCCAAACCAATAATTTTTTGGTTAAAATCCAATCTACCATTAACGAGTTTTTCTGCTTTTTAGCGGTTTTCACGAATCCTACCCAAAAAAAGAACTCTGAAATGCTTCAAATTTGGTGTCTAATACACTACAAAACTTTCTTCTTTTAAATTAAATTTACTGGAGACCCCCAAACGTGTTTTAGTAGTGAAAACTCGATATCGAAAATTTCAGCCTATTACAATACTTTCCCTATAGAAACGTTCTATGGATAAGGAAAGTCGTGTGATGTTCACAACTTCACACCAGATTTTTTTTATTTAATACTGCTTACCAATCGGCATGTCTGCATATTCATTCAAGTTTTGTGGACTAAATTATTTTGACTTTTCTCTTTTTACTTTATCTTCCCATATACGAAGTATAGGAAAATAAAATATTTTTTTGGTAATTTTTTTTTTTTTTTTTGCTTTTCTGGACGAATTATGACGACTATTATATTCCAAAATAAATGGTACGGAAAACAAATCCATCAATTAATTTAATATTTAACTAAAGAGCTGTGACAAAAGCCAAAGACTGTCAAATTTAATCGAATTAGTATTTTACTGAAGAGCCGAAGTCTTCCAAAACTAATTGAAATATAGGACACCTGTAGGACTGTATTCAGGAACCAACGGATCCTTACCATATATGCACAAGTCATCCTAGAAACTTGCATCCTTACACATAAAATCTCTCCCACTCTAAAAAAAACATAGTTCCGTCCATTATTACATCACCAGAAACCTCATCACCAGCCAAAAATAAAATGATGGACGGGTCTTGCCTTAATTAAGGGAGCATTAAATTTTATAACAAATTATCCCCCACCCTAAAATCAATGAATATGGAAAAGAATGCCCTCAAGGAAGACTTATTAAANTAGATCGTTACTACTTTTTTACCAAAATTTCAGGAGATTTCAAGAAACAAATGCATTACTTTGACAAAGTCGTAAAAACTCTCCCACACCCAGAATGTTTGATTAATTGGTGTGATTCTTTGAGAAGATGTGCAAATTCCTAAATAAGTACATATTAGGTATAGATAGATACTATTAGTAAAGTAACAAGAAATTGCTATTTGTGCAGGGTCGCTTCGAAAGGTCGACCGCCCTTGGGCCTTTTTTTAATTGACAACAAAACAGACAATGGTACCAGAAATTACCGATTTTTTGTGTCTCTGGTTATATTCTATTGATTTGTTGTATAGATATTTGTTTTAAACTGGTGGCGCCAAAATGATTCCTTGCCCCTGACCAGCCTAGTTACGCCCCTGTTCAAAGAGCAAATATCTCAGGACACATTCACGCGAGACGAGAAATTTCTCGTCTCCCATCCATCACTAGAGAATGTGTCCTAAGATATTTGCTCTTTGAACAGGGACGTCTCGCGTAAAAAATACGAGACGAGACAAGGCCCTGTCCTGTCTCGTCTCGTGAAAACTCGAGGCGAAAAGAGACAAGGCCCTGTCTCGTGAAAATACGAGAAATTTCTCGTCTCGTAAAAAAATAAGACTTTTCGGATGCTCTTTTCTCCTCATTTTCATAATTGTACATAAGTATCTACGTGTTACATTTTCTCATCATAAAATACATGCCAACGGACATGAACGGTAAAATCAGCTTTTGGTGAAAATCTATTATACCGTTGGCGGTTTTATGCCGCTTTTTAGCGGTTTTCACATAGTCTGATTAAAATGGGAACGGTAATAGCTAGAGCTTTAAACTTGGTACCTATTCATATCAATTTCATACAAGACATTGAAAAATATAAATTAGGTTGAAGTGAAATATATTGTTGGCCACTAATTAGCGGTTAAAGACCGCTTTTTGGCGGTTCCACCTAAAACCAGAATGGAAAGAGCTAGAACTTATAATTGGGTGCCAATCTGCCAATCCATATCAATTTCATATAAGAAATTGAAAAACACAACTTAGGTTGAAGTGAAATATATTGTTGGCCGCTAATTAGCTGTTAAAGACCGCTTTTTGGCGGTTCCACCTAAAACCAGATGGAAAGAGCTAGAACTTAAAATTGGGTGCCAATCTGCCAATCCATATCAATTTCATATAAGAAATTGAAAAATACAACTTAGGTTGAAGTGTAATATATTGCTGGCCGCCAATTAGCGATTGGAGACCGCTTTCTGGCGGCCGAATGGAAAGAGGTAAAACTTGAAATTTGGTGCCTATTCATATCAATTTCATACAAGAAATTGAAGAATTCAACTTGTGTTGAAGTGTAAAATATTGCTGGCCGCCAATTAGCGATTGGAGACCGCTTTCTGGCGGCCGAATGGAAAGAGGTAAAACTTGAAATTTGGTGCCTATTCATATCAATTTCATACAAGAAATTGAAGAATTCAACTTGTGTTGAAGTGTAAAATATTGTTGGCCGCTAATTGGCGGTTGGAGGCAGTTTTTTTGCGGTTCTGCCTATAACCAGAATGGAAAGAGCTAGAAATTAAAATTTGGTGCCAATTCATATCAATTTCATATAAGAAATTGAAAAATACAACTTATGTTGAAGTGTAAAATATTGTTGACCGCTAATTAGCCGTTGAAGGCTAATTAGCGTTCGTGTCCGTAGGATTAATGTTATTTTAAGTGGTGAAAGGATTGGCAGGTTTGCAAGTTGCTAGCCCCTGAATGCTCAGAAATGGACTTCCTTTGTGTTGGAACTTGTCGCCAAACTTTTTAGTGAGATAGTGATAGTGAGAGTTTTAGTAAATTTTTTAGTGGCGAAAACCAAAGTTTTCGTTTCGCCATGAGAAGTCTATTTCCATTCGTTACGACTTATGGTTGGTTCTAGAGGCACAACCCTTAAAACAGACAGTCTGAATTAAAATACATATATACAAGGTATCCATAAAGTCTCANATATACAGGGTGTCCATAAAGTCTCACCCCCCCCCACGTATCTCGAGAATGGCAGAAAATATAAGAAAACACAAAAACACGTATCCCTTAGATTTAAGGGGAATTAGTTTTAGACTAAAAAATTTTAGCCTTGTCTAGCCGTTTAGGCTGGCACAGGCTGGATTCAAAATCTTAAATAAAGAAGTGACACCTTGTTTTAAAGGTCTTGTTAATACGAGTTCATTACAGAAAACCGGAGCTGTCTAGGGTCGACCGTTCACGAATTACAGGGTGGAGCATATGAAAATGGACCCTTTGCGGCCACACTTAAATGGTAGGAAAAAATGCATGGAAATAAGTTTATATGGTCCCAAATAAGTAATTTCGTAAAAAATAATATTCCAACAAGAACCTTCAAAGTTTTCTAAACCGCTGGATAGGTAGGAGATGTCCTCGGGAATGGTGTCCCCGCTCACCGGACTTGGATCCAGGTGACTATTTTTTATGGGATTATAGTCGGTTATTTACCGAACCCCACCTGCTCTCCCAAAGATCTCAAAGACCGTATCCAGAAGGCCTGTGAGGACATCACCCCTGATACATTTGAAAAAGGGGGCGTGAGTTCGAGACTATACCATTGTATGGGGGTCAACGGGCAGCACTTTGAGCAGCTTACCTACCATTTAGGTGCGGCCGCAAAGGGTCCATTTTCTCATGTTCCACCCTGTAATTCGTGAACGGTGGATCATAGAGAGCTCCGGGTTTCTGTAATGAACTCGTATTAACGAGACCTTTAAAACAAGGTGTCACTTGATATACCTTCCCATTTAAGATTTTGAATCCAGACGGTGCCCTTCCTAAACGGCTGGACGAGGCCAAAATCCAAAATTAATCCCCCGTAAATCTAAGGGATACGTGTATTTGCGTTTTCTTACATTTTCAGACATTCTCGAGATACGAGGGGTGGGGTGAGACTTTATGGACACCCTGTATATACATAGCTATCCTGTATCATAATAAATATTATATATCTATGTTACGGTAATTGGTGATTGTATGCAATTACCGGTAATTGTATACAATCGCCAGAGGAGCTTGGTGAAAGTAAGAAATTCATATTTCAACGATCGACACGCAAACTGCAATTACCGGTAATTGTATACAATCGCCAGAGGAGCTTGGTGAAAGTAAGAAATTCATATTTCAACGATCGACACGCAAGCCCAGTGCCTTTGTTTACCACGTTTTTTTTTTATTTATTTATTTATCATTTTATCAATNCCCCACAGATTATATACAATTAACGGTAAAAGTAGGAAATAGAGGATTTTTAAAGATTATTTCCCAAGGCTTTTACCAAAGACTCAGGTAATTGTATACAATTATTGCATTATCTACTTTTACCGTAACATCTACACTAATACATGGGTTGCTAATATAATATATGCTATAATATAAAATTAATATATTGTTAGAATCTCTAGGGAAAGGTCTATCCAGGAAAAGTTCTAGTATAGGTACCTATTTTTCACGAGACGAGAAATTTCTCGTGTTTTTACGAGACGAGACTTTTTGGTTTCAAGACGAGACAAGAATTTTGTCTCGACTCGTGAAAAAAAAACAAGGATTTTGTCTCGCGTCCATCACTAACATTCACCAACTGAACCTATAAGCAGTGTTAGAAATAATCTAAACTAGTGGATCAAGATGATCAGGTGTTCACGTTAGTGTTTGTAGTAATTTATAGAAAAAAAAATATCTTAATCAAATTTAAAAAATTAATTTTCAAAAAAAAAAATCGGGGGGGGGTATTTTTAGGGTGTAAAATAATAAATCCACATGTCTCATTGGCAGAGTTTTTTTCATTATTTATGATTATTTTCATTCGATCTCTGATGAACAAGTTTTCATGGCCATCGCTTATCGTAATGGATGCAGTTTCCCCGAATTTTCTTTCAAACAACGACGCGCACACTCTCTATTATCATCCGGGGTGCTTCCAAAAACCCCACTTTTCCTAACCCCTTATTTTATCAGGAATCTCTCTCAAACCTCTTGTTGCGTTACACATCCAACATCTCTTGTACTGTCAGTTATTATCTTGTCTCGACGTGGAAAACTTGGAGTACGATTTATCGAAACGACAAAACGTGTTTTGTGACAATCGGAAAGATTTTATGAACATTTTATTTTTGGTTTGGTGTCGAGAAGTCAACGTGTTGGAATCTATCTCAGGTGGGTGGTTTTCTTTTTGAGTGTTGGTTTAATTAGGTGTCACTAATTTAACGGGGGAAGGACATATTCAGAATGCTATAAGGGTCGATAATGTAACTCGCATGTTAGGGCAAAACGGGATACGTCCAAAAATTTCATTTTTCGATTTGGGTATGTTTGGATTTATCCATATCCATTCAAATAGGTATAATAATAATAGACTTATTACACTGCCTTACTGAGACCCTTAAGGGTCTTGTTCCGCCAGCAGTAAGCCAAAGTCGTATTATGATATGGTCAAAATGTCATATAGAATATAACATAACAGCCCCGGCTGGGTTTCGAACTCGTTACTCTTGGATTACCAGCCAGGTGCCTCGACCACTGAGCTACCGGGGCTGGTTATCCATGCTCGCGGATATCTGATAAGGAGTAATTGGAAAACAAAAACCCAACAAAACTGACGAAGAATAATTAATGGGAAAAAAAGGAAATGGTTACAAAAAAATCGAAAAAAGGTTATAAAAAACATGTATGTAATTTTGTCCTACAAAATTTCATAATACCTAGAGTAGAGTTACCAGACGTCCAGCTTTGGCAGGATATTTCCTGCCTTTTTAAATTCACACAAAAACACTTTTCAAATGTCAAATCACCTGTATATATAAAAAAAAAAGTTTACGCTTTACACAATCCATCTCTCTGAATTATAACTTCAGTGAGATGGTTAGTTTACATACTTAATGAAATCAGAAGACCCTGGGGTAAAAATCCTACAAGCTTTAAAGCACTGTATTGCATACATGTTGCATACATGTCTATATTTTCCCATAAATAGACATATCCTACTTTTTCATGTGAAAAGTCCTGATTTTAAAAAAAATCATCTGCTAACCCTAATCCCCAGATTGGCAGAGGTAATTTTTTTTCTTTCTTTTACTGTGACCCTGGAAATAGAATTATTATTTGCGTTTTTTTTTTTTAAGGAAGCAAAAAATTAGGCTCCCNGGCAGCCCTCGAGCTGACAGTTTCCTCGTGAGGACAATTTCAAATATGTAACTTCAACTCGAGTGATCCGTGAAGCTACAGCAAACTCAAGTGTTTCATAGATGTGGAAACACTGACTGTCTCCTCCTCATAGAGACAATTTCAAATATGCAACTTCAACTCCAGTGAGCCGTGAGGCTACAGCCACCTCAAGTGTTTCATAGATGTGGAAACACTGACTGTCTCCTTCTCATAGAGACAATTTCAAATATGCAACTTCAACTCCAGTGAGCCGTGAGGCTACAGCCACCTCAAGTGTTTCATAGATGTGGAAACACTGACTGCCACCTCCTCATAGGGACAATTTCAAATATGCAACTTCAACTCCAGTGAGCCGTGAGGCTACAGCCACCTCAAGTGTTTCATAGAACACTGACTGTCTCCTCCTCATAGAGACAATTTCAAATATGCAACTTCTACTCCAGTGAGCCATGAGGATACAGCTACCTCAAGTGTTTCATAGATGTGAAAACACTAACTGTCTCCTCCTCATAGAGACAATTTCAAATATGCAACTTCAACTCCAGTGAGCCGTGAGGCTACAGCCACCTCAAGTGTTTCATAGATGTGGAAACACTGACTGTCTCCTNGGCAGCCCTCGAGCTGACAGTTTCCTCGTGAGGACAATTTCAAATATGTAACTTCAACTCGAGTGATCCGTGAAGCTACAACAAACTCAAGTGTTTCATAGATGTGGAAACACTGACTGTCTCCTCCTCATAGAGACAATTTCAAATATGCAACTTCAACTCCAGTGAGCTGTGAGGCTACAGCCACCTCAAGTGTTTCATAGATGTGGAAACACTGACTGTCTCCTCCTCATAGAGACAATTTCAAATATGCAACTTCAACTCCAGTGAGCCGTGAGGCTACAGCCACCTCAAGTGTTTTTACATCATAGATGTGGAAACATTGACTGTCTGCTCCTCATAGAGACAATTGACATTAAGCAACTCGGGTTTAGAACTATGATAGAAATGGGTTGAAATAAGGTATCAAAGAAGTTCTGATGGCCTTAGGTTGGAACAGTGATGGTGTTGCCAATTATTGACAAATTCTAAGGACGTAATAAAGGTTCATATCAAGTAGGTATTTATTAAAATCGAGCAAGGCGTTTGACAGTTTCCTTGCTTGAAAAAGACGTTTAACAGCGTCTATTGCACGCTGAACACACGAGTTTCCGTTAGATCACTGAAGTTAAGTTGTACCATGTGGTTAACCACATGGGTTCACGGCCTCGTGATGCTGATAATTTTCCGGCCCAACCCAGGTTGGATGAGGTTAATATGGGTAGCTGGTTTGCAAGTTTCCAGCGAATGGAGGGTAAAACCTCCGTCTCAAATGATCAATAGTTGTTAAAGAGACGTTAAGCCAAATTGAAAAAAAAAAGATAAATCGTGGATTCAAAACTAGACTTCACTTAGTTCTGCCAATTAATTTATGGGGGACAGTTCAAAATTTAGAGGTCTTTTACATTAGAGGACTTTTTGGGACCTTACTGAGGCTTCTAAATTGGGCCCCTGGTGATGTTACTCCTCCACGAACAAATGTCTTTATTAGATAAAATATTGTTATGATTACAAGATTCAAATTTCAACAAAAATTGGTTGTGTGGTTTGGATTTTAGAGATTTGTCCCAAATTCCTAATTCAACCAGTTGGGTAAGGTCGAAATTTACAAAACGGCCGCCATATTGAAAACGAAGCGAAAACCGCATATGTTGAATGGAGTAATTTGTGTTGTAAATGACGTGTCTTAGTTCAGTGAAAACGGCATATGCTGAATAGAGTAATTTGTGTTGTAAATGACGTGTCCTAGTTCAGTGAAAACAGCATATGCTGAATAGAGTAATTTGTGTCGTAAATGTAAATGACGTGTCCTAGTTCAGTGAAAAAGTTTACCAAGTTGTCCCTGTATACTTACTATGTACTACCTCAACCAGAGAAATTAGGCAACGTTTTTATG
This sequence comes from Pachypsylla venusta, assembly GCA_012654025.1. NCBI lineage: Eukaryota > Metazoa > Arthropoda > Insecta > Hemiptera > Aphalaridae > Pachypsylla > Pachypsylla venusta. Next base: position 7,998,294 of record CM022875.1, read on the forward strand.
GCCATGTCTTGCGTCATTTGGTGTTGAATATCACAAACCCCATGCTCTTTCCACTATTACTTCCCCTCCCACAATTTTTTGAAAAGTGGGAGATATAATTGCTGCACCCTGTATTTTGTGATACTACATCAATTTTTTTTGTTTAGTATATTATCTACTGAACGTTTTCGGCCTTCTGGCCATCTTGAGAGCATCTTTTCTTTGGCTCTTCCAGCATGTTTCGAAACAGATTCCGCGATAAGAGAAATGGCCGAAAGTAAAGATTCTCTTATCGCGAAATCTGTTTCGAAACATGCTAGAACTCTGGAAGAGCCAAAGAAAAGATGCCCTGAAGATGGCCAGGTGGCCGAAAACGTTTAGTAAATAATATACTAAACAAAAAAAATTGATGTAGTATCACAAAATATAATAAAAGATATTATAATGACATTTTGTTCGTCATTTTGGAGACTGCTTCTCATTTAGAATACATGAAGTTACATTTTGATCCCAGAGCGAAGTATGCTTTCCATATTAAGAGTCCATCTAAATCAGGAATTTCTGGGCTCTATGTTTGATTGAGGTATGAGATCCATCACAGTTCAAACGGTAGCAGATATAAAATTATCAGAACTGAAAAAAAAGTTAAATCGTTTTTGAGTGGCCAAATTTCCAATTTATTTGCCATATCACGGTCAAATATCTTAAATTTTAAACATGTCAACTCAAAGCGAGACAGTTTTAGATGGACTAAGTAGTCCTTAATTTAAGACATAGTTCGAGCAAACCGGGATCGGGTAAAATAATATTTAGAAAATACTAACCACTTAGAATGAACTTACCTCTAAAGTCCGTGGCGAAACATATAAACGAGAAATCTGTGTTTTAAAGGGTACAATATACAGGGTGGACACGAACACCCTCACCCCACCCCAATCTCTTTTGTCCTTGAAAAACCAAAAGAGCAATATAAGTGTCGTAGGGAAGCGAAATAGCTAGTTTCAAATAAAAAATCAATTATTCATGAGAAATTTTCGGATTTAGGCCATATTCTAAAACTCCTCTTGAGTGGGAGTTGGAGTGGTCACTACCACTTGAGTGTCTGATTTGTATTTTAAAAAATGTTCTAACCAAAAAAATTACATGTAATTTTATTATAAACCAGCTGTTTCGCCCGTGCTTCGCCACGGCCTACAGCTTGGCACCTTTGAGCATGGCCGTTCCCGTGCTATTAATTGCTATCTCTCTGATTACTTTTCGCGATTTCTATCCCTTAAAATTAGAATTTAGCAAAATCTTGCAGTCCTTTCTTAGTGCACACTTACATGGTGCGACGAAGGTCCCTGACAAATTTCAAGTCTGTAGCAATAATAATTTCGGCTCTACGTTGATCAGTCACTCAGGACATTGCCCTTTATATATAAAGATTAAAAACAGAAATTTTACAAGTGCGAGTGGCCACTTCGCTAATTTGTAGTCGAAGTGACAACTCACACTTGAGTGGAGTTTTAGAATATGGCCCTAAGTGTTTTTTTGTATATCAAGTAGTTTTCACGCGTTCAAACTACCGCAGAATACTTACCACCGCGATGCAAACGGTTCCAGCTGTATAGAACAGGTCATGTCCCTACCCCGGCTCTCCACAACAAGGAGGTATTTTTAGGCGGCCTTAAGAGAGCTGATGGGAGAGCCCAATCCATATCATGCCTTAAAAAGTGAATACACCTCGTATATAATAAACCTCTTGTCCACTGCAAATTGTAAAGAGACGTGACGCGTCGGAACTGGAGCTCTTATAATATGCTTGTAATTCTGAATGATTTAAATGTCAGGCTTTTTTTTTTTTTCTTCTTTTCTTTTTTTATATTAGCTTTTCTTTTTGAATTCAAAGTTCATCGCAATTTAAAAAAAAAGACTGCTTCAAAGGCATTGCAATATTTTATGGGGTGGAGCCAGAGAAAAGCTAATAGTTCAAACTAAACTCATTACGCATTATAGTATGTTTTTGAAATCTAATATATAAATTCTCGTGTATGACGTTCGTTACCATACTCCTCCAAAACGGCTTGACCGATTTTAATGAAATTTTGTATGTACATTCGGTAGGTCTGCGAATAGGTTTTTATCTNGTCTCCTTAACATCAATTGGTCATTTTAATTTTCATTCGCTGGAAACTGGCAAACCAGCTACCCACATTGACCTCACCCAGCCTGGGTTGGCTTCTAATATATAATGACTGATATCTTCTAATATATGTATAAAATTCTCGTGTCACTTACCATACTCCTCAAAACGGCTTAACCAATGATTTTAAGAAATTTTGTATGTAAGTACATTCGGTAGGTCTGCGAATAGGTTTTTATCTATAATTTAATAGAATTGAACACCANTCGTCCAAATGTACATTCGGTAGGTCTGCGAATAGGTTTTTCCTATAATTTAATAGAATTGAACACCAAGTTTGTTGGGTAGGACGTGTTGGGAGTAGTATTGCGTTAGGTTTCCTAAAAAAAAAATTGGAAGTCTGCTGAAGGTCTGTGACCCAGCCTAACCTTGCGCAGACTTCAACACGCATTTTTTTATTTTTTTATTTTGGAACCTATCCCAATACTACTCTCAACACGTTCTACACAGCTTAACAACCCGTTACTACTCCCCATGTTCTTTTATCTTCTCGAAACGAAGTTCAGGTACTCAGCTAGTAACTTAATAAAATCTTCTCTCAAAATTTTGGACCAAGTAAAGTAAACAAGTAAATTCAATGAAATTGACATGAAATGTGGACCTATTCTGTTCCATATTTTTTTTTTTTTTTTTTTTNTTTTTTTTTTTTTTTTTTTTTTTTTTTTTTTTTTTTTTTTTTTTTTTTTTTTTTTGGAAACAAGAAATTGACTGCGGACACGGAACACAATTTTTTCCTTGATGTCTGAAACATAATTATCTTGCAAGAGGTAAGTTGCACTTTTTAATACAGACTCTGCGTGAATACGAAATAACAGTGCCACATCTCACCATTTCACACAACCAGTCACCACTCAGTGTTACTGGCTTGTCAACTACAAGTGCCTATTAATATTATTTATTGATTTTTCACTAATGTACATGGTATACAGTATGTCTCAGAAGTCCTGCCCGGTGCCCGTAACATTTGAATGACTTGGAATTCTTAAATTCTGATTAATTCGAGGGGTAGAAAATGGGATATTGGCCATTTGATTAGTGATAGTAAAATGCAGGTTCAATCCCCGGGTATGGCATTTTTTAAAAAAGTTCGGTTTCTCAAGAATTTGAAATGGAATGGAGAAGAAGAGGACGCCCAAGAATGTGTTACTTCCAAGAACTAAAGAATTTTTTTTTATTGTTTTTTATTACCATCGCGCTTAACAGAGAGGAATGGCTATCCCGACAAGGCACAGCCTTTAGAAGATGATGATGGTACCAAATTTATTTTCATATGGAAAAGTTGAAATAAAATAAGGAATACCCCCCCCCCTCTTTTTTTTGCTTAACGTCTTTTTAACATCTATTGGTCATTCAGGACGAGGGTTTTACCCTCCATTCGCTGGAAACTTGCAAACCAGCTACCCACATTGACCACACACAGCCTGGATTGGGCCGGAAATATAGCCAGCATCACAAAGGAGCGAACCCACGTGAACACCCCCATAGAACAACCTTGCTGGACGTTGTTTAACTTCAGTGATCTAACGGGAACTGGTGTATTCAACGTGCCATAGGCTAACTGTCTTTTATTTTTTTTCGAAATATGATCAGGGGTGGAGTGGGAGGGGGCCAGAACTACGATGTAGAAAGTTCAATTATTATGTTCCAAAAAAAGGTTACTCATCTACTGAAATAATCAGAAGTCTAGATTTTCGTTTTTATCGGTCTGACAAAGTCATGCAAATCTGATTTTTCTTCAGGCCGCGGCCGTTTAGAAGGACGTTTACGGTTAGAAAGTCTGAAGTAAGGTTATGATTTGGAACAAACAGTAGAAAGTACACTAAATATAGAACAATCTAGAGAAAAGAAACAAAAAATAACCTTCTCATTTCTTTCACATCGGGACCAGAGGAATGAGAATTTTTCAATTACTATACTATTCCAATGCAATTTTCCGACCCCTCCGAGAATTGAATTTGGGTCCTCCGAGTGTAATCCCACTGTGATACTGATACACACTACATCTGGCGATTACGGTTTAGCGCCAGAATATCCTGTTTAAAATGTTTGGAGAAACCATCAAGTGTCAATCTAGACTACAGTATTTCATGCCACTACATTTTCTGTATCGTTTATTCTGCCACCCATTATTTCAGCATTTTATGACCTTAATAACATAAGTTTTCAATTCTTTTCATTCTATCAAAATGTCATATGTATCTTTATTTCGAGTTATCATCATCAGGAAAGGATTGAACAGAGGTGGAATAATTTTTTGGTACTATCCAAATCAATTTACTCGTCTGAATTTTTCTTTGGCAACCGACAGATTTATCCTACTATTAATTCGAAATATTAGTTTTCCAGAGACATTAGTTTCAAAACGAGATATTAGTTTTCCAGGGATATTAGTTTGAAACGAGATATTTGTTTCCATTAGTTTGAAACCGATATATTAATAGTTTTCCAGGGGTATTAGTTTGAAACGAGATATTAGTTTTCCCCGTGAAATTTACCCCTCAATTAATTCGAGCCTGTTAGTGATGGGACCACATGTATCCTGTAACTTCTTGAAAGCAGATATTAATTTTGTTGAAAAACATAATATCGCGTCATGCAATATTTTCTAAACAAGTGTATTTAATGGCACACACTTCGGAAACCAATTAGGTACATACTCGTAGATAGGTATGTACCTATACTAACATTGTTAGTAGGATCTATCTTTAGTAAGTGCCAACATGTCTGAATTGACGTTAAAAAATAAACGGAGCACCTAAAACTGCCGCCTTGGTGTTATTTAAAGTTTAATTTCCGAACATTTTTTTTAATGAACCTTAAGAATCATCACGAAGAAAATTTTATATCCCCTTAAAATTCAATATTTTACGTTTAAAGGTACGAGGAATATAAAAATCGAAAAAAATACGTATTCCCACCGGTCGTCCTAATTAGCATTTTTATCATATAACGTTGACGATTTTGATGTAATTTGGTGCGTACGAATTTTTTTCTCAAGCTATTTTGTTGTGAACGTCAGTAAGTGAACTCCACTTTTGACCCCGGTATACATCCCAAAATACACTTGTATACCTGCATGTATGTTTGTTTATCAAGCGATATAAGCCACAATTTTCATCCGATTTTGAAGAAAGTTGGTATACATATTTAGGACATGAAGGAAATTTACTGTATAGTTTTTGGTGGCCCCGGCCCATCCCGAGGGTCCCAATATTCTTTTTTTTTGAGAATGATTTTTATCTTTTTAGCGGTTTGTTGTAGAAACGTAAAATTTTGATATATTATGGCTGATGTTAAAGGGTTTTCGATTTTTGGGGGCCCTGCCCCCCAATTTTATCCGATATTGACGAAATTTGGTATACATATTTAGGACAGCAAGGAAATGTTCTGTATAGTTTTTGGTGGCCCCGGGCCCCCCGGGGGCCCAATATTGTGTTTTTTAAAAATGATTATTATCTTTTTAGCGGTTTGTTGTAGAATCGTAAAATTTGGCTGCTGTTAATGGATTTTCAATTTTGAAATTTTTTTGGGGGCAGGGACTCAATATTTTGTTTTTTAAAAATGACTATTTAAAATTGGATTAAGATATTTTTTTCTATAAATTACTACAACACTAACGTGAACATTTGATCATCTTGATTCACTAGTTACAATCAGTTACATATTANTGGCAACTAAGAAAGCGGGTTTTGACATTACCCCACCGATGCACTTCCAGCCCACGGGTCAAAAATTTTATACCTTATGAGGTAAGATATGGCTAGCCAGCTCCCGAACTAGTACGGGGTGGCGGATATACGCAATTTTGTTATCCGACTTTTTTTATTCTACTATCCTTGAAACGTAAAATATATGAGCCTAGCGTCTATGGCACGGTATATACACCAGTTCCCGTTAGATCACTGAAGTTAAGTAACGTCCGGCGAGGTTTTAAAAAGTGGGTGTCCACGCAGGTTTGCGCCCTAGTGATGCTTGTTTTTTTTCAGGCCCAACCCAGGATAAATGAGGTCGGTAACTGGTGTGTAATTTTTCAGCGAATGGAGGGTAAAACCCATCGAATGACCAACCGATCTTGAAAAACGGAAAATATAAAAAAATTGGGGGGGGCGGTATTTTTTGGCCAGTAAAATTACCAGATCATCTTCACATTGGTAGAGCTTTTAACAGGGATACTATGTCAAGTAAACCATAACATGATTTTCAATAAGGCAGATAAATTGTTTACTGTAGGTATGCTATAAGAACAATAAAGATGATAATTTTGATAATATTTAACATCTATTTAAATAATGAGAATAAATACTAGGTATATCTTAATTTAAGATTAAAAATTATAAATATGTTAATTAAAGTCTCCCGTCTAATTAGCTCTGATGATGTTCTTAGGAGAAGATGAATCTAGTTAGCCATAATTTATAATATTTACCATTTTTTTATTATTGAGATAAAATAATGAATATTCAATTGAATTTAAAAATTATATATATGTTAATTAAAGTCTTCCATCTAGCTCTGATGATGTTCTTAGGAGAAGATGAATCTATTTAGCCATAATCTATAATATTTACCATTTTTTTATTATTGAGATAAAATAATGAATATTCAATTGAATTTAAAAATTATATATATGTTAATTAAAGTCTTCCATCTAGCTCTGATGATGTTCTTAGGAGAAGATGAATCTATTTAGCCATAATCTATAATATTTACCATTTTTTTATTATTGAGATAAAATAATGAATATTCAATTGAATTTAAAAATTATATATATGTTAATTAAAGTCTTCCATCTAGCTCTGATGATGTTCTTAGGAGAAGATGAATCTATTTAGCCATAATCTATAATATTTACCATTTTTTTATTATTGAGATAAAATAATGAATATTCAATTGAATTTAAAAATTATATATATGTTAATTAAAGTCTTCCATCTAGCTCTGATGATGTTCTTAGGAGAAGATGAATCTATTTAGCCATAATCTATAATATTTACCATTTTTTTATTATTGAGATAAAATAATGAATATTCAATTGAATTTAAAAATTATATATATGTTAATTAAAGTCTTCCATCTAGCTCTGATGATGTTCTTAGGAGAAGATGAATCTATTTAGCCATAATCTATAATATTTACCATTTTTTTATTATTGAGATAAAATAATGAATATTCAATTGAATTTAAAAATTATATATATGTTAATTAAAGTCTTCCATCTAGCTCTGATGATGTTCTTAGGAGAAGATGAATCTATTTAGCCATAATCTATAATATTTACCATTTTTTTATTATTGAGATAAAATAATGAATATTCAATTGAATTTAAAAATTATATATATGTTAATTAAAGTCTTCCATCTAGCTCTGATGATGTTCTTAGGAGAAGATGAATCTATTTAGCCATAATCTATAATATTTACCATTTTTTTATTATTGAGATAAAATAATGAATATTCAATTGAATTTAAAAATTATATATATGTTAATTAAAGTCTTCCATCTAGCTCTGATGATGTTCTTAGGAGAAGATGAATCTATTTAGCCATAATCTATAATATTTACCATTTTTTTATTATTGAGATAAAATAATGAATATTCAATTGAATTTAAAAATTATATATATGTTAATTAAAGTCTTCCATCTAGCTCTGATGATGTTCTTAGGAGAAGATGAATCTATTTAGCCATAATCTATAATATTTACCATTTTTTTATTATTGAGATAAAATAATGAATATTCAATTGAATTTAAAAATTATATATATGTTAATTAAAGTCTTCCATCTAGCTCTGATGATGTTCTTAGGAGAAGATGAATCTATTTAGCCATAATCTATAATATTTACCATTTTTTTATTATTGAGATAAAATAATGAATATTCAATTGAATTTAAAAATTATNTATGGGGGGGGATCCGAAGGATTGACAACCATGCCAGGACTAGCACCTGAAAATGATGATCATGGAACGTGATGTTGTTTTTGTTGTTGGAGGTGGTGATGATGTCTTTGTTGTTGTTATTTTTATTGTTGATGATGTTGTTGTTGGTCGGTGGTGGTGTTGGTGTTGACGGTGATGATGATGATGATGATGATGATGTTGTTGGTGGTGGTGGTGGTGGTGGTGTTGACGGTGATGATGATGATGTTGTTGTTGTTGTTGTTGTTGTTTGTCTTAGTGGTAATGAGTAATGATCATGAGTTGCACCTTACAATATTACATATGTCATACATAAAAAAATAATGAAATTTCAGGGGCTGGTCTGGACCCCATGGACCCCCCCCCCGGGTACGGCCTTGCTTAAAACCAATATTATTATGAAAAAAAAAGTCTGAATATTTTTTTTATCAAACCAACGCAAGTGCTTGAAATTTGAAATGCAATATTTTGGGTAAAAAACTAATTACGTTTTCAATCTGAAGCTAATGCAACGTGAATGCTAATTTGCGTTACATCTGTTTTCCCCGATCAGTTAGTTAAGTTTTATTTCGCTTTCTGTAAAAAAAATAAAAAAAATGGGTGTGTGTACTTATGTACGCGCGTGAGAAGTTATACGAGGTCACCCATCCATTGTTTGTCCCTACTCGGTGTAGCTTAACATTAGAGTTGCAAATTATGTCCTAAATGAAGGAGTAAGATGTCACCAAAAACTTTCTCGCTTTGAGTTGATATGTCGTCGCGACAATTTCGAGAAAGAATGTCATTTAGGTCGGAAAACGTGAACTTTTTTGCTGTCACCCATCCATTGTTTGTCCCTACTCGGTGTAGCTCAACATTATAGGGATGGGATCTAGACAAAAATCTTCCCAGGAGTGCACCCATCAACTCTGCCAAATTTTATTGCAATCGGATAAGTAGTTACCTAATGCTTACGTCACAGATTTTGCGTGACGCTCTCGCGTCACAGAAAAATAAAATTTCACTCTCATCATTTTTTCATAACACGCCTAAAGAAGTATAACTTCAAAAAACAATTCAAAAATGTTAAAACTTACTTCTTATACTCGAACATACATTTTGCCTTGAATTATTTTTTATGGTCGCTACTACAGTAGTTATTCAGTCGAGTTACGAGGCTGAATGCACGCCGAAATCGCAAGTAGTGCTTGCGATATCAAAAACTTCACCAAACCCCGTCGGGAATTGAACCCGGGTCCCCGAATCGCGATGCCATTCTGCTAGCCACTAGATCAAAAGTAAGACACAAAATGATTAAAAAATATTAATTTGAGAACTGATTTGATACATTCCCCGCATTTCTTCCCCTAAACTTCACCCCTCCTCCAAAAATTTTCATTTCAGAGAGTGATCTATTCAAAACGATTTCTCTTCCTTCTTCTTCTTTTTTCTTCTTCTTCTTCTGCTTTTACCTCTTCCACATCCTCTTCCACTTTTCGTCAATATCTTTGAAAGAACATTTTTGCATTCTTTTCCATCAAGTTTATTCCGCTTACTAACTAATTTCTATTTGTTCTAATTTTTCGTTTCTTTTTATGAAAAAGTTCATCATCATTTTTTTTTTTTAATAAATAACAAATTCCATGTTTAATAATTCAACCAAATTAAATTCCATCTGTTCGTATTCCATTTGTTCTTCACCAATTTTCTCACAAAGAGCCTTAACTCATTCATTGAACACAGTCATTTCTGAAACCCCAGAAATTAATTTTCGAAATTGAGATATTGATAGCAGTAGAAAGAGGTGAAGATTTGTATGGAATTTATAGGAGATACTAATATGCGTTCATTTCTGAAGCACCATGTAAGGTTTTCTTCGTCTCCTGAAAAGTTGATATGGCTGATTCCATAAAAAGACAATATCGATTCTAAAATTTATTTGGTGACGAACTATCAATTTTCAATAGTACTCAGACTATTATCGTCTACCCGATGTTGACTCTCCGGTGTTCACAGTAGAAGTGGGGGTATCAGAATATAAGATGTTATTACTTTTGTTGATCGAATAAGGTTTCAATATTACTCAGACTATCATCATCAGGCTGAAGTTGTTGACCCTAATACAATGTTCAGAGTAGACGTGAGAGGATGAGATGTTATTACATGTAGGGATAAGCAGGGTTTTAATAGTACTCAGACTAGCATCATCAGGCTGTTATTGTTGACCCTACAATGTTCAGAGTAGACGTGAGAGTATGAGATGTTATTACATGTAGGGATAAGCAGGGTTTTAATAGTACTCAGACTAGCATCATCAGGCTGATATTGTTGACCCTACAATGTTCAGAGTAGACGTTAGAGTATGAGATGTTATTACATGTAGGGATAAGCAGGGTTTTAATATTACTCAGACTAGCATCATCAGGCTGATATTGTTGACCCTACAATGTTCAGAGTAGACGTGAGAGGATGAGATGTTATTACATGTAGGGATAAGCAGGGTTTTAATAGTACTCAGACTAGCATCATCAGGCTGATATTGTTGACCCTACAATGTTCAGAGTAGACGTGAGAGTATGAGATGTTACTACATGTGAAGATAAGCAGGGTTTTAATAGTACTCAGACTAGCATCATCAGGCTGATATTGTTGACCCTACAATGTTCAGAGTAGACGTGAGAGTATGAGATGTTATTACATGTGAAGATAAGCAGGGTTTCAATAGTACTCTGACTATCATCATCAGGCTGATATTGTTGACCCTACAATGTTCAGAGTAGACGTGAGAGGATGAGATGTTATTACAAGTGAAGATAATCAGGGTTTCAATAGTACTCAGACTATCATCATCAGGCTGATATTGTTGACCCTACAATGTTCAGAGTGGACGTGAGAGTATGAGATGTTATTACATGTGAAGATAAGCAAGGTTTTAAGTTTTAATAGTACTCAAACTATATCATCATGAAAACCATGCGAGGATATAGCCCTCTTGTTTTGGCGGGGCACAGTATACGTAATAGAAAATTTGGAGGGGGGAGGGGGAGGGACTCGTAACCTAAAGACCAGGGGTTCGAGTCCTGGGCAGTACTTTTTAATGCAATGATTATCGAGGTACGATACCTAATTTGTTAAAAGCTGTAGAGCTTACCACAAATATACCTTTCATAAGGGTGATAAGCGATTTTATAAGCGTGATGACGAAAAAAAAAGTGCCATGACGGATGACAGAATTTTTGACGATTTTTTATTTANTGAGAATTATTTAGAAGCCAGCCCCCCCCCCCCCTAAATTTTACGTGACTAGGTATAATAAAGTTTGAGAAACACCGCCCGCTTTAAAAAACTGGGGGTACGTTCCTCCCGGGCCCTCCGCTATGCCCTATATCCGCGCATGATCAGAACTATGTAGACACTACGGTGTTCAGAGTAGAAGTGAGGATAATCTGGCATTTAAAACTGGACATTAAAAATATCAGGCCATTACAATTTCTTCTATTATAGAAAAGGAAAGTCGTGTGATGTTCACATCAGATCTTTGTACTCTCTTTTTTCCATTTAGTTATTGTGTCTAGTCGTGTGATGTTCACATCAGATCTTTGTACTCTTTTTTTTCCATTTACTTATTGTGTCTAGTCGTATGATGTTCACATCAGATCTTTGTACTTTCTTTTTTCCATTTACTTATTGTGTCTAGTCGTATGATGTTCACATCAGATCTTTGTACTTTCTTTTTTCCATTTACTCATTATGTCTAGTCGTGCGATGTTCACATCAGATCTTTGCACTCTCTTTTTTCCATTTACTTATTGCGTCTAGTCGTGTGATGTTCACATCAGATCTTTGTACTCTCTTTTTTTCATTTAGTTATTGTGTCTAGTCGTGTGATGTTCACATCAGATCTTTGTACTCTCTTTTTTCCATTTAGTTATTGTGTCTAGTCGTGTGATGTTCACATCAGATCTTTGTACTCTCTTTTTTCCATTTAGTTATTGTGTCTAGTCGTGTGATGTTCACATCAGATCTTTGTACTCTCTTTTTTCCATTTAGTTATTGTGTCTAGTCGTGTGATGTTCACATCAGATCTTTGTACTCTCTTTTTTCCATTTAGTTATTGTGTCTAGTCGTGTGATGTTCACATCAGATCTTTGTACTCTCTTTTTTCCATTTAGTTATTGTGTCTAGTCGTGTGATGTTCACATCAGATCTTTGTACTCTCTTTTTTCCATTTAGTTATTGTGTCTAGTCGTGTGATGTTCACATCAGATCTTTGTACTCTCTTTTTTCCATTTAGTTATTGTGTCTAGTCGTGTGATGTTCACATCAGATCTTTGTACTCTCTTTTTTCCATTTAGTTATTGTGTCTAGTCGTGTGATGTTCACATCAGATCTTTGTACTCT
>CM022875.1:8011461-8030588 GCA_012654025.1 Pachypsylla venusta
CGCCCATCTTTTCTTTTCGAATCTGGAGAATGGGAACATCCTTGTTTAAAATACGTCCATCTAACTAGCCCTTATAAAGAAAACACTTTTGACTAGCATGTCTATACACAGGACTCCCTGTTGGGGTTTGCACCCGGGCGCCACAACCAGGGGTGGGGCGCCGCGGGTTTAGGCGAAAAAAAATTAACCTAGGTAGCTTAAGAAAAAAATCCGCTCCAATGTTTAACTACATAAGGAGGGAGAAACATTTCACGAAAAAAAAAACGACGAGAACGGGTGTACTCAACGTGGCATGAGCGTTGATTGTATAATTTTATTAGTGTAATCCAGGTATTAGTTAGATCAGTTAGTTAGCTTTAAATTCAATGCAATTCTAAAGAAAAGGCAGTGACTATACTGATCTGCTTTGTTACAGGTTGGAAATATGGAAATCTGATAATTATATGACATTGTAGATCAGAGGTTCCCAAACTGGGGGGCGTGAAGGTAAGCCAGGGAGGGGGGCGAGACCAGTTGAATTATTATCATTTAGTTGAAATATGTGTACGCAATTTTTTTAAAAAGGTAACTTTATTGAACATTATGTTTAGAAAATTTGAATGAGATAGCATTCAGCAACACATTAGCGTTTTGAATGATATAGCATTCAGCAACACATTAGCGTTTTGAATGAGATAGCATTCAGCAAAACCCATACCCATTCAAAATTTATAATATAAATGCAAGGGGGGCGTGGGAGGCTTTCATTTCAAGAAAGGGGGGGCGCGGTACCAAAAAGTTTTGGGAACCCCTGATATAAAGGAACGAAAATCAACATCACCACCACCTCCCCCAACCATAAGAGGACCCTAGGTAAAATAAAACAATTATTCTGAATTTTATGACCAATTGTGAACGTTTTGTTGTGCACGTTAGTGAACTCCACTTTTGACTCCCATATACATCCCGAAGTGCACTTGTATATATGTATGTATGTAGCGCGATACAAGCCACAATTTTCATCCCATTTTGACGGAATTTGGTATACATGTTTAAGTATGAAGGAAATATGCTGTATAGTTTATGGGGGGCCTGCCCCCCGGGACCCAGGGGGCCCAATATTGTGTTTTTTGAGAATGATTTTTATCTTTTTAGCGGTTTATTGCAGAAACGTAAAATTTTGATATGTGATGGCCGGTGTTAAAGGCTTTTCGATTTTGAATATTTTGGCGGGGGGAGAGCCCCCAACATTTTGTTTTTTGAAAATGATTTTTCTCTTTTAGCGGTTTGTTTTGGAAACGTAAATTTTGGGCTCTTTTTGAAAAATTTGATTAACATATTTTTCCATTAATGACTAGTGACTACAGCACTAACGCGGACACTGATCATATTGATCCACTAGTATAAAAACTATGCCAATGTGACACCCAAGTTTATTATTTTTCTGGTAAAAAAAAAAAAAAAAAAAAAAAAATGGGGGNTCCAAATCTGGGGCGTAATTAGACCCTAAATTTGACATACCTACCAAATTTGAAGTCTCTGGCTCTTACCATTCTCTTTTTAGACAGGATTAATGAAAACCGCTGTAAAGCGGTATATTTGATTGAACCCAAAAGTTTTGGAACTAGCTGAGACACCAAATACGACATACATACAAAATTTCAAATCTCTAGCTCTTACCATTCTCCTTTTAAACAACGATACTGAAAACCGCTAAAAAGCGCAAAAATCGCCAAGGGTGTATTCGATTGCACCCTTTGCCACTTAGCGTTGACCGATTTGGATGGAATTTGGTATATAGGTCCCAGATGGGACCTATATACCAAATTCCATCCAAATCGGTCAACGCTAAGTGGCAAAAGTGCCCATCACGGCGTACGGCGGACAAACGGATTTTTTCTTATTCGATTTTTGGATTCTGCGTACCTTGAAACGCATAATATCAAATTTTGAGGGGGGGTATTTTTTTTTTTTTCGTGACGATTCCAAAGGTTCATTATTGAAAATAATAAACCAAAAATTATATTTGAATTGTGACAAAGACAAGTGACATTGTGGTGCATGTATAGAACATAATACGACTAGACATAAGTCGATCATGCACCATAGTGAAGTTGACTCCGTACGACTTAGTTGTACGACCTGAATGCTCACAGTGGGTCCAAACGTCTCTTATATTTGGTCAGACTCCTAAATATTCGTTTCCAGCTGTAATTTCTATGTGATTTTCAAGATATAAATTGTGCTTGTTTTCATTGTACCTGCCCCAGAGTATCTTGCACACAAGGTAAAGGACCGAAAGATTGAACCTGTCCCAGATTATCTTGTACACAAGGTGAAGGACCGAAAGATTGAACCTGTCCCAGAGTATCTTGTACACAAGGTGAAGGACCGAAAGATTGAACCTATTCCAGAGTATCTTGTACACAAGGTGAAGGACTGAAAGATTGAACCTGTCCCAGAGTATCTTGTACACAAGGTAAAGAACCGAAAGATTGAAGCTGCCCCAGATTATCTTGTACACAAGGTGAAGGACCGAAAGATTGAACCTGTCCCAGAGTATCTTGTACACAAGGTGAAGGACCGAAAGATTGAACCTATTCCAGATTATCTTGTACACAAGGTGAAGGATCGATAGATTGAACCTGCCCCAGAGTATCTTGCACACAAGGTGAAGGATCGAAAGATTGAACCTGCCCCAGAGTATCTTGTACACAAGATGAAGGACCGTAAGATTGAACCTGTCCCAGAATATGTTGTACACAGGGTGAAGGACCGAAAGATTGAACCTACCCCAGATTATCTTGTACACAAGGTGAAAGGCCGAAAGATTGAGCCTGTCCCAGAGTATCTTGAACACAAGGTAAAGGATCGATAGATTGAACCTGCCCCAGAGTATCTTGCACATAAGGTGAAGGATCGAAAGATTGAACCTGCCCCAGAGTATCTTGTACACAAGATGAAGGACCGTAAGATTGAACCTGCCCCAGAGTATCTTGTACACAAGATGAAGGACCGTAAGATTGAACCTGTCCCAGAATATCTTGTACACAAGATGAAGGACCGTAAGATTGAGCCTGTCCCAGAGTATCTTGAACACAAGGTAAAGGATCGATAGATTGAACCTGCCCCAGAGTATCTTGCACACAAGGTGAAAGGCCGAAAGATTGAGCCTGTCCCAGAGTATCTTGAACACAAGGTAAAGGATCGATAGATTGAACCTGCCCCAGAGTATCTTGTACACAAGATGAAGGACCGTAAGATTGAACCTGCCCCAGAATATCTTGTACACAAGATGAAGGACCGTAAGATTGAACCTGTCCCAGAATATCTTGTACACAGGGTGAAGGACCGAAAGATTGAACCTACCCCAGATTATCTTGTACACAAGGTGAAAGGCCGAAAAATTGAGCCTGTCCCAGAGTATCTTGAACACAAGGTAAAGGATCGATAGATTGAACCTGCCCCAGAGTATCTTGCACACAAGGTGAAGGACCGAAAGATTGAACCTGCCCAGAGTATCTTGTACACAAGGTGAAGGACCGAAAGATTGAACCTATTCCAGAGTATCTTGTACACAAGGTGAAGGACTGAAAGATTGAACCTGTCCCAGAGTATCTTGTACACAAGGTAAAGGACCGAAAGATTGAAGCTGCCCCAGATTATCTTGTACACAAGGTGAAGGATCGATAGATTGAACCTGCCCCAGAGTATCTTGCACACAAGGTGAAGGATCGATAGATTGAACCTGCCCCAGAGTATCTTGTACACAAGATGAAGGACCGTAAGATTGAACCTGCCCCAGAATATCTTGTACACAAGATGAAGGACCGTAAGATTGAACCTGTCCCAGATTATCTTGTACACAAGATGAAGGACCGTAAGATTGAACCTGTCGCAGATTATCTTGTACACAAGATGAAGGACCGTAAGATTGAACCTGTCCCAGAATATCTTGTACACAGGGTGAAGGACCGAAATATTGAACCTACCCCAGATTATCTTGTACACAAGGTGAAGGATCGATAGATTGAACCTGTCCCAGAATATCTTGAACACAAGGTAAAGGATCGATAGATTGAACCTGCCCCAGAGTATCTTGCACACAAGGTGAAGGATCGAAAGATTGAAACTGATGTTTTATTTCGAGGAATAATTTTATTTCATACATGCTCTCACACTTTCCTTACAAAGGGTGTTTCAAGAGAACAAATTGCTGTTAATGTTAAACTGTGAGCGTAAAAACTCTGTCAATTTAGCACACGTGTTACTTGATGAGTCAACATCAACAACACATGCCGCTACCTTCAATGTAACATGGGTTGGTGCCGTAGTGGTAAGAAGCTCTGAATGGTTCAACATCAGCCAACCAATGGAATTTTATCCTCATGAATTTGAGATATTTGCCACTATTGGAGGAGTCGGGAATAGCAACATCTAGTTCGGGCGTCCTCAGAGTAACATTATGTAGAATCTTCACGAAAAAAAATTTATACCCCCCCTCAAAATTTGATATTTTACATTTCAATGTATGGAGAATTCAAAAATCGAATAAAATAAAATTCGATTTCCGCCGTACCTACGCAGAATTAAGAAGTTTAGATGACAGCTCGGCTCGTGCTCGGTAGCATTTACCTGTATCCTTTGTGTGTGTGTTATTAATTTTCCCGTTTTGATTGATTAAATTAATAGCAAACTGATTTATCCTTCAGTTTACAAAATTTCAACGCAATATAATAAAAATTGAGCACAGTATAATTGATCTTATCAGGGCCATACACAAAATCAAGGATGGGGTCCAAGGATTGACAGCCAGGCCAGGAAATGATGATCATGGAAGGTGATGTTTTCTTGTTAATGCTGTTGTTGTTCTTGTAGTTGCTGTTGTTCTTGATGTTGTTTATGCTGTTGCTGTTGTTCTTGTTTATGTTGGTATTGTTGTCGTTCTTGTTGCTGTGGCCGTTGCTGTTGTTCTTGTGCTTGATGTTGCAGTTGTTGTTGTTGTTATTTTTGTTGGTAAAATTTTCGCTCCGGGCGGGATTCGAACCCACAATCTCCGGACCAACAGTCAATGCTCTTAACAACTCGGCCACGGAGATCGGCAAGTTACACCTTACAATATTATTTAAGTCATGCTTAAAAAAATAATGAAATTTCGGGGAGGGGGTCTGGACCCCATGGCCCCCCTGGGTGGGGCCTTGGATCTTATGTCTTAGCCAAGTTTTTTAGTGGGTCGGTGAATCTCTTAGGAATCATATAACGTCTTAAACAGCACTAACCCCACACTCCTTATCCTTATTAAGGCTCCTTTTAAAAAAAGTTTAATCGATCAAAATTTGAGGCCGCAAAATACTGCTCCAAGTATTCTTTCCTGAAAATTAATGTGATGGGCTGAAAAAGCATTTACCATTCGAAGACACTCTGTATACGCTATGTGCTATTATTAAATGTAAACATCGATCAGTCTATTTTGAGCAAAGAACACCCTTTACGTTCCCAATATAAGTGTGCAAGAGAAAAAAAAAAAAATGGAGAACCGATCAACCGAAATTAATTTTGTATCTTTTGAAAAAAAAAAAGAAGTAAAAGCTGCGGGGAAGAAGTTAGGGATTTATAAAAAAAAATGTTTCGAAAATAACAAAATAATAAAATAAAAACATAAAATTGTATTTCTATCAGACTTATAAAGGTAGCTCTGTTGGTATCAGGGATGACTTCTGCACACTATAACAAGGCCGTTTCCAGGGGGGTTCATGGGGTCCAGACCCCCCCCCGAAATTCCAATTGTTTTTTTTTATGAAAATACTCTACTTTACACGTGGCCTATTATATTAAAATTATATTAAAAAACATCAACAACAAAAACAACAGTAGCAACAACAACATCAACAAAAACATATCAGCAACAACATCAACAAAAACAACAACAAGATCAATATCAATAGCAAGATCAACATCAACAAGAACAGCAGCAAAAATAACCACATCAACAACAACAACGAAAACAACATTACCTTCCATGATAATCATTTTCCGGTGTTAGTTCTAGTTTGGCTGTCAATGCTTCGGACCCCCCCCCCCTCCGAAAAAAATTTTGGGTACGGCCCTGCAATAGAATATTTTCTTTGCATGGCTGAGAGTTAGGTGGGAGTCACTTTTATGACCAGGACATACCACGAAACTTTTGCTTGAAATAAAATCGACTCTGACGGTTTTCCTTCCTGAAAAAAGTACGACAAGATCTTGAGATGTGGAAATTTGGTGCTTATTCATATTCGAGTCCACCCTCGAATATGAATAAGTTTTTCACAAATTCTAACTAAAAGGAAAAGGGTACTGGAGACTTGAAATTTTGCTCGTAAGTCTATTTTATGAATTAAACACGTCACGAAACTTTTAATTAAAATCGAATACACCTTTTGCATGTTTACCGTTATTTTCAAAAAATTTGCCAAAAAGGAAAACAATACCAGAGACATGTTTTTTTTCTTCAGTAAGTCAATTTTATGTCTTGGGCTCGGGACAGGGGACGCGTGACAAAAAAATATAAAGGAATTTATTTGTGTTAAAGCTAATGCTTTGTCACCAATCACCATGCTCTTTCCCATGTTATTACCTAATTTTAATGACTTTCCTTGGATTCGAACCCACAGACTCCTGATTACGAATTCGTCACTCTCACCAACTGAGCTACACTGTCGAATGCTGTCCAAATTAAAAATATAATTAAATGAAAATTCGACATCAAAAATTTCAGAGTGTCCATCCCACTGAGGCATCAGAGGCAACGAGGCTGTTGATGTAGCAGCTAAACATACTTCACATTCAAATTTATGTTGCCCTGATGATTTTAAATCCTTAAAACCATCATCCATAATGAGATTTCCAGTTTTTGGTCGAACACCAGTCCGGAGAATAAACTCAAGACCATCGAATCAGATATTGAATCATGCACATCTAGCTTCCGTTCATCGAGGGCTGAAGAGATTGTAATCGGCCGAATGAGAATCTGCCACACCAGGCTTACCCACGGTTTCCTGTTTAATAAAAGCTCGCCTCCAATATGCCAATGTGGAGCTATGCTGTCTGTCCCGCATATCCTGCACTGTCTATCTCTTTCGGGTGCCATTACCTCTCTCCTCCCCTCTCCGTCGTTGATAGATGACCCTTTGGTGTTGAACTCCCTTGTGGTCTACCTTAAACGGGTAGACTGCTTTAGACTCCTGTGAATCAGGGATTCGGCGCGAATGACCTCGTAGTTAAAGCGCCTTTATTGTCAAAAAAAAAAAATCAGCCCATTACAATACGTTTCTATTTTTCTATAGATAAGGAAAGTCGTGTGATATTCACACCAAATTTTTCCTCTTTCCATTTGCCGGAAATGATACAGACTTGCTTCAAGGTATCTCATAGATATTATCTCTTCATTTGTTCTATTGTGCAACTCTTCTTCATTGTTCTGTGGCGTTTGTCACATTTTCCTTCAACTTACTAAGGTTGATTTAAAATGTGTCGATGACAATATCGCGTCCCAACGTTTTTTTTTTTATTTGGCTTAATGTCTTTTTAACATCTATTGCTCTTTTAAGATGGGGTTTTACCCTCCATTCGCTGGAAACTTGCAAACCGGCTACCCACATTGACCTCACCCAGCCTGGGTTGTGCCGGAAAAATAGCCAGCATCACGAGAGCGCGAACATAAGTGGACACGCACATGGTACAACCTCGTTGGACGCAGTTTTACTTCAGTGATCTTTTGGGAACTGGTGTATTCAACGTGCCATAGACGCTGGCTTATAATGAATAAAAGGGAAAATATATGTTTTCTCTTTTTTATTACTTTGGACAAGGAGAAACACAATCCTTCTCCTTATATTCAGGTATAAGATCAACAAAAGAGCACCAGAATTATCGGCGGCGTAATTCATGTCGACCCCCCCCCCCCCNCCCCCCCCCCCCGTGCAAACATTCTCTAGGAGGCCCCCTACTGTTACCCAAAGATTCCCTCTCGCAAAATTTAGGGGTTAGGGTTACTGTGGAGGTGTCAAAACTGTTATTTGGGTTCGAGTCTACAGTCGGATGGTCGGAATCAACATGTGGTGTGAAGGTAGACATTAAGCTCTTCCGATTAATTAGGCAACAACCTTTGAGGGGCACCGGGTGGGGTGAAAATAACCCCAAAATATTCTTCAGATACACACAGGGACGAATGGATTAAACTCGAGATTTGAGTTCTTGCGACCTTACAACTTGTTTCGACATCGAAAATTTCAGTCCATTACAGATTTTTTTTTTCTTTATAGGATAAACAAAATCTTGGCAATGAATTTGTTTTTCTTATGAAGTTTTTGTTTCGCTGTTCACCGCAAAACAAAAACAAAAAATTTAACTTTCAGCAAAAAATAAACTTCTTACAAGCTTGCGAAAATTTTATCTAATATTTACCATCAGCCGACCTGACTCATCCCTGAATCCAGAACTCCTTTGTACCTCTCCCTCCCCCTGTGCCGTCTACTGACGTCTCTAACCATGTACCGCCTCACACCGCCTTCTCCGCATAAAATATGAAATAATTATTATCCCCACTCTTCTAAATGCTAAGAGCAACATGTTTTCCTTTTTTCTATTATAGGTTACCTATAACATCGTAAAAGCTCATTCTTATCTCACTTTTCTTTGATGATAAGATAGGTTACCTATAACATTATAAAAGCTCATTCTTATCTCACTCTTCTTTGTTGATAAGCCAAAAAATTTACAATTTTCTATCTAATTGCGTGTTACAAAGAAATATACAGGAGATTTTTTTTTACTATGCTTGTAATTTGATACAGGGTTTTCCCGTCAAACTTGGCGATTTCGGTTTACTATTTCAATAATAAACCTTTGAATCGTCATGTATAAAATACCCCCTCCCCTCAAAATTTTAAATTTTACGTTTCAAGGTACGTAGAATACAAAAATCAAATAGGAAAAATCCGTTCATTGCCAATGTCCGCCGTGAAGTGGACTTTTTCGAGTTAGCGTTGACGGATTGGGATGAGATTAGCTATTTTTGTATAGGTACCATTTGTGGTCTAATTGTGGCGATGTGCAGTAACGGAAGCAACGAATGAATGTTTTTTTTTTTTTTTTTTTTTTTTTTTTTTCAGTGTAAAATAAAAACTTTAAATTGTTATTTATTTTCTCGATGCAGTTTTCCAGTTACGGCATCAGGATCTAACAGCATAAACGAAAAAGAGAAATAGTATTATGTTAATCAGTTTGATTATTTCCAAATTTCATCAAATGAAACTGAAAAATCTTTTTGGATTTAGTTTTGATATTCCTTTTATCAAACTCTTCATTATAAATAGCTCATTTTACTTTCTCTTCCTCTAGAAGATAAAGTATTGTATTCGTGCAGAAAGTGCAGAAATCCAGTATAGGTCCTACCTAAACATAAAATATCAAGCTATTCTTTTGATAAAATATGAACCTATTTTTTCTGATAAAAAAACAAGCTATTCTTTTTCATAAAATATCAAGTTATTATTTTTCATAAAATATAATGCTATTCTTTTTCACAAAATATCAAGCTATTTTTTTCATAAAATATCAAGCTATTTTTTTATAATATATCAAGCTATTATTTTTCATAAAATATCAAGCTATTCTGTTTTAGTCACTAAAATAATAAATCCAAGTGTAACATTGGTGGAGTTTTTCAAAATGGGTTATAAAAAATACACCAGAAGGCTCATTATGAAAAGTGGCGTCATCCTTTGATAGTCAGATGTATATATAAGACTGCAATTCTGAATAACTCATACATCTAATCCTGTCGGCTAATAATTGACATGGGCTGTCAGAACCATGTCGATCTGCACTGCGAGGTGTACTCGGTCTGTGAGGATGTCTCTCTCACTTAACATCTCACAATCTCACGTGTGACCTCTTCTTCCCTATGGAAGGTGTGAAAGTCGTAAATGGATTGGAATAAATTGTGACCTTTGAAACACAATAAAGTTGAAGACAAAAATATTTACAGAAAATGGCGGAGCAACCCGGGATCCGCCCACTAAGTTGGAATAGAGTATTTTTTTTTGAAAGTTTAGGAGGTCATTTTCGTGACATTTTTCTTTCCCTATAAATATTTTTATTTCATTCCAAACACATGTTCTGCAGTCCAAAACACTAAATTATTTATTTTCAACTTGATTTGTGACACATGCGAGTTACATCAGTGGCGATGTTATTGGTGGGCCTCCGTACTAACACTTTGTGTCACCCAAAACCCTCAATGAATGTTGTCCTGAAGTAAAGCTTTGCCGTTCCGGGACAAAATACATAGGGCTGTGAGGGGTAGGTTTGGTAGGTTTTTAGTCAGTAGGAATCTGACATCCCGGGCTATGGTCTGGAGGGGGTATTTCCATGACATCCTCGGTGAAACGCCCTCTCCAGGACTAGCGCGACATCTGAGGAAAGATTTTTTCCTATCATTCCACTCATCCAACAGTAAAGTTCACAATGTAAAAAAAAAAAAAAAAAAAAAAAAAAAAAAAAAAAAAAAAAAAAAAAAAAAAAAAAAAACTCAATGAACCTGACTGCAACAGGAAAAGATATGTTCCTTAAAACCACAAGTCCTATGGATCTATTCTACTAGTATAAATTAAAATGTCTACCAATGTGACACACATTGGCATAATTACAAGTTTCTAGACATGCTTAATGAAAACCGCTATGAAATGGAAATATTAACCAATGGTACTTTCGATAGCAACCAAAAATTTCAACGCACAATTAGGCCCCAATCGGGACCTAAATTTCATTTCATAAAGCGATTAACGCTAAGTAGCAAAAGTACCCGTCACGACGCGGCGGACAAACGGGATTTTTCAAATCGATTTTTGGGTTCTACGTACCTTTAATTAAAAAAATATCATGACGATTCCAAATGTTCATTTTTGAAAATAATAAACCAAAAATTTTAATTATTTTTGTGAAACCATTATTTTTCGTATCTCCAACAGGATCCAAATTATTTGGCCATTCTTGTTAAAATGACTAACCCTTCATATATCGTATAACTACAGGGCCGGCTGTACCATATAAGCGAACTAGGCAAGCGCCTAGGCCGGCAAAATTTAGGAGGCGGCACAATCAAAATGGGATTTAATTTTCAGCGGGATATGAAAAAAATGTATACATACGAGTATATAGACGTGCATTTTTGTGTATATGATTATGCGAAAAATAGGGACATATTTGTGATTTGGTATGTTTAAGCTTATAGTTACATTATTAGGTGAAGTATAAATACCGAAATAGCCATGATCTAGTTTGTAATATTTTTACAAAACAGCTTGTGACCCTATTCATGGCCATATTTTGATTGAAATTTTTGCAAAAATCATGAATTTCACTACTAGGAGGGATAACTATTCAGTATTATCATTAAAAATATGAATATGAGTACTTCTACTATTTATATTAATTAACGAACAAATTAAATATTATATTCAGGAGGCGGCAAATTCTCTTGAGCCGGCCCTGTATAACTAAATCCATAAACACCAACCATCGCAAAAGCTGCATTATTGATTGCAAGGAAAAAAATCTCGACAGCTGACAAAAGTGAAAAGTATTGAATTTGTATTTCACAAAAGCAGAAGCAGAATAAGCGATTGGAGAAAAGATAGCAAATCCCTCAAACGTGACAGTACGCCAGCTTAGATTAGCTTTTTGTTGAATTGAAGAGAAGGAAGGCATCCTATAGGTAGGTAAATCTATAGGATGCAAGAGAATAAAAATTTAATCGCACACTTAGCGGGAAACTAAAAAATAAACGCACACTTATCGGGAGACTAAAAAGTTAAGCGCAAACTTACCCGAAGACTAAAAAGTTACGCTTACACTTATCAGGAGACTAAAAAGTTATGCGTACAATTATCGGGAGACTAAAAAGTTAAGCGTACACCTATCAGGAGACTAAAAAGTTATGCGTACAATTATCGGGAGACTAAAAAGTTAAGCGTACACTTATCAGGAGACTAAAAAGTTAAGCGTACAATTATCGGGAGACTAAAAAGTTAAGCGTACACTTATCAGGAGACTAAAAAGTTATGCGTACATTTATCGCATTGCAGTCTTACCATCTCTGACAACAAACTCGATGTCAACATCAGATACTCCTACAAATATTTCCACTTCTTCTTCTTTTTCGTTGTATTTAAAGAAAATTTTCATTTTATTTGAATTATGTTCTCCCACCAAATTGATTTTTTTTCCGGGTGAGAAGATTTTGGATGAAAAAAAAACTTTTAATTTGACAAATTTCAAGTAATAAAGTTGTAAAGTTATTTTTTAAATGGTTTTGCACGCGGTTTGTTAATTACAGGGTCAAAAGGTTATGCAAAAAAAGAAACCACGTATAGTAGAGCTTAAATAATGGTCACTTTGCTTAATAAACCCCTATACGGAAATGGACCCCAAGGGCTACCCAAAGTTGGCACTTAAAAATCGCTTGAACAGTAAAGGAAAATGATTTATGAATTGAAAAACTTGAAAACACGTGTTGAAGCTTGCGTCTCCAGGAAATCCATCAATTCCGAGACCCATCAGATTGGTCAAATTTTTTTGAGTTTTTTATTGCAATGAATTAACGTCAGATTAATACTTCATATTTAGAATAGTCCTACGCCCAATTTTTTGTGATTTTAAAAGTTCAACGGTTGGTTTTATACAAGAGCTATTCCGGTCTTATAAGTTTTAGAAGACATGGCATACCTTAAAACACCAAAAAAATACACATCAAAAAGATTTACGGATTTTCATTTCATGACCCCCCCCCCCCATATATCCGACCCTGATTGGAGAAAAAGTGCCAAATACTCACCGAAGAAGCACGATAACAATAGGGGACGTCATGCAAAAAATGAAGTCAATCGCAAAATAATTCGATTTTTAAGTGCCAAATTTGGGTGTGGTCCTTGCTACCTTGGGTCCATTTCCGTATAGGGGTTTATTTAGCAAAGTGGCCTTTATTTGATCTCTACTGTACGTGGTTTCTTTTTTTGCATAACCTTTTGAAACACCCTGTATAGGATTTTCTAAAAGTCACATGTGTGGGATTCAGTGAAATATTAATCAATAGTGGTGATGGTGGTGGTTCTATCAGATGTGATGGTTGCAGAGCCAGATTAATTATAGGGTGAAAAATTAGACTACAATCTTACATGAAAGGCTATATTCCGTAACAGAAACATTTGCAGCAATCAGATTCCTCTGCCAAGCTATACAGTGCATAGAGATCCGATGAGTAACATCAGGGCATGCGCGGATATAGGGTGGTGCCCGGGGGGCACGTAATTCCCCAGTTTTTTTAAGCGAGCGGTGTTTCTCAAATTTTATTATACATAATCACGTAAAAAAAAAATTATAAAAATCTAATAAATGGTGATCCGCTGCGTCTTTTAGCCCATTGAGTGGAGGGCACGGGCCCCTAAATAATTCCCAATCCTGAGACTAAATATAAATACGTTAATTATAAAAAAAAAGTTGTCAAAAAATCTGTCATGGCATTTTTTTCGGGTCAACCTGGGAGATGTGTTGAGGCAACTTTTTCAAAAAAGAAAGAAAGATTGTACATACGCAACAGAGATATGGCCGTAAAAACGTTTCCTAAACTCTCTAATTGGGATAAAAAAAATTTGGATTGCCTCAACACATCTTCCCGGTGTCAGACCCGTTATTGAGAGAGAAAGAGTATTAGATAGAATGAAGGAGAGAGAAACTGCAATCGAAAGATCTCAAGGTCAACGTTCAACTAGGTGCTTTGATATTCCCCAGGCATGTTGCCTGTTGTAGCCATGAAATGCATTTGTGGTAAGCTCTACAGCTTTTTACAAATTAGGTATCGTACCTCGATAAACATTGCATTAAAAAGTACTGCTCAGAACTCGAACCCTCTAGGTTACGAGTCCCTCCCCGCAAATGTTCTATTAGGTATATTGTGCCCCTCCCCCCAAAACAATAGGCTATATCCGCGCATGCATCAGGGGCGAATCCAGGGTAAAATTTTAAGGGGGGAACTAAGGAAACAAAATGCATTTATGTTTATTGATAAAAATGTGTCCAAAAATATCATAATATTCCAACAGCAAGATGAATTCTACAAGAGAAAAGAATGTTTTAACTAAACTGGGCCGTGATATATGTTGTAATGCGGCGAAAAATGTATTAAATATTAGATATTCATACGATTTGCTTATTACAAGAACTTTTGAATGGGGGAACCGGGGAAATCTCCCCCACTTCCGCCCCTGATTAACATCCAGGGACGACTTTGTCGAAAGTCGTATGTAAAATTAATTTTATTTGTTAAATTTAACTAGAAATTTGCACAAAATCAGCGAAGGTCGTAAAACTGAACTCATAAAATTTTAACAACCAGATTTTTAATTTTGAAGTAGGTATTTAGAAAGATGGTAGGTATTCAAATTGAGAGATAAAATTCATAGTAAAAGTGGAAAAGTTGTTAATATAAAAATGATAAAATTTAAATATAAGATTATTTATAGATAGCACTGAATGCAAATATTAGATTATATGTTTGGTTTTATGATGACTTTATAAAGTTTTTTGTTTCAAGGATTATTTTAAATATTTTAATTTTCGTCTTCTGACTTTTTCAAATTATATATTTTGAAAATGTCAGAACACGAAAATTACAATATTTAAAATAATCCTTCAAACAAAAAACTTTATAAAGTCATCAAAGACATTAAAACAAAAAATATTTTCTAATTTCAACAACAAGTTAGGGGTCGAGTAGTAGGTACGACTTGTACGCACTTAGTCGGATAACTGATAACTGAATTCAGCCACCGAGGGAGCATAGCCAGCTACATCAGGTGACTGTCCTAAGCCGGTGTAAATACAGAAGGTTTGGTGTTGGGAATGGCATGCATCCTTTAAAAATACTCTACTTGCTACCAAATATGGAAAATCATCAGACAAATTGAAGTTAATATGCATTGATACTGCGAGAATAAAGCGATGGTTATCGTACCAGGAAAGGATACAACCAAAGAGAGTGGGCACTGAAAAGAAGGTTGTGGCATGGTAGAATTAAGGAAGGCAACGCCAACCCCAAATAGAATTGGGAAAGGGTGACGTTAAAGAAGAAGAAGTGGCATAATTGAGTCGTCACTGAGTCCAGCTAGACCAGATGAAAATTTTCAAAATCAGGATATTTCGCATGAAAAAGCAGGACGTGCTATATGAAAAGTAGGTATTCAGGAGTTTTACATACCTATATGCAATATAGTGTTTTGTAAATTGTTGTCATAAACTTATAACTACTGTCCATACTTTTCCGAACTCGGCACTCTGAAAATCACCTCCATCTCTGCGCACGTTATTTTTATAAAGGTGACTTGACACTTTTAAAAAGTATTTTTGTGTGACTTAGAAAAAGCAGGACGTTTTCCATTATTTTCAAATACCGGGCCCGGACAAACATACTAAGGCCGGACGTCTAGTAGCCCTAACCGAGACACACTTTATCGTGCTGCTAAAAAGACTAAAGGTGTCCGGAGGGTATGATGATGATCACTCATTCATGAGTGCGGCAAATCACAAAGAATCCTGGACAAGAAAAATCTTCTTCTTTTTTCAAAATCCCACAACTTTTAATCCCCTGATATCCTTACTGTTTTTCCCCTTTTCAATCACTTTCAAAAAGCAAGATTCCTCATCAAGACATGGCCGTAAAAACATTTCATAATTTGTCTAGTTGGTCTAAAATATGTAAAAAAAGCTAACAAGTAAACATAAAAAGTTAAAAACAAAAGAAAAGAGGTGTCCGGAGGGATATTGTAAATAGCAAGCCGCAAATGGGAAAGATGCCTCGTTTCTTGTCCAGGATTCCCTGTGATATGTGATGATATACCTCATTCATAGTCTCACTCGCTCCTTCACCCTCTCACTCACTCCTTCACCATCTCATTCACCCTCCCACTCACTCTTTCACCCTCTCACTCACTTCTTCACCATCTCATTCACCCTCCCACTCACTCTTTCACCCTCTCACTCACTCATTCACCCTCTCACTCGCTCTTTCACCCTCTCACTCACTCTTTCACCCTCTCACTCACTCTTTCATCCTCTCACTCACTCATTCACCCTCTCACTCGCTCTTTCACCCTCTCACTCACTCTTTCAACCTCTCACTCACTCTTTCACCTTCTCACTCACTCCCTCATCCTCTCACTCACTCTTTCACCCTCCCACTCACTCTTTCACTCTCTCACTCACTCACTCATTCACCCTTTCACTCGCTCCTTCACCTTCTCACTCACTCCTTCATCCTCACACTCACTCTTTCACCCTCCTACTTTTTTACTTCCTGGAGAATTTTATTTTCCCATTAACGGAAAGAAAAATAATGATAGATGGTCCGTCAGTAAAAAGTAGGTGTATGGTTTGATGTGGTCAGCGTCAGAATGGAGCAGGAAGCAGGTGTACTGTCGACGTGTCATGTTGACGAGCTTGAGTGGGAAGATGAAATTGTTGTTTCTTCGTTTTGAAATAATGTGTTTCTAACCACTAACGAGGGTTTTATATTTTTGATTGTTCTCAATGACAAACCATGAAGCCAATTTGTTTATAATCACGTCATGTTATGAAATATTGCTTCTTCAGGAAGAAGGCTTTCATACGAGTATAATTGTACACCTCTCTGGTGTGAACATCAGACGACTTTCCTTATCTATAAAAAAAGAAGAAAGTATAATATTGGGCTGAAATTTTCGATGTCGAATTTTCAATGCCAAAACAAGTTTTGAGGTCCACGGAGCCCAAATCCCGAGTGTCCTTGTGAACAAAATTTCTCAGTAGGATTTGTCGTGTTCTATGTATATTTTTTGCTATCTATTGCCGTTGAAGTAGTGGTATGCATTTTCTCTTTTGTTTTTTACTCTTTCGTCTTGATTATAGCAAAGATATGGCCTTTACTTCGTGCCATTTCCAATGACACCTCAACCGTCTTTCTACCATAAGCGGAATTTGCTGTAGGCTCCTCTCAAAATTTGGTATGAAAAAAACCGTATGAAAAAAATATTATTTTTCATGAATTTGGACGTGTCTGGGAAAAGAGCTTAACAAAACGTAGAATCTTCGTGTTTCGGGGAAACATGATCTATTACCATGTCCCATTGAGAATATAAAATGAAATTTTCAAAAAGTCGTCTGGAAGTGGCAGAAAAATGTTTACCTTCATACATATAAACTCTGTTTCGTGTTAATATAGTCGGTAGCTTTTCTTATCTTGACGTGCTTGCGCCTACCGACTCGCTTGATAATAAACTTATACTTTCTAAATTTCAAATATGTCGCCCCGTTCACTTTTATCTCTCCTGGAAGGATTCGTGAAAACCGCCAAAATCTGGCATCAGAACCGCAAACATAGAATTGACATAGTAAATTAAGACTTTCTTTCCGTTTTTTTTATACCAGACTCGTGAAAAAACCTAAATAACGGCAAAAACCCGCCTAGAGTACATTCGATTTCAACCAAAAGCTTCGTGGTTCGTAGTGCAGGTTTCAATGTTTTGGCATTGAAACCCCCACTTCGAACATTTCAGCCCATTACAATACTTTCTTCTTTTGTTATAGATAAGGAAAGTCTTGTGATGTTCACACCGAACAAAGATTTAGCTCTGCATACACAATGAACTTAAAAAAGTGTAAAAGAATCTGTTTTCAAGACCTCTCTTTGTCAGACAAATTTCATATAGCAAAGAGCAAAGAAGATATTTGAAAAGTGTATTACTTAGTTACCTTTGCATAAGAATAAATTTAATATTGCTTTCCCTTTTCTACCGCCCCTATTTTTCCCTTCTAACAGTTGCATTGTATTCAAATCCATGTAAAATAATTTCGCTGTGTGAAAGCTTAGCTTAGCTTTAAGGAATATGTCTCCCCCTACTACCACACACTTCCGTTTCCGCTTTCTAAATGATAAATGTACAATTTACTTTCTGTACGTTAAATAGAAGAAGAGGCACCAAAAAAGGGGATGAAGTTAGATAGAGAGGAAAGTCACTTCAAAAGAAAATCTAAACTACTGAAGTTTTTTTAATATTATATTGCTAAGAGCGATTTTCTTATATTATAATGAAAGCTTGGGGTAGAATGGTCTGAAAACATTACGCGATTACATCTCAACACGATTCACGATATGGAATCATGAAACTTTGGTCAGAATATTGTTTTTGTATCTCTTTTTTTGGGTGGGTGGGTGGCTTAACGTTTCTTAAACATCTATTAGTCATTAAAGACGGGGGTTTTACACTCCATTCGTTGGAAACTTACAAAACCAGGGTTGGGCCGGAAAAATAGCCAGCATCTCGAGGGCGCGAACCCACGTGAACACGCACATGGAACAACCTCGCTGGACGTTGCTGAACTTCAGTGATCGAACGGGAACTGGCGTATTCAACGTGCCATAGACGTTGGCGAATTTATATCTCTAAGAGGAGCCTGGATATGTATTTGACGACTGTTCAACTTATCATCCCGTGTGAATCACAGGAATAATTCGCCTCGGAATGTTTTCGAATTTTTATTTTCTAGATAATCCGGACGCTGTTTAATGTTCTTTTTACGACTTAGACGGATTTGACTTAAGCTATTTTTATAGAAACTTTATTTTTCATTACCTCAGGTTTCCGTTTTTGTTGTTTTTCTTAAATTTTTATAAGCAGATATACAATATTATGTTAGGAAGGTATTACTAATGCAAACGCCAACCCCCCAAAAAGTAAAAAGAAAGCATAAAAATAAATAGTAATTTCTTTGTGGTACACGCTTTTGAGGGACGACACTAATGGGGGGACGAGGTTTTTGATGCGCCAAAACGGGCGTACCCCGTTTTCTGAGGGGTGCCAAAATGGGTGGTTGCCCCAGGTGCTGACTATTTACATCCCTGACCCTTGTGAGTGTTTCTTTATTGTTTAAGTGTTCATCACAGACGTACCTTGGCTACTCAATTGTCCTCACGAGGCTGAGTGTAACCTGTAATACATACCAACACCAAATTTGAGAGAAGTGTTTTGTCGTTCTATTTCTTCAGTTCTGGAGCGTGACGATCCCCCCCCCCCCCC
>CM022875.1:8030614-8065672 GCA_012654025.1 Pachypsylla venusta
TTTTTTTTTTTTTTTTTTTTAATTAAATTCATATTAGGTAAATTTGTGTGAGAAGCAAGAGGAGCGATACACTTTCAGAGTGTCCCCATGCAGGCTGCTTCCGTGCGCGCTAGATTTTCATTTTTCCTGTCAAAATACCAGAGGGAAGGAGGAAGTTTATTCATTAATGCATTGTTCAGAATTTTAAAGGGACAGAAAAACTCTGCTCATTTAGGAAATGTGTTTGTAATAATAACTATAGTATGCATGAAAGCATTTTCTTTGTTTTATGCACTCAATATATCTTACTGTCTTTAAATAGCAAGTTAAATAGGTATAAGTGTTAAAAATATTTATTTTTAAAATAAAATAAAACAAAACTGCAAATGCTCACCAGAAAGACTTTTTAAAATTAAAACTAATAGTTTCGAATCATTCGATTCATCATCAAACGAGTCGAGTCACCTTCCATTCTTCGACACGACTGATGATGAATCGAATGATCGAAACTAGTATCAATCTTAATAAACAGTTTTACCGGGGTTCTGTAATCAGGGAGGAGTATATGGCGTCCTTTGAATTTTTTTAACCAATTTAACCTAATTAGAGAGGTTAGGAAACGTTATTACGGTCAAACTTCCATTGCGTATGTATAACCGTCCAAAATGGACCATGCATGGAGACTAAAAACATATTCAAGTCTGTGGGTTAGCTGGAAAAATCAGGCATAACGCGAGCTCGAACTTACGTGGTCAATAAATAAAAATTTGCTGGACGTTTGAAAATACTCATAATATATTAGTTTATCATTTTCAATAAACTTTTATATATGACGAAGCAAATTCTTTATGGGGAAAACTCAAAAATATTGACTTTAGCCTGGTTCACCCTGTATATTCTATCGACGTTAGCCCAGTTCACCCTGTATATTCAATTCACTTAGTTGATGTGAAAAAGCGAGTACGCTTCTTCTTGGCAACAAATAATTCGATTATCAGATGTTGATGTTTACAAAATATACCCATATTAATGATTGCTGTACAAGCTGAAAGGTCACACTATATTTTAAAATCAGTGTCCTGCAAAAGCCATTGCCCCTTATTAGCTCACTATCGCTAGAATTCTGCTTTTGTGTGTTTGAAAAATTTTCAAAACTTTTAAGTTGATTTATTTATTTATTCAGAAAAAAAACTTGAAAAATTTCATTATGATAATTTTCTCACCGTGCCTCTTAGGAAATCCTGGGACTGAGGGAATTCCCCCATTTCCCCCCTCTCACCTGGCCTATAAGGGGGGCCAACAATGCAAAGGATGTTTTTCTCTCACTTAGAATATCTGAGAAGCTCCTAAGCTCTGTTTTTGCCACATTTCACTAAGTACTTCTTCAAAATTGAAGATTCCAATGTACATTAAATGTTACTTTGATTCTGTTTTAAAGTTTTGTATGAATAGAATATGTTCCCAAACCAAACCATATTTAATACAAAACTTGTCAACTGTACAAAGTTTTCTAATATTACCTATCTGCTAACCAATTTTGTTACGAAACGTGTGACTGTACTATTTTTGCAGGAAATAAATTTGGTTTTGAAGATCTAACGGGGGGGGGGGTCATGTTTTCTCTCAACATAATGTGCAGGGAAACATCGTTGACAGAAAGTAATTAAATATTGTTTTAGAGTGGAAATACAATTATATATTACACTTTTTAATATATTACTTTGCAAGCTAATTTGTATTCTTCAAACTCTTGTATGAAATTGATATGAATTGGCACCAAATTTTAAATTCTAGATCTTTCCATCCTCGTTTTAGGCGGAACCGCCAAAAAGCGGGCTTCAACCGCTAATTAGCGGCGAACAATATATTACATTACAACCTAAGTTGTATTCTTCAATTTCTTGTACGATATTGATATGAATAGGCACCAAGTTTAAAGTTCTAGCTATTACCGTTCTCATGGATATTACCGTTCGCAGGATATGCGAAAACCGCTAAAGCTGCTTAAACCACCAACGGTGTATTCGATTTCCACCAAAAGCTTATTTTGCCGTTCATGGCATAAAACTGACATACATACCAAATTTCAAGTCTCTAGCTCTTGCCGTTCTTGAGATATCTTGTTCACAGACAGACGGAAAGACAGACACACACACGGACCAATGACTGAAATTCGAGATTTAGGATCTGGAGACCCCAAAACGTGTTTTGGCATTGAAAACTGGATATCGAAAATTTCAGCCCATTACAATACTTTCTTTTTTATAAGATAAGGAAAGTAAAAAAGGGAATATTTTTCATTCGATATTCAAATTTAATATGATTGACTGTAAACCTATTTTGAGTCACGGGCGAGGGATGTAATCACACTGGGTAGAATTTCGTATTGTTCTCTCATTATAAAAACGATTTTTTATACGATAGGACATGACGCATTTCGTCTCTTGAGACACAAATCAGTAGAATTCACACATTATAATTGAGGCTGTGAATTTAATGTTAAAAAATTTAATGTGGAAGTTTAAAGTCAGAGACTAACTACTTGCCCGGAGACACATGAAAACAATTTTATTCGTTACTGAACATTTTGAATAATTAATTTTATTACTGCACGTGTCATTAATTATGCACTCACTGCAGCACATGTTTCGCCTGCTTTCGAGCACTGAGAGCGAATAAAGGATTCACGTTTTGTCAAATTTTCTATTGGTTTTTAAGTAACTTGTTGTCCCTCGTCGCATACGATATATGAAAGCGACATGGAGCGTCGATCGGAGCGACGTAAATAGGCGACTTTTTTTGTTATATCGATTAGTGCGTCGTACTGTTTTCGCGTTCAACCATGAGAAAAAAATCCGCTTCACTCAACCCGACACCATCGTATTGAAGATATTTTTTAGTCTTACAATTTATCACTTGATTTATACAATGAACCCAACAACTGGGCCCCCTAAAAAATTGCCGCCCAGGCCCTTATCTTAAATCCGCAACTGACGATATTTCTCGAACGTGTTGGCTAAATTTCTGATGAACTATATATCTATAGGTAATATAGGTATACAAAAATGTATATACGAGTACATCAATCAAACAATTGTGACATCATCGTGTTCAATGGTCAATAGTAGCCAGCAGTTGTGTGAGAGTGAGTTTTGAATTGTCAAGCTTTAGCGGAGGCAACCTAAATGAGATAACAAAAAAAGATACCCCCCCCCAAAGTATATCAGAGACCAATAAATAATATGAAAATTGAAAATTTTCGGGTTTTTCACTTCGAAACGACGGCGACGCATTATCACGCACGGCATAGGAATACACATTTTTTTTAGACGTCTCTGATATGGCAGAGTTTGCATCAAACTCGACTTGCACCAAGAAGGTTCCGGGTTCGATTCCTGGACGGGTCGAAAATTTGAAAAATGTTTTTTTCGAATTTCCCACTTGGTCTGGTTGTGATTGGGGGTAACTCAACCTCCCGAGGACAATTGAGTGGCTATGGTAATAGCGACAAGTAGTAGCATTATAAGGTAAAAATGGTTAAACTGATGTAGATTAAGCTTAGTGATATTGGAGTGAATGTTGATAGTAACTTGTAATGCTGTGATGCCCACAAACACTGTGACATAATAAACACTTTTTTTTTTAAATTACATTTACAAAGATCCAAATTTGAGAAGTTTTAATAATGTCAAAATCTTATTGTGCTAACTGAGCTTTTCGTTTTTCTTTTTGGAAGAAAGTTAAGTCAACCACAAAAATTACTACAGAAAAATAAATATTGAAACCAAATGTGATTTTTGAAGTTATACTTCTTTATAGTTATACGCTTTATGAAAAAATGATGAGAGTGAAATTTTAAGATGCGCGCGCACCTGTAACAAAAAATTATCACCGCGTCAGTGTAACACAAAATTAACACAGATCAAGTAAGTTATGAAAAAATGATGAGATGGAGTTAGTTATGAAAAAATTATGAGATTTAAATTTAAATATTGTATTTTCTCATTCTACATCCATAGAACATCGTGGCTCAGTCCCAAGGCTCCTGTTTCATAGTTGGTAGGTTCACCTCCGGGTTAGGTAGTATGTTTTTTTTTTTTTTTTAAATATTATTAAATTTATTTTTAAAAAGAATTATAACTTCTCACGCGCGTACATAAGTACACCCACCCATTTTTCCAACTTTGAAGCTCAAAAGCCAAAACACGCGTTTTGCATAACGCTGAAAAATTTCAATGTTGTATTTTTCTCTTTTTATAAAGTTAAGAAATCTGTCGTGTTGATATGGCGGACTTTAAAATAATGTTCTCACAAGCAAAGTCAACTGTGGAAGGCAATTTGTCAAACTTCAGCACAAGTTGTAGGTTTTAGGTGGAGGGAACACCCTTCCACCCTCTTCCCCACTACTTCTGAAACCATCGTTATGGATGTTGGAGGTGAAAAGATAAAGTGTTCGTTTTTGGTTTGGTATATCAACTTAATATAATGTTGGTATGATGTGTCAGGCGACACGCCTTTTTAATTTCCTTATCCTATGAAAAGAAAAGTATTGTAATGAACTGAAATTGATGTCGAGTTTTCAATGCCAAAACACGTTTTGGGGTCCCCAGAGCCCAAATCTCGAGTTTCAGCCATTGGTCCGTGTGTGTGTGTTTGTCTGTCCGTCTGTCTGTGGGCAAGATATCTCAAGAACGGCAAATGCTAGAGACTTGAAATTTTGTATGTATGTCAGTTTTATACCATGAACGGCAAAATAAGCTTTTGGTGGAAATTTTAAAATACCGTTGGCTCTTTTATGCCGCTTTTTAGCAGTTTTCGCAAATCCTGCTTAAAATGAGAACGGTAATAGCTAGAACTTGAAACTTGGTTCCTATTCATATTTATTTCATACAAGAAATTGAAAAATACAACTTAGGTGGAACCTCTGCACTTAATTCGACAGGGAAACAACTGAAATATTATGAGTACCCCCCAAAAAGTACAAGGAATGAATACTTCATAAAATATGTAGGGCCCCCCCTAGTGAAAGTTTGAAGGAGGGCCAACATGGCGCCACCACAATACAAAGGGTGTCTTTTTTCCACTTAGAAAATCTGAAAAGCTACTAAACCCTTGAGTTGAGCTCTGTTTTTCTGAATAACCAAGCGGAATTAATTGTAAGAAAGCTATACTGACTGACCACTTTGGCAGACATTTGTTCGCCTTTGCAGTCTATTGTTCATTAGATATAAATTTCATAAAAGAAACTCTTCACGCATATTTTCCCTGTTCGATAATAAATCACATCAAATTTTTTGTTCTCTTGCCACTTACCACTTGATTTACCCAACCCATTGGCTGATCAAATGTTCTGTAATAAAATCGTTCTTTCGCCGATCCCTAGCCGCCGTGAAGCTTTTGCCACAATCGATAACTGATTTTGATGAAATTTGGTATGTGGGTCCCAATTGGAGTCTAATTGTACCCCATAACTTTTTGTGATCGTTAATCCATACATATATAGAGTTCCATGCTATGATTTAGTATGGAACCCTATATATGTATAAGATTGATATTAAACAAAAGTACCGGGCAAAATTAGACCCCAAATGGGACCTGTACATTGATTTTCATCAAAATCGGTCAACGCTAAGTGGCATAAGTGACCTTCATCACGGCGTATGGCGGACAAACGGATTTTTTTATATCCGATTTTCAGATTCTGATGCAAACCTTGGAACGTAAAATATCAATTTTGAGAGGGGTAGGGGTATTTTTTTCGTGAAGATTCCAAAAGTTTGGTTAGAAAAATTAACCAAAAATATGTATATTTATCTCCACTCTTTTAGGAAAAATTCTCCCAAAAAATTGAAATTTGATATGTATACTATGTTAATTGGGTCTAAATGTTCCTCGAAACGTCACTGAAAGGGCCACCGACGTCGTGTCTGCGAACGAATTTTTTATTCGATTTTTGTATTCCATGTAACTAGAAACATAAAATAAAATAATTTGGGGGAGGTCGATTTCAAAAATTCATTATTTTTTGAAAATAATAATCAAAAATCAAAATTTATGCATCTCCTTCCATCAATAAACTTTTGACATTAGAGTTTATTGATGGAAGGAGATACCTACCTATCTATCATTATAATCTTATTAAACTGTAGGATCGATGTGGGTAAAAGCGCGAACATTCACATCAGAATTTTTTTTTCTAAGATAATCTCTAAGGAATTAGCTATCTCCATTTTGCCGCAAAACCAGCTACCTACATGAACCTCACCCCAGCATGAATTGGGCCAAGAATTTCGTTTGAAAAAATCCTACAAATTTTCCTCCTTTTTTTTACCCGATATCTGTCAATTTTAGGCAAAGTTTGATTAATGGCAATCGTGGCATTACCGTATAATGTTTTGGACATCAAACACACTCGTTCTGAGTCTTTCAGTTAGAATTCTCCTGGCATCGAACTAAAAGCAAATTTACTTCGATTTGACATTCACATGATTAGCTACTGTTTTCCGTTACCCTTATTTAGCTGAGGTACAATATTATTATGGAGGAATGAAAAGTCAAAGGTTAGAAAAGTGAAAACGGAATAAAATTTTGAGAGCATTCCATTAGGAGAAAAAGAAAGTTAGAAAGCTTTTATCCAATGACATTTCCATTTTTCCATATATGTCAAGAATCGTCGAGTCAGTTGCACAAAGATGGAGTTTTAGATTCTCTTAAAACTAGCATTGAGATGGAGTTTTGGGATCTGCTGAAACTAGCATTGAGATGGAGTTTTGGAATCTGCTAAAACTGGCATAGAGATAAATTATTGGAATCTGCTTAAACTAGCATCGAGATAGAATTTTGTAATCTGATGAAACTATCATCGAGATAGAGCTTTGAAATCTGCTAAAACTAGCATCAAGATGATATTTGGAATCTGCTAAAACTGGCATCAAAATGGAACATTGGAACCTGCTAAAACTGCCATCGACATGGAGTTTTGGAATCTGCTAAAATTAGCATTTGGATGGAGTTTTGGAATCTGCAGAAACTAGCATCGGGATGTAGTCGATATAACAGTGGTGTTGCTTAGTATCCTTTCGGACCGAACCTAGCCCCATATTTCAGGATCCAAAATGAATTATTGGAATCTGCCAAAACTGGCATTGGGATGAAATTGTGTAATCTGATAAAATTAGCAAAGGGAGCATCAACTTGGTTTCTTGATATCTGCAATAAACCGATGCTCTAATTAGAATCTGTAAAACAAATCTACCACACACCATCAACAAAAGCTTTGGTGCCTGCTCCCATAGGACTAATAATCCCTTTACCTTTTCAGGGATAAAATAATATTGTAAAAGATATACTATGTTTGGACTTCACCCTCAGTCTTTTTCTACGACCAAATGGGCTTTGTGGAGGTTTTTATTTCATAATAAAGAATTTCAAGGGAATTTGTTTTGAAAAAATCCTCCGTCCGCAGGGGATTAGAAGTTAGAAAATAAAATTTCATTTTTATTTTTTTTTACTTTTCTCGTTAGTACCCATAAGCTTTTATTTTTAGGTCGAGGCGTCTACTGATATTAGGTTAAAGGTATTTCGGCTAGAAAATAAAATATTTTTTTTTTATACACAAAATGTATCTAATATTATAAAATTACATTTTTCTTCATTTTTCATACGTATCTATAAAAAAAAAGATAATGCCCCCTCTAGTGGCGGGGGGGGGGGGNGAGGTAGGCGAGGGGGGGGGGCGTTGTTGGATTTGTGTCCTTAGTGGATATCATATTTCCCATTTTTCCCCCATCATCCCAATATTTTTCATAAAATGATTTATTTGCTGAATAAATCACGAGGGAATATTTAATTTTCGTATTCAAGGTAGAGTGTCGTATTTATACAGGGATAATATCAATGAAGATTTTGAGATACTTTGTAATCGTGTGGTCCCTTATCCTAGAAAGCAAGAGTATAAATCGCTATATCCTTGAAATTGGTGGTTTTACATAGAAGAACAAACTGACGAACCTCAGCAAATCGTGCGGGTACAACCTGTGCGAAGTTCACCTGT
Source organism: Pachypsylla venusta (assembly GCA_012654025.1). Classification (NCBI taxonomy): domain Eukaryota; kingdom Metazoa; phylum Arthropoda; class Insecta; order Hemiptera; family Aphalaridae; genus Pachypsylla; species Pachypsylla venusta. Next base: position 8,038,647 of record CM022875.1, read on the forward strand.
TTGGCAAATTTTGTATCTTTGTTCTGTACAATAGTGAAATCGGTCAAAAAAGTCTAATTGATTTTTTTTTTTTTCAAAAAATCGATGCAAAGTCATGAATAAAGCGCAGTTATTACATATGGATACTGTGAGAATCAAACAAGTCAAATGCTAGTAAAGGATGCAGCTAAAGAGAGCAAAAACTGAACATAAGGTTGTAGCATGGTAGAAGCATAACGAATAGAACAGAAAGTGGGAAACTCTCTTAATTTAACCCATAATGCGGTGTGGCAGTGAAACTCTAGCGCTAGAGATATCAAACGGTATGGGAGCAGGTCAGGATTGGGTATATATGACACATGACAGGAACAATGTGGCAAGTTTAAAAAAAGATCAATTTTTTTTTTAACTCGCTACTCACATGTAACTGCATGAGTTTCCCCACTATCTGTTCTATTCGTTATGGTAGAATTAAGGAAGGCAACGCCGGGTCGTTCCACAAATAGAATTGATATATTATGGTGAATTTAAAGAAGAAGAATAAATTAATTCCGAATTCGGGAACCCCATTCAGACATTATTTTGGCCCTGTATTTTTTAACAATCTGCTGTCTAGTTAAGAGTTCATATTACAAGTTAACTTTTTCTTATAATACCAGCAGGAACATAAAACAGGATGAAAAATGTTCCACGTTCTTGAAATTATACTTCTTTAGGCGCGTTATGAAAAAATGATGAGTGAAATTTTAAGATGACCGCGCAAATGTAACAAAAATGTATCACCACATCAGTGTAACACAAAATTATTATCGCATCAGTATAACACAAAATTAACACAGATGAAGTTAGTTATGAAAAAATTATGAAGATGGAGATAGTTATGAAAAAATTATGAGAGTTAAATTTAAGTATTGTATTTTCTCATTCTATATTAATAGATCTCTCGCAACTCAAAATGGGCAGACCAAGTTAGAAAAGATCTCCAAGAAGCCCACCTAAATGTAAAGAACATATGGAATCGAATTTTATTCAAGGAGTCCGTAAAGTTAACAGAAATTCTTGTAGAAATTATTTTAGCCACAGAACGGCTTGGTAATAGGTGGACACAGCGAAGGAAAAAAGCTCATGCGCACTTTGAAAATGAAGACCTACTGTAAAATTAGGAAGATATGTGGTCCGATGGACGAAACAACACAAAAAAAATTCACTTCGAAGAAAGAAACCGCAAGACAGCGTTGCACCACTCAGAGCGTCTTACCACTACACCACCAAACCATTATCTCGTACGATCGAGATCCGTAACAAGCACGATCGGGATCCGTAACAAGCACGATCGAGATTCCTAACAAGCACGAGTTACAGTACTAGCTTAAGTAAAGAATCTGTAGTAATAAAACTCAATATAAAGATCGATGTAGGTATGTATCACTAATTTTTTAGCCAAAACGGTAAGAGACATCGATGGGAATGGACCCCCCCCCCACNCCCCCCCCCCCCCCAACTCTAGGCTGGAACCCCCGAAAATTATCAGAATTCAAAAATGTCAAACTGTTTTCGAGTTGCAGCCGATTTTCGATTTTTTAACAAATTCAGCTAGTCACGGTCCAATATCTTGAATTTTGAGGCGACAACATATCAACTCAAAGCGAAAAAGTTTTAGGTGGCCTTTAATTCTTTAATTAGTTCATAGTTTGCAAAAAAAAAAACCGTCCAACCGTTTTCGAGTTACGGCCGATTTTCTGATTTTTTTATGGGAAATCATAGAGCATTAGCACGGAAACGACCATGCCTCTAAGGGGACAAGCGTTAAGGCGATAGCGAAGCACGGGCAAAGCTAGTATTTTATGAAACAAAGTCATAAGCAGATTAAGCAGGTCTGTACGTGTACATATACTTACATACATCGGAATGCATAATAATACTCTATACCTACCTGAACAATATTTGAACAAACTTAACAAAGAAAAAAAACTTACTCTCAGGTTGTGGTTATTGTTCTTTTAATGCAGACATTCTATACAACATAGTGATGTGACACGAGGAGAAGGTAAAACAAGACGAAGACAAAGGAGACAGAAGAAATCAGATTCAAACAAGGGAGGCGGTTGTTGGGGGAGGGGTAGACTCCCCGTAAACTATCTAAACGAGTAGAAGAAATAGAAGACAGAAGAAATCAGATGCAATTAAGGGAGGCGGTTATTGGAGGAAGTGGCAGACTCCCCGTAAACTATCTAAACGAGTAGAAGAAATAGAAGACAGAAGAAATCAGATGAAACCAAGGGAGGCGGTTATTGGAGGAAGTGGCAGACTCCCCGTAAACAATCTAAATTAGTAGAAGACAAAGGAAATTGAAGAAATCAGATGCAAACAAGGGAGGCGGTTATTGGAGGAAGGGGCAGACTCCCCTTAAACTATCTAAACCAGTAGAAGACAAAGGAGACAGAAGAAATCAGATTCAAACAAGAGAGGCGGTTATTGGAGGAAGAGGCAGACTCACCGTAAACTATCTAAACTAGTAGAAGGCAAAGGAGACAGAAGGCACCAGAGCCCGCGAAACAGAAGGAAGGCGGTTATTGGAGGAAGAGGCTGGATCACCCACAAACAATCCTATCAAGAAGAAGTCATATTCAAACGAAAGATACCAAGCTTTTGGCTGAAATTGAAGTTACGTTTTTAAGTTTTTTAGCGCTTTACACCGAATTCTACCGTTCTTGACAGACATACAACTACGAGCCAAGGGCTGAAACTGCAGATTGGTCTTCTGAGGAGCTCAAAACTTGCCTGGCAATGCAAACATCAGATCATTATTTTTGTTAAACAATGTTTTGTCATTTGTTGATAAATATACATACAACCATCTGTTGTTTAGTTTTTTAATAACAGATAAGCAAAGGATAAAAAATACGCGACGTCTGTCAGTACACTTCTTGGTGAACACCTCTTATCCTACCCAGAATGACCCATTTAATTTAAATGGTACCTACTCCCCTTTTACCTCTGCTCCGACATCCACAATAGCTTGCATTTTAATTTCCAATTTTCATCAATGTAGTGTTTACTGGAGCGATGTGCTATGTGAAGCTTCAAAAAATCTGCTTTTTTGGCGTTTCCGATATTTTCTCATTTCCGATATTATCCTTTCTTATTCTATACCTCGAGATTAAATAAAAGAGGAACAGGAATCTGACTTCCAAAATTGCAATTTTCTACCTTTAGCTATTGTGCAGTTCTGTTGATTATAACATAGTCAGTCTGGTCAGTCAGTGTTTTCGACTTTGCTTTTTGTTTATTATTTTCAATATGAACCTTTGGAATTGTCGAAAAAAAATACCCTCCTCAAAATTTGATTTTACGTTTCTAGTAGGTACCATTTGGGGTCTAATTGTGCCCCAAAACTTTTGGGTGCAATCAATGTCATTGTCGTTTTCCCCCCCTTTTAGCGGTTTTCATTCATCCTGTCTAAAAATGTTACCTATGTGCTAGAAACTTATATATTGTATGTAGGTGTGTCTTATTGTGCTACGGAAATTTTGTTAATGGAAGTCACATATACGAGTATGTAGGGATTTTATTAAACTTTTAATATGGAACCCCCTTTGTGTAAGCCAGGCCCGTATCCAGGATTTTATTTCGGGGGGGGTCATCTAAAGATTTTATTTTGGGTGAGGGGTCATGTAAAGGGAGTTATACCATATAGGGATACCAAATGGGGAGGGGGTTTAACCCCTTAAATTAACCCTGTCTTGGATACGGTCCTGTGTTTGACTTGCAATGACGAAAAGTTTCGACGCTTGATTATATTCAAAATGAGACCTACATACTAAATTTCATCCAAACCGGTCAGCGCTATGTGACAAACATGTTCTTCACGGTGTGCGGTGTTCGGGACACGTGGGGGACCGCGCTATTTTTTTCAAAGGATTTTTTTCTTTCTTTCGATTTTTGTATTCCTTCAAACGTAAAATATCCAAACTTGGGGGGTTGGATTTTTTTCCATATTGATATGATGAGCCACACAATAGCTACGCCCCCACACTCGTATATCAATAAAGTCTAACGAGAAGAAAAGTGGATGAAATTTTTCAAGACGAAAAATGCAATGATGCGTATAAAAACATATTTTTTTAAACCTCCTTCTCCAAATCAGTGGTCGCCAATCTTTCTATTGTTGACTTTTTCAAAAATTCAGCCGTCCTGTAACAAATTGGATAAGACAAGTTATTATTAGAGTTTGGTTTTCGGGATTCTAAAACCCTTGGGTTACATTGAAACCCTTATGAGTATTGATTGGCCCCCGATTTTCGCCCTTGTCTGTAAGCTATTCATCGAGAATAGTAAGTTATTTTTTGCTAGTACCTATGTAATAAAAAAATATTCTGCCAATTTTTTCTTCGCAGTTGTCGGAAAATCTGCCATCCCTTGGATACCAAGTAGTATAGAGTGGATTTTATAATTATGTATGGGGTCTATTCCCAATGATTTTTTGATATCTTTTACCGTTTAGGCGAGATGAACTTTCGATTTTTTCCTTTCTTGGTTCCCAGTGAAAGTTATTATTGTAGAGAATGTAGATGATAGGTTTGAGAGTCACGGTTTTCGATGAGTCTAGAGTCTAGAACATGAACATTTGTTCCATTAAATATCATTATGGTCACGGTTTAGATGAGTTTAGAACATGAACATTTCTTTCATGATATTTCTCTTTTTGAGAGTCACGGTTTTTGATGAATCTATAACATGAACATAGATCTTCCATGATATTTTTGAGAGTCACGGTTTTGGATAAATCCAGAAAATATCATCTCTTCCATCATATTTATGAGAGTCACGGTTTTACATGATTCCAGAAAATATCATCTGTTCCATGATATTTATGAGAGTCACGGATCTGAATGAATACAGAAAATATCATCTGTTCCATAATTTTCTTTTGAGAGTCACTGATTTGAATGATTCTAGAATATATCTGCCAGAATTGGATTTCAATAGAAAACATATTTTGCCTCGTTAAGAAAACAAAAATACATAAAAACAACTTCACAACTCCTTCAATATTTTAACAATGGTAGGTGAGTGGATTTGTAAAGGAAGTTACAAAAGATAAAATGGAAATGTGAACAGAACTGGAGTGGAAAACGTGCATGAAGAGATGCGTTCTGTACATGAAAAGATTTGGGGGATATATATTAAGAAACCCCCTCTAAAAAAGGAAACCTAATAGAATTGATGAAATGGGAATAAATAAAACTGGAGTGGTAAACATAATTATGTCATATAAGTAATAAAAACAGAGGCGGGGAGAGATATTTATATTTTTCTTATGCGTCTGAGCGAAAAAATACTTTTAGAGGATCATTGAAACCTCAAATGGGAAGCCTCATAGTCGGTGAACGCTATTTGGTTTTATAGGTCCCATCTGGGGTCTAATTGTGCTCCGAAAATTTGGATAAAATCGAAGGCACCGTTGGCGGTTTTTGTCGCTATTTAGCAGTTTTCAGTATTGCTGTCTAAAAAGAGAATGGTAAGAGCTAGAGATTTGAAATTTGGTATGTATGTCACGTTTAGGGTTTAATTACGCCCCAAAGTATTTTTTTTTGGGGGGGGGCGGGTATTTTTTTTTTGTTAGTAAAATAATAAACCCATGTGTCATGTGTCACATTAGCAGAGTTTTTTTTTTTATTTGTACACAATTATTAAGAAAAATATAAAATGTCGTAACCACATGGAAGCAATATTATGATCTCAGAGATAGGGGAAGTTGACTTTCGATGCACCCTGTATGAATGCACACCACTCCAATGCTGGTTAGTACATAAATAGTTTGGCGATTAGTTTGCAAATTTATAACCAATTGCTATAAAAGCTGGTTGACAGATAATTTGGTGTTCAGTCATAGTTAGATCCTTGTCGTTTAAAAACCTCTTTTTCATAATTTGCCTTAGGAGGTTTTGTAATTAGGGGAATAAATTCGAATATAGTTCATTTTATAACCTATTTACACGAAATTAAAAAATTTTACAGCGGTGTAAAACACCATTTTACACCGCTGTAAAATGCCACGGACCTCGCGGTTAAATCAGAAGAATTTAATTAGAGTAATAAGATGGTTAAATCAGAAGAATTTAATTAGAGTAATAACGAATCAATGGTTAAATTAGAAGAATTTAATTAGAGTAATAAGATGATTAAATCAGAAGAATTTAATTAGAGTAATAACGAATCAATTAGATGAAATTGATTTACATACTAACAAATAAGCAAAACATAGATTTGAACAAATTAAAGATACATGGAGTGTTTCATAAACATGGATTTTGACCAGCCTTATTGGGTGGAGAGGTATTTTGGAACCCATATTTATTAAGCAAAGTGGCCTTTATTGTAACTCTAGTATACGTGGTTTATAGGATTTTGAAGCTTTAGAAATCTCAAAACAACCACATACCTATTAGAGTTGATTAAATGAAATTATGGAATGGAAAGCATGAATAATAAATCAAGGAGAAAGCAAAGATAAGAAACAATGAAAAACACATATCAAAATAGAGGAGGTACGCGGGTGGAGACTAAATGGAGGAGACGTGACTTTCTGAGGGCTATAATATATGAGCATTGAGCAACACAAAACAAACAAACAAAAAAACAACAGAGATGACGAGAGGAAAATAAATAAAATTAGTTTGTAGAACATTAACAGGGTCAGTCCGAACGATTTGAAAATAGTCAAGGTTTGGGTGGAGCAAAATTCCTCAGGAATTAACCCCGCCCTTTGAATGAATTTTATTATTATAATTCCACATGTTAGGGCGAATGGAATAAGTAAAAATCCTAACTTTTCAGGCAATTAATGTCTTAATTATGCGTGATCTATGGCTCTTCAAATTTAAATGTGAACGTGTTTTTACATCAATGACACGTTCCTGGAATATTGACTTTGTCCTAGTTACAAACGCAAAATATGACACCAAAATTGAGTCCCACATGTTATGGCGTGTTTAGTTAACGCAATTCAAATATGACACCAAAATTTGGTCCTGCGTGTTTAATTAACTCAAAATCATATAGGACACCAAAATTTGGTCCCGCGTGTTATGGCATGTTTAGTTAACGCAAAATCAAATTCATTCATTCCCATTCAATGTGGCATCATCGTATCCGATAGTAGCCAGATGTGTGAGACAGCAGCTCTAGATAAGTTGTAGTATACTGCTTATGTTTTTAATTATCATCATACATCCGTTCTTGGAGGCTGATAATTGAAATGGGCCCCCAGAACCATAACAATCACTGCAATATAATTACGTCAGTAACATAAGAGTTATAAACATAATGATATTACAGAGTTGCTTTCCGCGTTATTTTACACCATCAGGTCAGGTGGACTCGGCCGGTGAGGATGTCATACTCAAGTATGATTTACTTTTCCTCATGGAAAGTTAGCAAGTCATATATAGATTGGAAGAAATTACGCCAAAATTACAAAATTTTGACAACAAAATTCGGTCCCACGTGTTATGGCGTGTTTATTTAACGCAAAATCGTTTATGACACCAAAATTCGGTCCCACATGTTATGGCGTGTTTAGTTAAATATTTTTCCTGCTCTTTAAAGATATCTGATATGGCTAATTCTTTTATCTGAATATATCGTTTGATACCCAAGTACATTGCACACTCTGAATCTCCAAATTCGAATTATGTACAAATTAGTCTCATATCTAGCATTTCGTCATTGGCACGTTGAATACACCATTTCCCGTTAGATCACTGAAGTTTAGCAACGTCCAGTAAGATCGTATCATGTGGGTGTCCACGTGGGTTCGCGCCCCCATGATGCTGGCCATTTTTTTGGCCCAACTTAAGGTAGATGAGGTCAATGTCGGTAACTGATTTGTAAGTTTCCAGCGAATGGAGGTTAAAACCCTCGTCTTAAATCTAAGTAGGTGACAAAGAGACGTTACGCCAAAAAGGAATGTTGTTTCAAACATGCAAAGTCACAACTTTCTAACAAACTCATACTAGAAAACAAAAAGGGGCTTTACCTACACGACCATTTTGGAAGCTCTTATTTCGAAAGTGAATTTTTTGGATATCCATATACATAAAATATTTTCTTCTCATTTTAGTCTGAAAATTGGGTATACCCTTAAATAATTTTCCATTAATTCGGACCTACCCTGTATGGTGGATACAAGATAAACAAAAGAAACGGGTAATAGATATGGGGTAAGAAAGGGAGAGGGTATACACTAGACATAGGACAAGATAGTGATATATGTGACTTTTAAAGGAATATAACATCTCAACAAAAGTTTCAGGGACAATAAATTGAATACCAAATCAACTGAATTTTTAAATTTCCAAAAAATAGATAAGAGACTTGTAGTACGTCAAGTGAAAAGTGGGTTTTAAGGGCCGGATTATCTTTGCGCGAGGCCGGTAGCATTTTTAAAACGCGAGGCCCTTTTAAGTTGCTATAAATAAGTGAGTTGTTTCTCGGGAATAAAAAACGAGCGTCTATAATCCCTAAATTCTCCCGTAATCCCCTTTCGGTTCTTTTTCCATGAAGTTTAGCGCGGCGCGACGTCTAAAAGTCTGCTGTCGGGTAATGTACGTCATGTGTATCATAGTGATCTGCAATCTAGTCAGTCTAACCTAGGTACTTTATTACTAGGTATCAGGACCGTATAAAGGATTATATTTCAGTTGGGGGGGGGATCATGTAAAGGGAGTTTACCATATAGGGATTATATGTTATATGAAGTTAAAATAGCAAATTATCAATGTTATACTGATTTTCAAAAATTTCGGAAGGGNCTTTTCAAAAATTTCGGGGGGGGGGGGTGAACCCTTTAAACCCTGTCCTGGATACGATCGTGCTACGTATAGTTCAAATAAAGGAAAATGTTCAAATAAAGGAAAATGTTCAAATAAAGGAAAATGTTCAAATAAAGGAAAATGTTCAAATAAAGGAAAATGTTCAAATTAAGGAAAATGTTCAAATTAAGGAAAATGTTCAAATTAAGGAAAATGTTCAAATTAAGGAAAATATTCAAATAAAGGAAAATGTTCAGATAAAGGAAAATGTTCAAATAAAGGAAAATGTTCAAATAAAGGAAAATGTTTAAATTAAGGAAAATGTTCAAATAAAGGAAAATGTTCAGATAAAGGAAAATGTTCAAATAAAGGAAAATGTTCAAATAAAGGAAAATGTTCAAATTAAGGAAAATGTTCAGATAAAGGAAAATGTTCAAATAAAGGAAAATGTTCAAATAAAGGAAAATGTTCAAATTAAGGAAAATGTTCAAATAAAGGAAAATGTTCAAATTAAGGAAAATGTAAAGGGATTTGTACATCGTAAAACCGGTTCTGCGGCCATACTTTTAATTTATAACACATTTTATCTTTTCCTTAATAATTATGTGCTTATCCCATTTTATGTAGTGTAAGTTTAAGAGGCCCTGAAAAGCACGAGGCCCGAGGCAGTTGCTGATTAATCCAGCACTGTATAAAAAAACTCCTTTGCAAATGGGAGGAAATAAAATGTATGACATTATTTGATTTGCATTCGTTTGCAATTAGATTCTATTTAGTGAGACATTTCTATTTTCTATGAAACTAACGAGGGACGTAACGGAGGTAGATAATAAATTGAAATAGGAAGTATCACTTGAATTAAATTCACACTTTTTGTAGTGAGTAATTATTATTAGTATTAACCCTTCGTATATAGACCGTACCCAGGGAGGTCCAGGGGGTCCAGACCACCCCTAAATTTCAATCGTTTTTTTTACTTTCCTTATCCTATTAAAATGAAAGTATTGTAATGGGCTCCGATTTTCGATGTCGAGTTTTCAATGCCGAAACACGTTTTGGGGTCCTCAAAGCCCAAATCTCGAGTTTAAGCCATTGGTCCGTGTGTGTCTGTCCGTCCGGGACTTTCAAACGCGGGGCCAAATGGGTTCCATTATAAGGGAGCGATGTGTAGGGTTAACAGATCTACACTACTAATTCGCAGCTCAATCAATGAATTTTTAATTTGAAGTTTAAGTTTAATGAGAATAATATTATGTGCTTGTACAATAGATACAAGAATAAACTTTCAAACCCGGGGCCAAATGGGTTCCATTATAAGGGAGCGATGTGTAGGGTTAACAGATCTACACTACTAACTCGCAGCTCAATCAATGAATTTTTAATTTGAAGTTTAAGTTTAATGAGAATAATATTATGTGCTTGTACAATAGATACAAAAATAAACTTTCAAACACGGGGCCAAATGGGTTCCATTATAAGGGAGCGATGTGTAGAGTTAACAGATCTACACTACTAACTTGCAGCTCAATCAATGAATTTTTAATTTGAAGTTTAAGTTGAATGAGAATAATTTTATGTGCTTGTACAATAGATACAAGAATAAACTTTCAAAACTAGTTCTAACTTATTTAGAATTTAATATATCTAAAATTTATTTTAAACGAGGAAAGTTTTGTTGTATTATCATTTATTATTATTTGTTGTTGTGTACGAAGCGTACGTACAACCTGTATTTTAATTAGCTACTTATTTAGAATTTAATATCTATCTTTTATTGTAAGCGAGGAGAGACAAGCTTGGTTTTTCAATTAAATATTTATAACTAGCAGGCTGCGCCCGCTTCGTTTGACGCATTGCACATTAGAGGCATGATCATTCCCATACAAATTCAAAAGATTCTCATACAAAATCGGCGGTAACTCAAAAACAGTTTCGAGAGTTTTGAATTCTGATAAAACCTGTCTCCTGTGTCTCCGCTTATGGTTTGGGTCCCTTCCCCTACATTTTTTTCGATATCTCTTACCCTTTTGACCGATCTCGGATTTGAATTTGTAACTCTGAGCAGGTCATAATTTTGCAAATTAGGTTCTAAATTAAGGCTGAATAGATCACCGAAAACTTTTTTTTTAATTTGCCTTAACGTCTCTTTAACATCTATTGGTCATTCGAGACGGGGATTTCACCCTTCATTCGCTGGAAACTTGCAAACCAGCCACCCAATTTTTACCTCACTTAGCCCGGGTTGGGCCAGAAAAATAGCAAACAATACGAGGTCGCGAACCCTCATGGACACCTACATAGTATACAAGCTCGCAGGACGTTGCTTAACTTCAGTGATCCAACGGGGACTGGTCTGGTGTATTCAGCGTGCCATTTAAAAGCTGGATGTACTTCCTAACACCTAATGAATCCGTTAAATATACATTCATGATTTATATTAAACAAAACGATTTGTTTGACTTGGCAAAACGAACTACCGTCAAAACTTTTCAATACAAAAGTTTTTAGGATTTTTGTAAAATCTAAAATATCAAAGTTGAACGCACGCCTCCTTCCATTTCGTGAAAGAAAAGTTAAACTAAGCCAAGCATAATAAGATTAAGCAAAAAGAAGACGAAAACATCAGAAGAGGTGGTGAGAACAGCCCAGAGGCTTTCGATAAGTAAGTGTGCATGTTGAAACTTTTTTATGCCTTGAGTAAATGCGTCACTTTCTATATATATATGTTAAACCACAGGCTTGAGGAGATTAGATTCATTCAGATTAACTAGGTTTTTCAATTAAGCTTTGTTTATGTTGAGTTTGGATCATTTTTGGTTTATTATGGTTGCAAAACATGGACCTTGAGAAAATATGAAAGGCAGAGATGTGAATGTGGCGAAATTTAACGAGAACATCATGGACAGAAAACGATAAGTATTCGATCTGCGCACTCCCATAACAACTTTTGTATTTGTTAATTTGTTTTCCATATACACAAGTTCTTATGGGAGTCTGCAAATAGGTGATGATGACTATTTAAAGACACAATATTTTGATAGGTATTATATTTGAAGTAAGAATTTCTGGAAGGAGAAGAGGTCGCCCAAGAATGTGTTACTTGCAAACATTAAAGAATTTGGTGAAAGTTGGTTCATATGAAAAAATGAAAACCATCGCGCTTAACAGGCAGCAGTGGCTTTGTCGACAAGGCACAGCCTTTAGAAGAAGATGATGATGATGATGACGATTTTCAATAATAAACCTTTGAAATCGTCACGAAAAAAAAAAAATACTCCCTCAAAATTTGATATTTTACTTTTCGGAACACAATAAGTGAACTTTTACATCAAATTTCAAAACGGGGTTAATTATAAAGGGAGTGGTTAAAAATTAAAATTTAGATTCCTCTGGGTCCACCCCTAAAGACAGTTAGTTCCAATTTTATGTGTACTTTTATTTGAATAAAAAATATTTGTCAAAATATGAATTTTGAAGGAATCGCAAAATCCACATTTTGAATTCAACAGACTCGAAAGTACCCGAAAATATTTTCCAGATACTCGTATTCCTGGAGTATTTACTAAATTTTGTACACATGACTTTTCAAAATGTCTCGACCTATCTCAAATAAGAGTCTTGAAACTGATCAGTCGACTAAAATATTCAAGCTGATTCCAAATTTGTATCCTCAACTTAGATTCAATGTCCATCTCCTAGTCTATTATCCATTTTACAGCCCTTTTTTCTTTAAAAGTTTCCTTGTCCGATTAAGTCTGATATTGGGCAGGGGACTCCATACCCAGGCCCTGTCCAATTAAATAGATATGAACAAATACAATTTATTGTCTCCTATCCCTTTTTATTGACTGAGAATAATACAGGATGTAACAAAATTGATGCGAACAAAATAATAATAGAAACTTAATATTGGTCTATAGGATTTTATTATTATTTAAAATAAGATACCTTTTTGGCTTAATGGCTCTTTAACATCTACTGGCCATTTGAGACGGAGAGTTTACCCTTCATTCGCTGGAAACTTGCAAACTAGCTATTGACCTAACCCAGCCTGGGTTGAGCCAAACAAATAGCCAACATCACGGGGGCGAACCTGCGTCGACATCCACTTCAGTGATCTAACAGGAACTGGTGTATTAGACGGTCCACAGAGGCTGGGAAGCCAGCAACCTTATTACTTCGTCCGGTCAGTAATTAAATCTATACCAATAGTTGAAAATTTGCAAACTAGCTATTGACCTAACCCAGCCTGGGGTTGAGCCAAACAAATAGCCATTATCACGAGGGCGCATCCACTTCAGTGATCTAACGGGAACTGGTGTATTAGACGTGCCACAGAGGCTGGCAAGCCAGCAACCTTATTACTTCGTCCGGTCAGTAATTAAATCTATACCAATAGTTGAAAATTTGCAAACTAGCTATTGACCTAACCCAGTCTGGGTTGAGCCAAAAAAAATAGCCATTATCACGAGGGCGCATTCACTTCAGTGATCTAACGGGAAGTGGTGTATTAGACGTGCCACAGAGGCTGGCAAGCTAGCAACCTTATTACTTCGCCCGGTCAGTAATTAAATCTATACCAATAGTTGAAAATTTGAGTTAATCCAATTTTATTCTTATTTTTCCTTCTTCGTGCCATATTTTCAGTAGACGTTTGGCTATCATTGGGGCACAGTATTCTTTGTTCCTAACATTAAGTACTAAGTACTTCTTCGGGTGTTAAATCAAACCAAGTAGTGTGTTGTCCATCCATTATGTTCTTGGTCTTCTTCGGAGTTATGGTTACCCTGTTTTCTTAAAAGAGGTTCTTGCCAGTTCTTTTCTAATTTTAATTTTATGTTTGTGTTCCCAATCCATATTGATATTTGTTCCTAGATATTTATGTCTTTACACTAACATGCTCTAATGGCGCACCGTCGATATCATTTTCTTAACGATTTCAGTTAAATGGGCGAGGGGTCCGAAAGTGGGGTGTTTTTCATTTTTGGTCTGAGGGTATTGAGAGGTTTCACTTATTAATATGTTATCACCCTGTAAGTATAATACATAAAATAAAGGTCCCTTTCAATTTAAAAACAAAGTAACCCAGAGAAGGGGTCAAAATTGTTAGACTACCCCGCCGTTCCAAATATCCCTCTGCACTACCATCAGAAAAGATAATAAATAAATTTTACATACATTTAGGTACATCTTGTGAAAAAGTTTATTTATGAAAAAGGTTTGGCATTACGCCATTGAACAACTTTCATAGTCTGCTAGAATCCAAATGAAATAGTAAATATTCGATTGCTTTATAGCTCAGTCATTTTTTTTTTTTATTTTTTTTTTTTTTTTAAAATTAATTTTTCTAGTTATAAATTTACTTTTATTAAAAATAATTATTTTAAATAAAATTTCGAACAAATAAATTTTTTTTTGTAAAATTTTTTTTTTTAATCCGATTAAANGATCTACCGACGCGCTTGATGATTTATGAAAAAGATTTGGCATTACGCCATCGAACAACTTTCATAATGTTTTAGAATCCAATGCATTACTCCAGTAATTTTTTCCTTTTTTTGCATCACGCCATGACTCCCAAAATGAAATGCATCTCGCTGTGATCTACCGACGCGCTTGATGATTTATGAAAAAGATTTGGCATTACGCCATCGAACAACTTTCATAATGTTTTAGAATCCAATGCATTACTCCAGTATTTTTTTTTTTTTTTAATCACCCATTCACCCCAGGACTCCGAGAAAAGAATGTATCTCGCCATGATCTACCGTTTTGAGCTGTGCCTAGTAACATAGTTACCTAGACTTAGGGTACTCTCAGACAGCCGCTTACTCGCTTACCCACTTACTTACTGTTTTTGAAGCACATTAAAAGAAAATTGAAAATAAATAAAGGAATTAAAATAGCAAACTCTTGTTCCACAAAAGAATGGGGCAGGTTTTATCAGTCTTATTCTATTATAACCCAGGCGCCTTAGAGACACGGGCATTCTGACTATTTAGTATTTTCAAAATTTTATTCTTTGCAGAAAATGTCCTCAAATAAGGACTAAACAGCCACCTAAAACTTTCTCGCTTTGAATTGATATGTTGTCGCGACAAAATTTAGTATATCGGACCGTGACTTGCTGATTTTGGAGAAGAAATTAGAAATTTACCCGTAACTCGAAAACGGCTAGAATTTTTCTAATTCTGATTTCCTGGGGTCGTAGACCATGATTTTGGAGGATTCCAATCAATTTTTCGCTATCTGCTACCGTTTGGGCTCTGGTATTGTAACAGACAACCTCTACCACATAGGTACACACAATTTTCTGATTTATATATTAAGATTTATAAATATAAGTGTGCAATTGTGCATTATATTTTCAATTTATAATGTTAATAAATTTACAATTAGCTCGATTAAAATGCTCAGTATAATCCAGGGTGATCACCTCTCAGAAAAAAGCATATTAATAATTACAACTTATTGTTCCCAGAAAGAGATATGACCGTTAATATTTGTCGTATTTTTAAAAAACAATATAATTTTTGTTTACATTTTTCCTAGATTTAAATCAAATAACTGACATCAATTATTATTGAAATAGTCATTTCCGATATTAAAACATTGAAGTGTGCCAGTAAGTGTGCTCCAAAAAAACAAAATATTTTTATAATATATTTATTTACGGGACTAGCCCTTGACAATAGGTATAAAGTAGGTATACAATATAAGTACAATCAGAAAAATATATATGAATAAGAAAATGACATGTAGGTATACGAAACCGAAATATTGCAAAAAAAAAAAAAGTATAAAAATAAATAATTGCGAAAAGGAAAAAAATAATTATAATAATAGAAAAAAAAAACGTTAAATATGTGTACGAAACATATAAGGCATAAAATACGGAGTAGCGGATAAAATAATAATAAAATAACTTTGAAAATTTAATAATTATGTATACGAAACATACAAGGCACATAATACGAGAAAAATATATAAGAAAGTAAATAAAAAAATAAATAAATAAAAATATATAGGAAACATGAAAACACAGAAAAGCAGATAAAATAATAATAAAAATAATTTAATGTAAAAAATGAGAGATATTCATCACATAACATTTGCTTGTCGCATCATCCGATTGATGGGAGCAAAATAGTTATAATTTGTGCTACATAATCTGACAAAGAAGGTATTGTTGCGTCGCAAGCGCCGATGACAGTCAAGATTGATCAATCCCAATAGCTTGGAACAATCAACATCACCACCGAAAAGATTATTGAAGAATGTCTCATCTGCTATCAACCTCCGCTCTTTCAAAGAGGAGAGTTTAACAGCACATGAGGAAAACGGAAACCAAAACGGTACAAGATTTTTTTTAATACTCTCTCAAGAATAGCCTGATGAACTAATGAGGGGACCAAACAACACAGGCATATTCCAAAATTGAACGAATTAGGGTGTTAAAAAGAAGATTGAATGCATCCCAGGAGAGCCCGCGGGAATTACGGACCACATAACCCAGCAATCGGTGACATTGCCAAGTTAGTGATATGGGGCACAAATGAAAATTTGGCATCAAAAACAATACCCAAGTCCTTGATCTGAGAGACGAAGTCAGAAGAGTCAGACCATCAATAGAGTAGGAATAATCCAATGTCTGTCCCCTCCTAACAAACATGCTTTATTATACGCCAAGTAAGTATTGCTCGATCTGCGGACTCCCATAAGAACATATGTATTTGTTTTTCTTTTTTTCCTTGCTTCCTAAAACAATGTTCGATATGCGACATGATAAGCGAGTAAGCGGCTGTCTAAAGAGCAGCCTTAGACTGACTAGGTGGCAGAAACAGCAGTGACAGCGATCGTGATACAAGTTTCTTTTCTGACCTGAAACCGACACCAGACTTCTAAGCACCGCAATATATTTTATGGAACAAGAAAGGGAAGAAATTAAGAAATTTATTAGTTCGTTGACGATTGTGTTTTTTGTTCAGAAACTTATTTTTAGCAAGTTAAATAGGCCTCACCCTTTAAAAATGACATGATTCTAGCGGAAAGTTGATCCGACCCTGAAAAGGAGGGACATATATCTTAAATAGTTGGTGATATTAGGGTTCCCTAAGGAATCCTTCGGGTAAGGGACCCTAAATAAGCAAGGAAATATCCCGAAAACGTGGGTCTTCTCTCAACTTTAAAAGATACATTAATACTTTGAAAAAAATGCAAAGTTTTAGAAAAAGCATGGGATTATTGCCCGCCACGCCCCCCCCCCAACAGTCTAATAAAATAAAGGAGGAAAAACCTGCAGGAACAAATGGTAATGTCCCCTTCCTTTAGCATATACTGTTTGGGGAAAACTGTCAAAGTGGAAAAGTTTAATTACATTCTTGACACTTTAGACATTCCAAATAGAAAAAGGTGAAATTCCATTCTGTTACTTTCCAACATTGGAAAGACGAGGAGACTAGAGTCTCCACTTCTTAAGTTGTCATTTAGGGGATATTATTGCTTGAGTTTCCTTTAAGATATACAGGGTGTCCATAAAGTCTCACCCCACCCCCCATATCTCGAGAATAGCTGAAAATATAAGAAAACGCCAAAACCCGTATCCCCTAAATTTTTGGGGGATTAACTTTAGAAATTTTTTTTTAGCTTCGGCCAGCCATTTAGACTGGGCATCGCCTGGCTTAAAAAATCTTAAATGAGAAGGTATATCAAGTGACACCTTGTTTTAAAGGTGTCGTTAATGTGTTCATTTCATAAAACCGGAGCTCTCTAGGATCTACCGTTCACTAATTACAGGGTGGAACATGTGAGAATGGACCCTTTGCGGCCACACCTGAATCGTAGGTAAAAATGCCTAGACATAAGTTTTTATGATCCCAAATAAGTGATTTAGTAAAAAATAATATTCCAACAAGATGGTTTTCCCACCCACTTCGACCGCAGATTTCGATCATTCTTAGACCAAAGTTTTCAAACCAGCTGGATAGGTAGGAGAGGTCCTCGGGAATGGTGTCACCGCTCACCGTACTTCACTCCATGTGACTCTTTTTTACGGGATTGTTTAAAGTCGGTTTTTACCGAACCCCACCTACCCCTCTCGAAAAAGGGCCAAAAAAAAATTAGTCTAAAATTAATCCCCCTAGAATTTAGAAGATACGGGTTTTTGCGTTTTTAGTCATTCTCGAGATACAAGGGTGGGGTAACTCTTTATGGACACCCTGTAGACACAGGTGTGTGGATTAGGGATAAAAGATGAAAACATCATACACCTACTACTACTACTACTACTACTACTACTACTACTACTATTACAGTAAGTACCTACAGTATGTTCCGGAATGCCCTTCCACGCACTTAACTTTTGAACTGATTGGAATTTCTCCCGGGCGCCGGGAGGAAACCCATGGCCACCGAGAGAAAATCCGGGCCCGGGACTAAATAATTACGGCCCTTTACGGAAATAAAAAAATTCTTAACGCCCCAGGCCTGGGCCCGGGGGGAGTACTCCAAATACCATCCATGAGAAGCTGGTTATTGAAAAATTAAAAAGTACTTCATTGTTTCTTTATCGATATGGGAGGTCCTTTTGTAAAAAAATATCGAAAATGTCCAAATGTGCGCATTTATCTTTTTCCCGAGTACATTATAAATCAAGGCCCTACCCGGAGGGTCCAGACCCCCCTAAAATTTCAATCGTTTTTTTAATGAAAATACTCTACTTTGCACGTGACCTATATATAATATTAAAACAACAACATCAACAACAAAAACAACAGCAGCAACAACAACAACAAAAACAACATCACCTTCCATTATAATCATTTTCAGNCCCCCCCCCCCCCCCGAAATAAATCTTGAGTACGGCACTGTTATAAATAATGCTCTCATTCTGGTTGCACCATCTGTCCAAATCCTTTTTGTCAGATACGATAGGTATCTCAAGTGTCACATCAACAAACTGGGCTTTTAGCATTTTAGTATAGAGGTTTATTAATAAATTCAAAATGTCGGCGCAACCTTGTCAAGCATAATTTATTATTTTCACTCCAGAAGAGAAAAGAAACGTCACTTTTGATTTGGATGTGTTGGAAATTTCCGTTACTCTCGCGCATAAATAAGTTTAAAAAATAAAGTAGAATATCTTTATAATATTAGGTTGCAAAGAGCGGCACTCTGGCACTCGAGCACTTAGCTTTTTTTTAAAAAAAAAGAATAGCTTTTTTGATGATTTTCAAAAAGTAAATAATAGACAAACTGGTAACATCATCGGAAATTGCTGTTACATGGCATTCTTAACAGAAAACCCTTAGATAGGCCCGACGGGAAATGGGGGGAATCCCCCCCCCAGGCACGGGATTTCCTAAGAGGTCCGGTGAGAAAATTATCATAATGAAAATTTTCAATTTTTTTCATAATCTATACCTATAAAACGCAAAGCCCAGTTGGTATACTGACTGACTGACTGATAATCAACGCAGCTCCACGGTGGCTAAACCTGGGGATTTGAAATTTGGCACACAGACCCTATTTAGTATGTAGGTGCGAAATAAGAAAGGAATAAATCGAAAGTTCAAGTGGAGCAAGTTACCGCCAAAAATGACGCTATTTAGCGGGTCTTTTTGCATTTTTTTTTCTGGGCAAACTAAAGGAGATAGCGAAAAACGACCGAGAGTGGACCCCCCCCCAATGTAGTATATAAGGACCCAATAAAATTAAAATATTTGCAATTTTCCGATTTTTCCCCGATTTAAGGACGGTTTTCACCACCGAAAAATCGGAATTGAGAAGTATCACTTCGGGATGAGCGAGAATGCTGAAATTCGATACATAGGTGTCCCGCAGTACAAAAAGTCATAGCCTTGAATAAAATGTTGAATTTTCTAAATAGGAGCGGTGCTCGCTCTGGGGGTCGGTTTCACCGAAAATCCATAATTTAGAAGTATGACTTCGGGATGAGCGAGAAAGCTGAAATACGAAGGCGTTCCCGCAGTGCAAAAGGTAATATCCCTGAGTAAAATATTGAATTTTCTAAATAGGAGTCGTGTTCACTCTGGGGGTCGGTTCCAGCAAAAATCCAAATTTCGTAACCGTAGCGAAGCACGGGAAAACAGCTAGTCTTAATTTATAAATCAGAAATTTGTGTGTAACTATGTATGAGGGGTCTGTTACAATACCACAGCCCAAACGTTAGCAGATAGCGAAAAATTGATGGGTATGCCCCCCTCCAAAATCATGGTTTAAGACCCCAGGAAAATTATCAGAACTAGAATATGTCCGTTGTCGAGTTACGGCCAAATTTCCAATTTCTTCTCCAAAATCGGACAGTCACGGTCCGATATCTTAAATTTTGTCGCGGCAACATATCAACTCAAAGCGAGAAAATTTTAGGTGGCTGTTTAATCCTTTCTTTAGGACAGTTTTTGCAAAGGTATGGCCAGCTATTCCAGAGTTACGAGTTCGAAACCGGGAACGGGTAAAATAAAATTACAAAATACTAAAAAGTAAGAATGGCCGTGCCTCTAAGGCGCCTGGTGAAACGTTTAAATCTTGATTTTCAAAGGTTGCGATATACAGGGTGCACACAAACCAATAACCCCTCCCCCCCCCGAATTTTCATTGTCCTTTAAAAACAAAAATAGCAATATAAGAATCGTTGCGAAGCACGGGCAAGACAGCTAGTAATAAATAAATCAACTTAAAAAAAGTTCTGAAAAAAATTCAAACACACAAATCAGAAGTTTAGCGATAGTGGGCTAATTTGGGACAATGGCTTTTGCAGGACACTGATTTCAAAAAATAGAGTGCGACCTTTCAAATTGTACAACAATCATAAGTATTGGTATATTTCGTAACATCTCAAAATCGAATTATGTGTTGCCACAAGAAGAAGTGTACACGCCTTTTCACATCAACTACGTGAATTGCCCACTTGTACTATTATTACTGCCCATACGGTGATTTTAGATGAAAGAATAATAGAGGGGCCCGTAAATTTTTCCCATCAGATTATCGAATTCTGATAATCTGATGTACGTAACATCGTTCTCAGGCGGCTCGTGGTGATATACAACACAAAATACACTAATGAGTTAAACATCACCGTTTTCGTTTCGTTTCCAGGATGGCGGCCATTTTGTAAACCCTAAAAAATCGCTTATAACTTTTTTTGCTTTCGAATATTAGAAAAATATTATTTAAAGGAGCGAATCAAGTACACAATTTGCATGAATATTATATATATTACACAAAAAATGGTTAGACATTTACGATTTATCTTTTTTTTTTTTTTTTATTACTTTTCCTAAAAAACTTATTTTATGATCTTCGGTTGGAAATAACGTATTAACTACACTTGTTTTTTAAGTTGAAAGGGTGAAGTTTCTCAGTTCCATTTGGGGTCGGCGCCATGCGCGGATATAGTCGTCTTGTTTTGGGGGGGGGGGCACAATCGCACAATATACCTAATAGAAAATTTGGAGTGGAGGGGGAAGAACTCTTAACCTAGAGACCTGCCTTTTGAGTCCTGGGCAGTACTTTTTAATGCAATGTTTATTGAGGCGCATAACCTAATTTGTTAAAATCTGATGTAGAGCTTACCACAAATGCCTTTCATAAGGGTGATAAGAGATTTTATAACGTGATGACGAAAAAAAGTGCCATAACGGATGACAGAATTTTTTACGATTTTTTATTTACGTATTTCTATTTAGTCTCAGGATTTGGAATTATTTAGGGGCCCGAACACCCCTCCCCCCTTCAATAGGATAAAAGGTACCGCCGATCACCATTCATTTGATTTTTTTTTTTTTTAATTTACGTGATTAGGTATAATGAAATTTGAGAGACACCGCCCGCTTAAAAAAACTGGGGGGGCAGTGCCCCCCGTGTCCTCCCCATTATCCGCGAATGGTCGGCGCTGCTTTCCTTAATTCTACCATGCCACAACCTTTTATTCGGATGATCTCTCATCTTTGGTTTGAAGCAGAGTGTTTTAAAGGCTGGATGTCCTTCCTAACACCAAACCTTCAGTATATACACGAGTTTATGACCGTCACCTGATGTAGCTGGTTTGCTCCCCTCGGTGGCTATACTTTAACGCATTACCAACCCTACACTTACCCATGTATAATATCCTCGAAAGTTCGATCAGCTGTGAGTAATGCCGGCCATACACGCACCGATAAGTCTGTACAGACTTATCTGCACAGACAAGTCTGTCGTATATGGCAGGATCTGCACAGATTCTGTCTCCGATTTTCAGACAAAATCTGTTTAGATAAGTCTGCACAGACTTATCGGTGCGTGTATGGCCGGCCTAAGGAAAGAGAAAAAATGGTAAACTACTGAAAATCGGGAGTACCTATCATAAGACTGAAGAGTGAGATTCCCGTATTCCGATGCTTTACTTCTGTAAATTTCACCCAAAAAAAAGATGATTTTTTTCTATGATTTTATCGACATTAAAATCGAAAATTGTAATACATATGTATGTACAAGGTACAAGGGTTCTCAACCGTTAATACGCGAGACCCTCCCCGGCGTAGACACACAAAAAAAAATCTTGAGTGAATTAACATTAAACATTTTTTTTATTACACTCTATTGAATGAAGCAATATAAACGGAAAAGAGGATGGATATAAAGAAAGAATTAAGAAAAGATATAGTTTAATATAGTTATTCAAAGGGCGGGGTTAATTCCTGAGGAATTCTCTTCCACCCAACCTTTGTTCTTTCAAACTTTGACGGAAAATTGACAACTTGGGAAGGCATACAGACATAGAAAATGATGTTTGACGATTTTTTATTCATAGAAGATTTTGCTTGTATATGAATGAAGTTTTGCCACAAATTTGATTACAATTACGAAATTTGAAAATTCATGTTATTCGCCACCCCAGTAGGGTCAGACAAAAAAAAGTTCGAGAACCACCGTTCTAAATCGGCAATATTTGATTAGGAACTTTGAAACAATGAAACAGTGTTTCGAATGATGATCAAGTTAAAAAGATTGAGTCAATGTGAAAAGCAATCATTCCTACATCTATTAGGAACTTTGAAACAATGAAACAGTGTTTCGAATGATGATCAGATTAAAAAGATTGGGTCATTGTGAAAAGCAATCATTCCTATATCTATTAGGAACTTTGAAACAATGAAACAGTATTTCGAATGATGATCAGATTAAAAAGATTGAGTCATTATGAAAAACAATCATTCCTACATCTATTAGGAACTTTGAAACAATGAAACAGTGTTTCGAATGATGATCAGATTAAAAAGATTGAGTCATTGTGAAAAGCAATCATTCCTACTAGATTCCTTTTAGATATTTATTCTCTATATCTATTAGGAACTTTGAAACAATGAAACAGTGTTTCGAATGATGATCAGATTAAAAAGATTGAGTCATTGTGAAAAGCAATCATTCCTACATCTATTAATCATACAAGAGAGAAGCTTCTTTGAACGTCATAAACATCTGTGAAGCTCTCAAAAAGTTAGATATCACAAATTTTAATTTAATTTGGGAGAGACTGCATCAGGTGCGCATCATGACGTCACCGTCACGTGTCACTAAAAGTTTCAAATGCCATTCTCTATAATATTAGATATTTGTCATTCGAAATGAATTCGACGAATGTGACGTCAGTATATGAAATACGATACTAATATCGTCGAAAGATAATTCAATCAATCATTATTTTTATCTACTGATAGCATTATTTATATTTATACTGATAATAATATGATATTTCCTCTTGTCAGTCGCGTATATAGTATACGGCATAGGTTCCCAAACTGGGGGGGCGTGAAGGCAAGCCAAGGGGGGCGCGAGACCAGTTGAATTATTATCATTTAGTTAAAATATATGTACACAATATTTTACAAAGGTAATTTCATTGAACATGACGACGCCGAAAATTTGAATGAGATAGCATTCAGCAACCCATTAGCGTTTTGAATGAGAGCATTTAGCAGCCAAGTAGCGTTTTGAATGAGATTAGCATTCAGCAACCAATTAGCGTTTTGAATGAGATAGCATTCAGCAACATATTACCTTCATATTCAGAATTTAAAGAGCAGGGGGCCGATGGGCGTGGGAGACTTTCATTTCAAGAAAGGGGGGCGCGGTACCAAAAAGTTTGGGAACTTCTGGTATACGGGATGTCCCCAATATTATATACTAGGCTGTTTTTCCGTTCTTTGCTACGGCACGAAATCGAACAACAATTACGAGATTTCGACATTTGAATTTCTCGAATTTGGATCTTTGGCGGTACGGCGCCGGCGTAGGTAGTGGTGTAATCGGCTCCTATAGAAGACAATAAGGGGCTGGTTGTGCAGATAATGTCTGAAAACTGCTGTGTTTTTATTTATTTTTTGTTTTCTTTTTGTGTTTGTGGTGGTAGTGGTCACATGTTCAATGTGGTGACGTCATTATGAAATATGGTTTGGGTGTGTGGATACCGTAGCCCCCCCCGTCCCTGTCACTCTCTGTTGGTTTTCATTGTTCCCTTGACAGTATATAAATCTATTTTAGTGATGGCACGTGCTACAGATGTGCAAAATTTCTTGTACGTATATCAGATGCATTGCGTTGGTTATTAGAAGACAAATTATAATGTATGTTTTTTTTATATAATTATATAAAAAAGGGGGAATGATTTTGCAATTTTATTTACCATCCCATAATATGAAAACGATTGAATAAATACTTTGTTTAGATAAATCAATAATACCTTTTCATCGAGTTTCAGTTTTCTTTCTTATCCCAAAGTGGTACTTCTAAATTATGGATTTCTGATGGAACAACTTTGTATCGAATTTCAGCTTTCTCTCATCCTTCTCAATTCCGATTTTTCGGTGATGAAAACCAGCCATTTATCGGTTAGAAATCAGATTTTTTAAATTTTTTATTGATTTATACTATTTTGCGAGGTCCATCCATTCATCGTGGAGCTACGTTGATTGTGTAAAAAATGTAAATGTATATTTCTTTGTGTTATTATGTCACATTTTTTGTGGGTATCATAGCATAACAAATGGTATTTTCAACAATTAACAATTTCCCCAATATCACTAAACCAATTGTCCTCAGGAGGCTGAGTTACCCCCAAACATAAAAACTTTTTCAAATGTTTTTCGTGCAAGCCGAGTGTGATGTACAGGCGGCTGTTTGTCTACAGAGTTTGCCAATGTTTGCTCCGCACATTATACAAACCGTGTTTGTTTGTACGCGGCGTTGATCCATTGGCCGTCTGTTTATCCACGAATTATCGAAAGTATATTTGTTTTTATTGCGCTTTCAGTATAGACACGTTCACTTGAGTGCTATTCCAAGTGAGGTTAAATACGCACTTGCATCAGTGAGATATTGTATTATTTTGGTGAATATTTTTCTGGGGAAAAATTAAATAAATGAAAATGATTAAATAAATATGAAAATGAGGAGAAAATAATTGAATTCTCATGATGTTCAATGTTCATTATTATTCGTGCACTTCCTATTCTCTTCAATATTCTCTCATTACTTATATTATCTTTCCAGCTTTACATCCAGGCCCGACGAGAGGAGGGAAATGGGGGAAATCCCCACAGGCCCGGGAATTCCCAAGAGGCCCGGTGAGAAAATTATTATAATGAATTTTTTCTAGTTTTTTTCTGAATAATAAATAAATCAACTTAAAAGTTTTAAAACTTTTTCAAACACACAAAATCAGAAGTTTAGCGATAGTGGGCTAATATGGAACAATGGCTATTGCAGGACACTAATATTAAAATATAGTGCGACCTTTCAGCTTGTACAGCAATCATAAATATTGATATATTTCGTAAACATTAACATCTGATAATCAAATTATGTGATGCCAAGAAGAAGCGTACATGCTTTTCCACATGAAATAAGTGAATTGCTTACTTTTACTTTTATTACTGCCCATACGGTGATTTTAAATGGAAGAGAATAATAGAGGGGCCCGTAACTTTTTCCCCCGGCCCGGATTTTTTGTCTACGGCCCTGGGCTCATCATTCTCCGATAACACCCAAATGCTTCCATAATTATATTTTTATCTCGTTCACATTTTTTCTTGGCGTTACAAAATTAGCGTTTTTCTTCATGTTGTCCATATTTTAGATCAATACCGCTCTCTACTCCTCACAGAATTTCTTAAAAGTTTATTCAAACTTCAAGATTAATTTTCTTTGGGAATATATAACCATCAAGGCCGTACACAGTGGGGGTCCAGATGCCCCCAAAAATTTTTTTAATTACTTTGCACGTGACCTATAATATTAAAAAAAAAAACAGCGACAACAGCAACAAAAATAACATTAACAACAACAGCAGCAACAACAATATCAACAAGAACAAAAACAACAAATACATCAACAACAGCAGCAGCAACAACAACAAAAACAACATCACCTTCCATGATAATAATTTTCAGGTGTTAGTTCTGACTTGGCTGTCAATGCTTCTCATCATTAAAGTTAAAGAAGCTGTAATATTTACAAAATGCATCACATTGCTTATCAGGTTATCAATAGTTTTACATATATTATTCCTTAACTTTTAATTCAAATGGGTTTGCATATAAATTGATATGCTCTCGGATTTGAGGAGTATTATTAATATAAATAAGGAGGGTTCCTTGGAGCGTGCAAAATAACAATAAACCAATGCTGGATTAACAGAATTATTCTCTGCTTTGTTTCAGGTCAGATTCGTCTGAGCCTTCATCATGTTGGACCTGATAGATTTTACCATGAAAAACATATCCAAACGATACTCTCGGAGGCCAATCAAATGGCCATGGAAGAAGTTCAACACAACAGCATCTTCCACAACGAGTACAACGACCACAATGAGTACGGCCAACACTGAGGCCATCACTTCTGTTATGGACAACTTGTACAACTTTACTGATTGTTTTGATTCAAATTGTACTACGACCAACAATTTCACAGTTTGGACGGACTATGGCTTTTATGATGTCAGTGGAAGTTCTACAACAGAGTTTGTTATTATGTTGATAACTGCATTCATATTGGGGTTCATCATTCTCTCTACTGTGATAGGTAAGTTTTGAAACATTTAAAACAGAGTTTGTTATTATGTTGATAACTGCATTCATATTGGGCTTCATCATTCTCTCTACTGTGATAGGTAAGTTTTGAAACATTTAAAACAGAGTTTGTTATTATGTTGATAACTGCATTCATATTGGG